>OZ023262.1:56202008-56732008 GCA_964006375.1 Tillus elongatus
TATATATATATATATATATATATTATATATATAGATAGATATATATATATATATATATATATATATATATTATATATAATATATATATATATATATATATATATATATATATATATATATATATATATATATATATATATATATATATATATATATATATATATATATATATATATATATATATATATATATATATAATATATATATATATATATATATATATATATATATATATATATATATATATATATATATATATATATATATATATATATATATATATATATATATATATATATATATATATATATATATATATATATATATATATATATATATATATATATATATATATATATATATATATATATATATATATATATATATATATATATATATATATATATATATATATATATATATATATATATATATATATATATATATATATATATATATATATATATATATATATATATATATATATATATATATATATATATATATATATATATATATATATATATATATATATATATATATATATATATATATATATATATATATATATATATACATATATATATATATATATATATATATATATATATATATATATATATATATATATATATATATATATATATATATATATATATATATATATATATATATATATATATATATATATATATATATATATATATATATATATATATATATATATATATATATATATATATATATATATATATATATATATGTATATTATGATGTCGCGTAATATAGTACAAATGTAAACAAAATCTGGCCAAGTCTATAACAAAATGATTCTAAAATAGTATCTTTTATCTTTGAACTTAAACATAAGACGTCATATAAGACGAAAACAGTCGTGGGAAATATTTCAATGGTAATGCTGCTAATTGTTACGTATACTTTGAATATAATATCCCGGGCATGAAGCCGATCACCTAAACAAAACGTTTTTTGACGATTACCCAGATAGCTGAGAGACGTCTCGCTTTGCCTCATAAGCAGAAGGTTACGCGATCGAATCCAGTTCGATAAAGTTATGTTTTATTTTGACGTTTGGAGAAACAATAGTGCATAGATTTCATACAGTTACGCCTAAATACATTTGACACCTTTGAGTCTGAAATTATAATTTTGTTATTTTTCATATTGAAAAAACCGGTTTGAGTAGGTTGGCGATTAATAAGGAAAAATAGCTGCTACGTTTATAATTTGGCAGAAACTTTACTTTTCAAAATATGAATTAAGTTTCCTTCTGGAAATCTTCTGCATAACTGTAATGAAATGTGTAATACAAGCTTCTTTTAAAGAGACTTACACTATCTACAGATATAGCAAAAGTTATTTCTTTAGCTAAATAGAAAATTGAGTTTTGAGCATTTTTCTTAAAAGGAGTTAAGAGTACAAGATTTTTTTTTTGATAATAGAGAGAAAGCAATAGTAACACTTTCGAAATAATTCATCACATGTGCGCGTACTAGGACTTATAAAATCGATCTTCAAGATCTGTGTAAGTTTAAAGTATTAACTTTACTAATATGCCGTATAATAGCAGTGTACAATTCTTATGAAAATTCGCTACTATAGCGCACTTGCTGCGTCCAGAAAATTGTATAACTAACCGAGCTGTTGTAATAATGACTAATTATAGCTAGAGATAAGTCTAGAAAATCTCGCAGTCCCAGCTCATTTGTTGGTGATTCTGGAGATATCATTGACCCTGCACAGGATATTGTAATTTTTTTAATTTTATTTTAACAACACACCACGAGGGCTTACAGCCTAAATACTATCGTACCGTGGGTGTCGACAAGGAGGAAAGAGGCAACTTGTTAATTCTGGACTTGAAGGTTTGGAGGTTCGGGGGAGAAGGAAAAACATGTGCCGGCAAGGAGTTCCATAACTTGGAAGTCCTCGGGACAAAAGAGCGGGCATAACAAGATGTTATATATCTTGTGACCTGGACAGTTAAAGGGTGCATTCGCTCTGTTCCCCTGGTAGATCTGTTGGGGACAGCAGGTGGAGGAACTATGGAAGAAAGCTCCTCTGAGCAGTGCCCGTGCAGATGTCTATAAAAGAGAGAGAGGTCACCAACGGCACGTCGGTGGGCAAGGGATGGCAGCCTTTGGGTGAGGGTAGGTTCACCGATGAGACGTATAGCTCTCTTCTGAATGGAGTCCAGGATAGCGAGTGTAGAAGCGGCAGCAGCACCCCATATGTGGGAGCAGTATTCGAGGTTTGGTCTTATTTGTGAAGTATATAAGGTATAGAGATTAGCTGGTGAAAAGTATTTGCGAGCCCGGAAGAGGAAACCTAATTTCTTAGCAGCCGCTTCTGCAATTGGTGTGACATGTTGGTGCCAATTGAGATTTCGATCCACAGAAATGCCAACAAGTGAAAAGGACTCATTACTTTGAATAACTTGGTTGTTTATTGTGATGGGTCTAGGGCTGGAGTATCTCTTATGAGAAAGAAAGACTGTGATTTGGTGGGGTGGAATTGTACAAGATTTCTACTTTCCCAGTCTAATATTTTTTGAAGATCCACGGAGATAGAACCCTCCATGAGTCTGCGATCCTCATCTAATTGAGCTAAAGAGACAGGCTTAAAATATTGTATATTTGAGTGGATGGTACTGTTGTCCGCGTAACTGTGAACTGGGTTGGATGTGCTAGAGAGGAGGCCATTGGTGTGGAGAAGAAACAAAGTAGGCGCTAAAGCTGAAGCTTGAGGAACTCCTGCATTAATTGGATACAATGTTGAGGAATGGCCATCCACGACAACAGAAATGCTCTGGTTGGAGAGGAAATTTGCTGTCCACGTACAGAGTTTTGGTGGTAGGCCAACAAAACATCGGCGCAAGGGCCCATTTGAAATGATTTTCTTCAAATATTTTAGTAAAATGAAGGACAATGACGGTTGAAGCTGATACTTGAGGTTCTGTAAAACACACTTCTTGCCACATGTTCTCTACATAACTCGCATTAGTTATTTGCCTAAAATTTGCAAATTTTGACGTTCTGAATCGCAACTGTGACGTTTTAAGAAAGACTAAGGGACTCCTGCATTAATTGGATACAGTTTAGAGGATTGGCCATCCACGACAACAGAAATGCTCCGGTTAGAGAGGAAATTTGCTGTCCAGGTACAGAGTTTTGGTGGTAGGCCATAGGCCCGAAGTTTATTAAGCAGCGCTGCGTGCCAGACCTGGTTGAATGCTTTGGATATGTCTAAAGCGACAATCTGGGATTCGCCGTGTAGTTCCATAGCCTTGTTCCAATGGGTGACATGGGAAAGGAGGTCGGCAGTTGATCTGCGCATAAATTATACACCATTAAACTCTATAGCTAAGGCTACTGCCAAAGCATCAGAGAAAGGGTCTATTTGAAATAAATTTTCTGGAAACATTTTAGTAAAATGAAGGACAGTGACGGTTGCAGCGAAGACATTTTCTTCCCATAGCCCTGTATTTTAACCTACAAAGCTAAATTTTGGAATGTAATTTACCTATGACGGTGTAAATCCGCGTACCAAATTTTGTTGCCCTTACTTTGTTATTTCCGGAGATATAAATTATTATTTTTTAATAAAACACAAAATTTGCCGGGAAAACCTGGGCCAATTTTCCCGGCTAACAAACTTATCCAAGCCACTTGCAAAAATTTAATCAAAATCGGCCCATTATTTTTTGAGTTATCGGTGTAATTAGCGCTTATTTGAAGAATTTTTTTCAATATTGAAAAGTCGGGATCTCCTCATAAGTTAATTTTTTTTAAGAAAATTCACTAAAAGCTACGGTAATAAAATTTGGTACACAAGTTTATGACATTAAAAGTAAACTCTATACCAAAATTTAGATTTCTGTTACAGGAAAAAAAGTTATAAAAAATATTTGCTGCCACACCATTTCTATGGAAATTCACTACCACAACGCATTTGCTGTGTCCAGACTTTTTGTGTACATTGTAAGTTTCTTTTTGGAAAAAATGTACTTTTTCAAACAATATAGTTATTTTGATGAAATGTGATACCGTGTTTCTACTATATAGGTTATACTGATAACCTAATTTGGTGTCCGCTTTCATTAAACAACCACATATTTGCAATAAAAAACCTTTTTTAATGAAAATTCACTCCCATAACGCACTTGCTGCGTTCAGACTTTGAATTCTAAGGATAACTTTAAAATGTCTTAACAATAAAAGCATACCATAGCTTAAAAGAGTTTTTAACTGATTCGACTGTCACTTAGGTCTCCTTTATTTTTTGCTTTTTGAACCAAAACAAACGAAATTCATAGATTATGCCTGCGCCATGATGAATAACTCCATAGTCGAACTCACGACTGTCACATTAGTTTTTAACTTAGCCTCTGGGGACTGAGATGCCCCATAAATGTATCCAATTTGAGATACCTGTAGCATGTATATTAGTGAATTTTTATTTTAAAAAAAATCACTAATAGAGAGGTATCGATGGTGAGACTTTGCAAAAATCTTTTCAAATGAGCGCGAATTTGGGCCCCTAGAACCCATATGCGGGGTCAGTTTCGATTTTTATGTATATATATATATATATATATATATATATATATATATATATATATATATATATATATATATATATACATATATATATATATATATATATATATATATATATATATATATATATATATATATATATATATATATATATATATAATTTACCGATTTTGATAAAACTCGGCAAGTGCCTTTCTTTTATTAATAGCTTGGACAAGTTCGTTAGCCAGGAAAAATTTTTCCCCGAAAATTACAAGAGTATTTCGATGAAATTTGGTGTGCATATTGCTTTGAGTAAGACCTATGTGCCCAAATTGAGCTTTCTAGGTTTACATAAAATTGAGATATTCAAATTTGAAACATTTATTTTTAATATCAAACCTGGCTTATATGAGATCTAGTATGTCGTTGCCTGGCAGCCGAACATTTGATATTATTGCGCAGGTCTGTTAGACGCTGTAAGTGACGTTTCTCGTATGGTATGATATTGTTTATATGTTTATCTGTTTCAGTCGACAAATTATTTGTGTCATTTGGGAAATTTTTAAATACAAGTGCAAATTATTCCTTTATTTATGTTAGTGGGTGGACTAAACAGTGTTTGTTATGTTTTATCAACACATATAAATGATCCTAGTTTCACAAAAAGGACTGATATGCAACAGGTTAGTTATTTTCTCTCTGATGCTTTGGCGGTAGTTTTCGTTAAGTTTATGGTTCAACGGTGCATAATTTTTAGCTCATTTTCGTACAAAAACTTCGTCAATGAAGAGACCGCGACTTTAGACTTGAAAAAAGATTTATTCAAATGAGCGCAAACTAGGCCCCCTGGAATCCATATCCGGGTTTACGTTCAGTTTTGATATGCTTATGTGTATACAGGATGACGCGTTTCTACGGTAAAGCTCAATATAATTATTATTATACAAGAGACGAGAAAAAATTGTATAAGTTAATTATAGGGTATCTTGAGCTGCATTTTATAAAATTATTTTGACAATCACCGGCTGGCCCATAAGTCGTTGGTGATCCCCACATTTTTTTTTCGGACAGCCCTATTTTATTCCATTTTTTATCGAAATATGTTTGTAAGAAAAAAAATCAAGACGCAGTAAGTGCGTTTTGGTAGCAAATTTTCATTAAATGCTTCAAATTTCAATAACTCAATTTGCTATTAACCTAAGGCTTGTTGGCTAGGAAACCAACGTTTAAAGTTTATTGTCGGAAAATTTTTGTGCATTTTCAAACAATAACTTATTTTGATAAAATATGGCACATTGTTTCTACTATATAGGTTATACCGGTAACCAAATTGATGACTGCTTGCATTAAAAAGACATATTTGATATTCAAAGCATTTTTATGAAAATTCACTGCCATAACGCACTTGCTGCGTCCAGACTTTTTTTTTTGGTTTAGTTTCTAGGTCAATATACCACAGTTGTGATTCCGTGTATTTTTTGTGTTATATGAAATATTTTACAGTTCACGTTGCGTGTTACTTTCATTTTACTGTACCGTCCACTAATTATAGACCAAACTAGAACGAACAAATATTTATTTGGTAGTTAGCGTGATTTACCTGGACCAAAGTTGATTATATGTAATTTTTAAACAAACCGTGTGTTTTTTACAAGACAGTAACAGCTTACATCGGACAATGCTGGTGCTTTTTGTTTATAAAAAACCAGCTGCGGTTCACTGCGTTAGAGCGTGCACGATCTCCGGTGTAATGTGGTGTATTTATTATAAGTTGAAATGTTTCGTGCTACGTTTTGCATGAAACAATTTAATGAAAAATTTACTGTTAAATATACCCTGCCTAAATGTATTTTAAGCGAACTTTAATTTAACAGAAGTCACTGTGTGAAGATTGGAAGCTGTAATGAGAAGTGCTGGATAACCCAATTCACCACAACATAACAACATATTGATGCTAACGTTGTTATTGAATCGATCGGAAGGTCTTAAAAATGTGTTGTAGTGAATTGAGTTCTTCTGTGTAATTTTCATTTAAAAAAATTCGTTATAAAGAGGTATCGATCATGAGACTTTGCAATAATTTCTTGAAATGAGCGCGAACTGGACCCAAAGAACCGAAAGCCAAGGTTCGTTGAAATTTTTATTATACACATATATACAGGCTGCCGCATTGAAAACGAAACAGACCGATTTGCGTCCAGAGATTTTTTTTAAAAAACGCTGAAACACGTCAATTTTAATATTGAGGAGGACATGTTTTGACGTAAAACTCAACTTTGTCACATCAACCCCTTAAGGGTGGTGATAACAACCCTTATATTTTAAATAGGGAACATGGGTCGATGTTACATCATTTGACAGCTCTTTCTTTTCTGAATTCAGCACACTAATTTTTTTGGAAGTTTTATCAACTGGTTTAAAAATTACTCACAGTCGGATTTGCAAGAACTTATTTCATTCATTCTGATAATAAATGCACTAATTAGTCAATTTTTCGTTAAAAGAAACTAAAAAACAAAACCAAACGTTCAAAAATGTCTATTCAGTTAAGTAAGTGTTCAAATTGTTGACCACCAGGTTCCATACAAAAGTACAAATTTTGTTCAAAACGAGCTCTAACATTCTGGAGCATTTGAAGAGTTAGTAGACGGCATTCTTCAACAATGCGTCGTCGTAATTCTTTCAGAGACTCCGGTTCTGTTGCAAAAATTCTACTTTTTAAATGGTCATATAGAAAAAAGTCTAAAGGAGTTAAATCCGGTGATCTAAGGGGCCACTCAATAGCACCTCTACGCCCAATCCATTGCTCTGGAAACTCTCTGTTCAAAAACTCCCTGACACGTTGTGAAAAATGCGGAGGAGTTCCATCTTGTTGAAACACTAATTGATTTTCTTGGTAGCGATCATCATTTTCAACAATGTCAATTAGTAGAGGGTAAACGATATCTTCTAGTAACCCCAAATACGTTTCGCCACTCAAATTGCCATCAAGAAAAATTGGTCCGATTAAACGGTCTCCAAAATTGCCAGTCCAGACATTCAATTTCTGTGGAGTTTGAGCGTGGACTTCGTGAAAATTTCTTTATCTGCCCAATAACGACAATTATGACGATTGACTGTAGAGTTTAATAAAAACGTACACTCGTCTGAAAAACAGATATTGAACAGTAAGTTCCCGTTACCAGCTATTCGTGCAGTCATAACTTCACAAAACTCCAGCCGCCGATCAAAATCATCTTCATTCAGTTGTTGTACAAGATGAATTTTATACGGGTGAGATTTATGATGCTTCAATATTCGCTGAATAGTTCTTCTTTTGATGTCTGAAACAGTGGCCAATTTTCTCGTGCTCAAAGTTGGGCCTGCAGCAATTTGTCCTAAAACTTCGATCTCAGTAGTCTCATTTCTAACCGGAAATTCACGTTCAGAATCCCGTTTGTTGTTAGCTACTGAACCACTTTGTCGAAACTTTGCATCTAACTCCAAAATGTATTTTCTGTTAACATGTCTGTTCGGATGTAGTTCATTAAACAAATTTGCGGTACGGTTGGCACAGTCATCGTTTTTGAAAGAAAGAGTAATTATTTCAACTCTTTCTTCTACAGAATACACCATTGTATAATTAATTTTCGGTAGTACTATCAAGTATCAAACCGACCGATAAACTGAAATAAAAAACCGCATTTCTCTCATTCCGATAAGAAATGTTCTGATAGTCAATTTTTTTTGTTTACAAACTAACAAAACATTGACTATGAGTACATTTCTTATCGAAATGAGTGAAATGCGCTTTTGCACCTTCATCTGTGAACAATTTTTAAAACGAGTTGATAAAACTTCCAAAAAAATTTGTGTGCTGAATTCAGAAAAGAAAGAGCTTTCAAATGATGTAACACTCGACCCATGTTCCCTATTTAAAATATAAGGGTTGTTATCACCACCCTTAAGGGGTTGATGTGACAAAATTGAGTTTTATGTCAAAACATGTCCCCTCATTATTAAAATTGACGTGTTTTAGCGTTTCTTAAAAAAAATTCTCTGGACGCAAATCGGTCTGTCTCGTTTTCTATGCGCCATCCTATATATGTGTGTGTGTGTGTGTATTGGTGAGATAAAAAACAATTTGCATGTTTTTTTTCTATCACATCTGATAGACATCCCACAAAGATGATTTTTAATATTTTTTCATTTTACATGCTACAAAAATAACGACGTAAAAAATATTTCAAAATTCGAATTTCATAATTGATTTAAAACAACAGTATTTTGCCGGCATAATCTGTGACGTCACTGGACGGTAATGTCACAATGGCAATGAGCTTGCCTCTCTGTGTTTACATCACCACGATATTGAGAAACAAGTGGCCGTACTTATACCATAGGGCAAATGTAAACACGTCATTTATTAACTGTCCAAGTACGTCGCGACAAATAACAGAACGATCGCGGTCACATGATAATAATTTGAAATTTTTTGATTTTAAAAGTCTTTTTCTGTCCACTACATATGTTTTCGGTAAATGTTAAATTCATGTAAAATCCTTGCAAATTGTCTATTGAAAAAAATATATTGAGCGCTTTTTATAAAACTTGCAGCTTGCACGTTTAAACAAAAATTCGCTACCATATATAATATTTAGGTTAATGTCAGTTAGATACTGTCATTTAGTTCCTGTTTAAAATTTAAAAATGTTGTATTTAATAAGGAATGGTTAGAACAGATTTTTATCCGAAGAGAATATTGATATGGTTGGAAGCTGTTATGAATGTAGGCAATGATTGAAACATTACATGGGAGAAGAAGGTAATTAAATTTTCGTACGTCAAAATTTGAAGCTAATAACTTTTGGAAAGCATACGTCAAACACATTTGGGCCAAAACGATTTAAATTATGTCAAATAATATATGTACAAGTCTCTGACTTCTTTATATGGACATGATGTATTATTATATACCAATAAACAATAATAACCAATAATATCTCACTTATATTGTTCGGATTTTTTAATGATTTCTTGTCCCCCTGCAACTTTGGCCATAAGCCTATAGATCATATACTATAAGATAATTTTTTATCTAGCTAATTAAGTTCAACAAAACTGCATCACTGATCAATTATTCCACGTACAAAGAAAACCTATTCAGCCACACAAAAGCCCTGGTTCTCTAAATCCTGTGACAAGGCCAGACTTGAAAAGGTCAAAGCTTACAAAACGCTTCTACACAATCCCAGTCAAGAAAACCGTCAAGCATTTAATGACGCAAGAAACCGCTATGTCCGCATTCTTTCTGAGGCAAAAAACTTGTTTAATAACCACATCAAACACAAAATTCTCTCAAGCTCCAACGGCAGCAAACCCTTCTGGACTCTTGCTAAATTTATTGGGAAAAATTTCTGCAAGATCACGTTCCCACCTCTTGTTTCAGGGGATGAAATTGTTTCTACCGCCCTGGGCAAGGCTGGACTTTTGCCTTGTTGTTTGCCGGCTATTCTACTTTCAACCCACCTCCAAATGTTCAACCACGAACAGTCCCCAATGTCACGTATAAAATGACGGATATCATTTTCAAAGCTAAAAAGGTGCGAAAGATGCTCTCTTCTCTTAATACCAGGAAAGCCTCTGGCCTTGACGAGATCCCAAAAACTGCGCACGAGAACTTTCTCCTGTCTTGACTCATCTGGTTCAAACATCTTACAATAGAGGCATATTCCCTAGTAACTGGAAAACTGCTCGAGTACAACCCGTCCCCAAGAAAGGATCCAAAGCGCTTCCTAGCAACTACAGGCCTATTCTCTCCTTTCAGTCGTCTCTAAAGTGATGGAAAAGTATATAAACACCGAATTACTAAAACTTCTTGAAAAACACAGTCTAATCCACGACAGGCAGTATGGATTTCGTCAGCGCAGATAAACGTCCGATCTTCTTTCCTTTGTCACCCATTCTTGGAACAAGTCTACGGAACTACACGGTGAATCCCAGATTGTCGCTCTAGACATATCCAAAGCATTCGACCAGGTATGGCACGCAGCGCTGCTTAATAAACTTCCGGCCTATGGCTTACCACAAAACACTGTACCTGGGCAGCAAATTTCCTCTCCAACCGGAGCATTTCTGTTGTCGTGGATGTCCATTCCTCTAAACTGTATCCAATTAATGCAGGAGTCGCTCAAGGTTCAGCTTGAGCCACTACTTTGTTTCTTCTCCACATCAATGACCTCCTCTCTAGCACATCCAACCCAGTTCACAGTTACCCTTCACTCAAATATACAATATTCTAAGCCTGTCTCTTTAGCCCAATTAGACGGTGATCGCAGACTCATGGAGGGTTCTGTGTCTGTGGATCTCCAGAAAATATTAGACTGGGGAAGTAGAAATCTTATACAATTCAACTCCACCAAATCTCAGTCTTGCTTTCTATCTCATAAGAGATACACCAGCCCTAGACCCATCACAATGAACAACCAAGTAATTCAAAGTAATGAGTCGTTTTCACTTGTTGACATTTCTGTGGATCTAAATCTCAATTGGCACCAACATGTTACATCAATTGCAGAAGCTGCTGCTAAGAAACTAGTTTTCCTCTTCCGGGCTTGCAAATACTTTTTACCATATACTTCACAAATAAGGCCAAACCTCGAATACTTATCCCATATCTGGGGTGCCGCTGCCTCTTCTACACTCGCTATCCTGGACTCCATTCAGAAGAGAGCTATACGTCTTATCGGTGACCCTACCGCCACCCAAAGGCTGCCATCCTTTGCCCACTGATGTGGCGTTGGTGGTCTCTCTCTCTCTCTCTCTCTTATAGATATCTGCACGGGCTCTGCTCAGGGGAGCTTTCTTTCATAGTTCCTCCACCTGCTGCCCCCAACAGATCTACCAGGGGAACAGAGCGAATGCACCCTTTTACTGTCCAGGTCACCAGACATAGAACATCTTGTTATGCCCGCTCTTTTCTCCCGAGGACTTCCAAGTTGTGGAACTCCTTGTCGGCACATGTTTTTCCTTCTCCTCCGAACCTCCAAACCTTCAAGTTCAGAAATAACAAGTTGCCTCTTTCCTTCTTGTCGACACCCACGGTACGATAGTATTTAGGCTGTGAGCCCTCGTGGTGTGTTGTTGAAATAAAAAATAATAATAAAAAAAATCTATAAACCAAGCGCTTTTACACATGAGTCGCGTGCTATACTCGGGCTTTAAGCCGTTTATTTCTACCTGACAACTAAGGTGTTTTAGACGAGAAAACGGTTCATGACCATATCAACACTCAATTCTTATGAAAATTCATTACCGTAATAACTAGCTGCGTCAGAATTTTTTTAATCACTTCTTATGAAAATAATGTACCATCACACACTTGCTTCGTCAGATCTTTTTTCTGAATGGGTCAATACTTTAAACCAGACTGTCCAGATTATGAACATTCACCACCATAACGCACTTGCCTCGTCGAAATTGAGAGGAGTTATTATACGCTCTATTTATATGTGTTTGAATCTTGCCTGCCACAAACCACATAACGACTGTATTAGATTAGCACCCTCTCCGCAAATAAGTAACGTATCATGTGTAACTGTTTCTGGCGGCGAATTTTACGCTGTTGTACTCTACGTCAGTGGGTAATTGATTGAACCAGATTCTGATTAATGATCCCTTCATGAGATTTTCAGCAGGTAGAGTGTAACAGAGGTGATGCGAAAACCGTGTCGAAAAAGCTAATATGCGTAAGTGGAGACTGCCTGCCATGTGAAGGCAGCGAGCACCAATTATGTGAGTTAAATAACCTGTTATTGCTACACTGTAAAATCTGTTACATTTCACGATGCAATTCAGTAAATTATTTGTTATATTATATCTAACTTTCTTGGTTAGTGAAGTCAATATTTTCCATATCACATGTTTGATTTGGCTTAACCATGCTTTGAACAGAACGATTCTTGACTGACGATTCAATTTTATAGCAAATGTCTTTCGAAATGTATAGTAGACGTCATGGCACCCTTGTAAAATATGATTCAAAGTCATCATGTAAGCGAAAAAATTAAAATAATAGTACGATGGTACAAGAGTGAATGTTAAATGAAAAAATAAAGCAAATAAACTTTGTTCTAATCAAAATATGTAACGTTTATTTGCTTAATACTTTTTAAATAAAATGATGAATCCGTATGTGTTCATTTTCAAAAAGTCTAATCCTAAGCCACTATATAATTCAAACATAACTTATGATACATCATTGTAAAAAAAAGTTGGCAAAGATTCCAAATTTTGGAAAAATTAAAAGGGTGTCATCAAAAAATCAAAAGTTGTCACTTCCGGTTAAACCGGAAGTTTCACCATTTTGTTTTACAGTTGTTTTTAGTGAACTTTCTTAGAAAAAATTCACTATGAGGAGATCCCGACTTTTGAATTTTGAAAAAATTTCTTCAAATGACCAAATGACCGCGATCTAGGACCCCTAAAACCCATACCCAGGGTGAGTTTAAATTTTTATATGTTTATATATGTTTATATATATATATATATATATATATATATATATATATATATATATATATATATATATATATATATATATATATATATATATATATATATATATATATATATTCGTTTTTTTGTAATCATTTTTTCTTCCCAAACATCAGACGGGAATACACACAAACACACGTCGCCTTAGGACTCTTCAAGGCTCAAACACACTCACAGACTAGGCCACGGATCGAAAGAGTGTATAAACAAATAGAAGGATCTTAAACAAATTTTTAAAGATACAAACATGTCCTGAAGGATACCTGCCAAATTTATAATTTTACTTTTCTTGATCGCTTCAATGAGTTCGCTAGCCAACCCAATCAAATTATTTGAAATATTTTTTAAGGAAATTCGCTACCATAACGTACTTGCTGCGTCCAGACTTATATTACACATGCACCTAAACATTCTAGTACATAATTTATCTAAGTTTGATAACGTGAGTTATTTGACGAATTATTCCCATGTCGGCGAGTCAGGGGCGGCTCCTCAATAAGTGCGCCCGTGCGCGCGCACTGCCGCCTGCCGTGGAAAAAATAATATTTTTGCTATGCTATATTTTAATAAATTTTTATTTACTTTTTTACTTCCTGCATTCAACAAACAAAATTAGTATATCGAGGATCGCAGAGAGTCGGCAGCCATTAATACAGAATACAGAATCAGAATAAGTATAGTGTTAATCGTTGCAGACGTTATATACATCCATATCCATATAAAGCAGTCGGGCGGCGGTTGTATATTTCTCGGCGCTCTTGGGAAATGCGATACTTCAGTGCGAAATGATCACCTATCATCGTCGAAAACGACCGAATAAGCAATCTCTTGTGCGCTATAAAATTACACACTTCTAGTTTGTAGTGGACTTTTGGCAGAGGGTGTGTACCTACTACTACTACCTAGTAATTCGTTATCGCGTCGGGTTGATTTTAAATTAGATCATTTCGTTGTTGTTTACATGTTCTAACAAGACAATTATTATTATGATGATGGCCACTACTTCGGGTTGCTTAATAAGTGGACAAAATAATTGTGATGCTGTGAAAAATTAAGTGGATAATATTTTAAATTTAAAGGTTAACTTTTTATGGGACTTTTTAACTACTATAACGTATAAGTAACCAGAGGAAAACTTGGTAAGTAGTTAATAATTATCATGTTTAGTAAGTAGGTTTTTTTATAATACATTTTCGGGGAAAAATAGGCGAGCCCTTCATTTTCAGTGAATTTTTATTTTAAAAAAATGCACTAATAAAGAGGTACCGATGGAGAGACTTTGCAAAAATTTTTTCAAATGAGCGCGAACTAGGACCCCTAAAACCCATATCCGGGGTCAGTTTCAATTTATATATATATATATATATATATATATATATATATATATATATATATATATATATATATATCCAACTGATAACTCAAAAAATAAGCAACTGAGTTCGATAAAACTCGGCAAAAGCCATTCTCTTATTAATGACTTGGATGAGTTCGGTAGTCAGGAAAGTCGGATAACGTTTTCCGGGAAAATTTTGAGTTTTGTTTCAAAAAAAATCTTTTTCTCCGAAAATTATAAAGGTATTTTAATGAAATTTGGTGGATATGTTGCCTTACTACACACTAAAATTCAACTTTCTACATTTTTAGAAAATTGAGTTATTCAAATTTTGAGTTTTCTTTTGAAAAAAAAATTTTTCTCCGTAAATTAGAAAGTTATTTTGATGAAATTTGGTGAATATGTTGCCCCTGGGTAAGACCCTACTATACACCAAAATTAAACTTTCTAAGTTCGTAGAAACTTGATTTATTGAAATTTGAAGCATTTAATAAAAAAATCACTACCATAACGCACTTGCTGCGTCCCAAACCTTATTTTTTTCTTGCGCACCCCCAATGCATTAAGCCACGAGCCGCTGCTGCCGGTGAGTAGGTACATACATTTTGTAATTTATTTTATAATTGTCACCATCATCCTGAAGATAAATCATATCGTAATATCATAATCGACAACAAACTACCTCTCGGATATCAACAATTATTACTAATGACCCAAATAATTATTATTTTCTTTTCTTAGTTTAATTAATTAACATAAACATTCTAAACTTTGCATTTAGATCAAGCAATTTCCGATTCACAAATAAACCTACACCTTCGATTCTGTCAAAATTCACACATATTAAGAATGAGACCCCATTTCAGATAGGCACATTAAATTTCTCTAATGACTTTCACTGATTATTGAGAAAACTGGTGATTTGTTTACGATTTCAGTGTCCAGAAGATTGAAAGTGAGCGCACGATTTGTTAGTTTAGAACAAGGTGCTAGTAGTAGCGATCATAGATAATGGACAGTTTCTTGATGACTCGGACAAACATCGAAATCTTATTGGATTCTTGGCTTCTTTCATCGAAGCTCGTTTCTAATCGCGATTTCGGATATTTATAACTTTCACATGAAAATTATCGTTAAAAATTGTAGAGAGAATTATCTAAATATACAATTAGTTAGATACTTACCGGGACAATTTTGCTTGCCGGATATGTCGTTGATTATTTTCTTTATCTGGTTTGCTAAAATTGTGAAGGCGACAATAATAACGTAGGATGAGGTATGAGAAACGTATTCCCTTCTTTAGATACAGATATCTATAAGGCTAGATGCATTCTCGCAACAATTAGAACCGTAGACTGGTTTCACTCTCATTAGAGCTCTTCAGTACGGCATACTAATTGCAGCAAAAATACACCTATAAAGTAATACGGGTTTAGTAGCCAGCCTTTCAACACTAAGTGAGTGGTGGACGTGCCGCCACCTAGTTGCGGAACCAAGTAGTATATTGTCACGCCAGCTCCAAATAACACAAAGTGTTAAAAAAATAGAGACTGTATACAACGAACTAACAATTTAGTAAATTGTTAGCCCTGGCCCATTTAAACCCTAATATAGGGACAAAGTATGTAACGCTAGATGTATTCTCGAACCATTTTAACACTTTGTGTTATTTGGAGCTGGCGTGACAACATACTACTTGGTTTCGCAACTAGGTGGCGGCACGTCCACCACTCACTTAGTGTTGAGAGGCTGGCTACTATAGCCGTACTAGTTTATAGGTGTATTTTTGCTGCAATTAGTATGCCGTAATGAGGAGCTCTAATGATAGCGGTCTACGGTTCTAATTATTGCGAGAATGCATCCAGCCTTACATACTTTGTCCCTATATTGGGGTAGAAATGGGCCAAGGCTGACAATTTTCTAAATTGTTAGTTAGTTGTATATAGTCTCTATTTTTTTAACACTTTGTGTTATTTGGAGCTGGCGTGACAACATACTACTTGGTTCCGCAACTAGGTGGCGGCACGTCCACCACTCACTTATATATATATATATATATATATATATATATATATATATATATATATATATATATATATATATTGTTGCGTTTTCTCCGGGTTCTGGATAAGTGAGACTTTAAATTTTAACAAAACAACTTTATTTACACTCTAAATATGGATACAATAAAATTTCTAGAATGTCTCTCTCACAAAACACTTCATTTACTGGCCTTACAATTTTTACTCTCAACAAAAGTCACTAATCTGGTACTACAGTCACTACTCTCTTAACACTTTACACTGCTTCTTCAAGTCACTACCACATTCTGTTACTGAACTGAACTCGGGCTGGCTTGCTTTCGCTTTTATATACTCGCCGTACCTTCCCCTCCTTTCTAGAGCATTCCATTCCAGAACGTTCCAGAACCTTCTTTTACTAGAAGGTTCTGTGAATACAGATCGGTCCCGTGTGTATACAGGGGGATGTATATACAGGATGCTCGAAATGTGCAGACCTCAGTTATCCGTTCCGACGGGGTACAAGTTGGTAACTTCGTTATTTCTGGTCCTAGAGGGTTGAGACTTCGCCTGTGGGGGGTCACCCCAGACACCCCCAGGGGGGTGGGGAGGCGGTGTTGCCAGATTGTGCAAAAATTCCCAGATGTTGGGGAAATTCTGGAGATGTGGCAACACCGCACCTACGTCTATTGAAGTGTTTTGTAACACTGCCCCCCTCCTTAAGACTGTTCGTCCCGAACAGTATTTACCGGCCGCCAACTTGGGGGTTCGTTGCCCCGATAGGGACTCAACCTCTCTATGTGAACAACTTTGGGTTTAGTTCTTGGAGACAGCTGGATTCTGTAGACTAGGTCGTTAATTTTCTTAGTCACCAAGTATGGCCCTTCCCATGGTTTCTGAAGTTTGTGACTGAGGCCCTTTCTCCTTGTTGGTTGGTACAGCCACACTGCATCACCTTCCTTGAATGTATGGGGTGTTGCTCTGCGGTCCAAGCGCATCTTCATCCGGTCACTGCTTAAGAGGAGCCTGTCTCTGACACATCTGTGTATAGTGCGCAGTTTTCCTTCTAGGTCGGCGACATACTCAGGTAACGTAGCTAGGTCCGCTATGTCCTCGTTCGGTGGTGGTCTCGTCATGTCGATTGGTAACCGCATCTCTCTGCCGGTCAACATCATGGATGGAGTGTAGCCGGTAGATTCATGCTGAGAGCTTCTGTAAGCTAGGAGGAACAGAGGTATCAGCTTGTCCCAGGTTCTCTGATTCTCGTCGACAAACATAGCAAGATACTGATTGATGGTCCTGTTATGCCGTTCTACCATGCCGTCTGATTGAGGGTGGAGTGGCGTTGTTCTCGTTTTCTTTATGCCTAGCAAGTCCATTAGGCTCTTCCAGACCTCTGATTCGAAATTCCGGCCCTGGTCGGTGTGAATCTCCAAGGGTACGCCATGCCGTGATATGACATTTTCTATCAGGGCTTCTGCTACGGTCGTTGCCTCTTGGTTGGGGATCGGCGCAACTTCAGGCCATTTCGAGAAGTAGTCCATCGCCACCATTATGTATCTGTTCCCAGACTCTGTGATGGGAAAAGGTCCTGCGATGTCTACGGCAACTCTCTCCCACGGTGTACCTGAGATGTACTGCATCATTTTTCCTCTGGATCGGGTCTTTGGTCCTTTCTTTGAAGCACATTGGTCACACCTTTTGCACCATTCTTCTACGCTTCTTCGGCAGTTTATCCAATAGAAGCGGTCTCTCACTCTGGCAAGAGTCCTGTTGACCCCAAAGTGGCCTCCACTTCTACTATTGTGTAACTCTTGAAGAACACTGTCTATGCACTCACTTGGCACAACGGTCTGGTATATACAGTCTCTACCATCGGCAGTTTCCCATTTTCTAGTGATCATGTCATTCTTTAGACACAATGAGTCCCATTGTAGCCAGTAGCCTTTAACCTCCGCCCCAAACCGGGACACATCGTGCCACTCAGGTCTTTTCCCCTTTTGTAGCCATTCTCTAATATTTTTCAAGTCTGGATCTGTCTTCTGTGCGTCTCTGATGTATTCAAGATTTACGTCTAGATCGGTGTTATTCTCCTGTCCTGCCACCAGTTGTTTGATCTGATGAGTTACTTTATCGATCTCTTTGTTCTCTTGTCGCTCGCAAAATTTACATTCATGCACTGAACATGGTCTTCTCGACAGGCTGTCTGCATTGGCGTGACTTCTTCCTCTTCGATGTTCAATCCGGAAGTCGTAGCTCTGCATTTTTTCTATCCATCGTGCTATCTGTCCTTCAGGATTTCTAAAGTTCAGAAGCCATTGCAGAGCAGAGTGATCCGACCTCACGCGGAATGTTCTTCCATACAGGAAGCTGTGGAAATGTTCGATGGATCTTACAACTGCCAGCAGTTCTTTCCGGGTTACACAGTAATTCCGTTCTGCTTTTCCGAACGTTTTGCTGAAGTAGCCTATCACAACTTCTTCTCCGGCTCGGAGCTGCGAGAGTACTGCCCCGATGCCATACTGGGAAGCATCGGTGTCCAGTATGAACAGTCCTTCGTCCTGAGGATAAGCCAGTATAGGAGCAGTGAGAAGACGATGTTTGAGTTCTCTAAAAGACTCTTGGCAATCTGGTGACCAGATGAACTCGGCCTTATTTTCAGTCAGGCTATGCAGAGGTTTCGCAATGCTGCTGAAGTACTTCACAAAGCGTCGGTAATAGCTGCAAAGTCCCAGAAAACTTCTGACCTCATGTTTGTTCCTCGGCACAGGCCAGTCTCTTACTGCCTTTATTTTCTCTGGATCAGTTTCTATCCCTTTCTCAGAAACGACATGTCCGAGGAAACTCACTTTCTTCTGGAAGAGGACGCATTTCTTGGGATTGAGTTGCAGATTGGCACCTCTCAGCCTGGAGAAAACTTGCTTCAGATTCGACAGGTGTTCATCGAAAGTCCTTCCAATCACCATGACATCGTCGAGATACACCAGGCATGTTTCCCATGTCAGTCCTCTCAGCACTAACTCCATTAGTCGCTCGAAGGTGGCAGGAGCATTACATAAGCCGAATGGCATGACCTTGAATTGGTACAACCCATTCCCGGTTGAAAAAGCAGTCTTCTCCTTATCCTCTTTATGGAGTTCTACTTGCCAGTAGCCACTTTTCAGGTCTAATGTAGAGAACCACTTTGATCCGGCCAAAGTGTTCAGTGTCGTCGATCCGGGGCAGGGGATAACTGTCTTTCTTGGTGACGTCATTCAGCTTCCTATAGTCCACGCAAAATCTCATAGTGCCGTCTTTCTTGGTGACCAAAACTACTGGGGACGACCAAGGACTATTTGACTCCTCGATCACACCATCTTCCAGCATTTCGTTAACCATCGCCTTGATTTCTGATTGCTTGGCAAAAGGCAGTCTTCTCGGCGGCTGTCTAATTGGTCTTGCGTCGCCAGTATTAATTCTGTGTTGCACTAGACTCGTACGACCTGTGATTTTATCTTGAGCGAAAATATCGGCCTCCTCCAATATGAACTTCACTGCCATCTCCATCTCCATATTGTTCAATTGGCCCCATGAATTCTTGAACCGCTCTACTAATTCTACTGGCAGTCTTCTGTCTAATGCAGTGGGTGTCACGTTTTTGGACAACGTCACTCGGTCAATGGGTTCGCAAGTGGCGATAACCTCACCTTTCTTCAATGTGACCCTGTTAGTTTGTACGTTAGCCACTCTTATGGGTATTGTCCTCTTCGGGTCTACTAAGCATCGTGCGACGAGGGCACCATCATGTCTATCTTTTAGGGGCTCCGCTATGAGAGCAGACATACCATCAAGTTTCTTCTCTAGCCTGGCTCTGACAATCTTCTCACTGTTACCAGGAATCCGTGTATCTTCGTCGACAATAAGTCTCACCCTGGGATTAGCTTCGCCTGCTGTTGGAGATAAATACAACTCTTCGTTACCGATTTTCAAAATCTTATTCTGGAAGTCTACTGATAGGACATCGAAATCTTCCATTAAATCCAGGCCCAGAATAAATTCGTCGACGATTTCTGCGACGACAGCCCTTACCTGTAGCTCAGTACTGCCCAGCCTAATGTAAACAGTGGCCTCTCCATGCACGGGTATTCTATCCCCTTTTGCCGTCTCCAATACAGGCTGTTTGTTGGTAGTGAGTGCCGACTTGTTTGGCAACATGTCTGGGCGTACAACGGATCTAGTGGCGCCAGTATCGATGGTGAAACTGCATTGTCTTCCGTCTATGCTGCCAGGTATGACGAGGCTCTCGCGGCAGCGTCGGATAGTGGAGACCCTGACTTTGGGGCATTGGGTCTCGCATGCCACGTGTCGCCCACCTACACCGGCGTCAGGTCGTTTTCCCTGATGGCGCTCCCTGTTGGTGTATTCTTGTCTTCTGCATGCCACCTGTTGGGTTTGTGAGCACTGCCTACTTATGTGCCCTTTCCTACCACACTTGTAGCATTCTATGTGGGACCAATCTGCTTTCGTCTTACGTGCTCCAACCGTTGCAGTGAGCTTGCTTATGGCTTCCTTCATCAACTTGATTTCTCGCCTTAGTTCCTCTGTCGTGTCTGCATGGTCCTCTATCTCCTTCACTTCGCGCAGCCTGTTGCGGCGAGGTTGAGATGCATTCTTCGCTGCTTCAAATTCCAAGCCATAAATTACGCAGTCCGTAAGTGTTTTCAACCTTCCGAGCCTTAAAGCTTGTTGCATTTCATTATCAAGTACCCCATCGATGAAGGTCTGGACGGTTATCTGGTTGACAAATTCTTCTGGGGCTTGGGGATATGCCAGTCGCACAAGTTTCTCCACTTCGGCACTAAATTCTTGCAGCGTCTCATTTGGCTTCTGGACCCTTGACTTTAGTTGTGTCTGGTAGACCTGGCTCATGTACTTGTTACCATATCTCAAATCTAGGGCCTGTATCACTGTTAAGTAGTTTTGCTGTTTTGACTCCGGGATGTTCTGGAGGATTTCTAGGGCTTTACCTCGAAGCGAGAGAATTAGAGCAGTTGCTGCCTGTTGTTCGCTCCACCCATTGCTGAGAGCTGCCGCCTCAAACTGCCTCCTGTACATGGGCCACGATGTTTCTCCGTCAAAAGTCGGCGGCTTCAAGGTTCCATGAGGCTGCTGCACGATTGGCATATCTTCTTCCGGACGATTTTGAGCTGGGGACATTCCAGTAACTCCTCTTGGTTGAGTTCTATCAGTTTGGCCCATCACCTGTTCTGTCAGTTCTCTATGTCTGACTTCTGTGCCTTTCATCATCATCTTCATTTGTTCTTTCAACCCTTCAACTTCTTCCCATCGTTTATTCAAATCCTCTGTTACATTATCTACTTTCCTGTCCACATTTTCTATTTGTTCGTTGATCTGTTCAATTTCTTCTTTTACATCGACTCTCATATCATGGAACATACTTCGGATGTCTTCTTTGTCTTCTTGTCGCCGTTTTTCGTCTTCTTCGCGTTGCTTCTTGAGTTCTTCTTTATCTTCAAGGCGCCTCTGTTCTTCCTCTTGTCGTCTTCTTTCATATTCTTGTCGCCGCTGTTCGTCTTCTTCGCGTCGTCTTCTTTCATCTTCTTGTCGCCGCTGTTCGTCTTCTTCGCGTCGTCTTCTTTCATCTTCTTGTCGCCGTTGTTCGTCTTCTTCGCGTTGCCTCTTGAGGTCTTCTTTATCTTCTTGTCGTCTTCTCTCGTCTTCTTCGCGTTGTCTTTTCAGTAAGTCCATCAACTCTTTGATTTCAGCCATCTTGTCGTAGTCAGTCGATCTGGTGTTTACCATTTACAACTAGCTTAATTGTCCACTTCTTCACTCACTTATCCCACACTTCTGACACCAAATTGTTGCGTTTTCTCCGGGTTCTGGATAAGTGAGACTTTAAATTTTAACAAAACAACTTTATTTACACTCTAAATATGGATACAATAAAATTTCTAGAATGTCTCTCTCACAAAACACTTCATTTACTGGCCTTACAATTTTTACTCTCAACAAAAGTCACTAATCTGGTACTACAGTCACTACTCTCTTAACACTTTACACTGCTTCTTCAAGTCACTACCACATTCTGTTACTGAACTGAACTCGGGCTGGCTTGCTTTCGCTTTTATATACTCGCCGTACCTTCCCCTCCTTTCTAGAGCATTCCATTCCAGAACGTTCCAGAACCTTCTTTTACTAGAAGGTTCTGTGAATACAGATCGGTCCCGTGTGTATACAGGGGGATGTATATACAGGATGCTCGAAATGTGCAGACCTCAGTTATCCGTTCCGACGGGGTACAAGTTGGTAACTTCGTTATTTCTGGTCCTAGAGGGTTGAGACTTCGCCTGTGGGGGGTCACCCCAGACACCCCCAGGGGGGTGGGGAGGCGGTGTTGCCAGATTGTGCAAAAATTCCCAGATGTTGGGGAAATTCTGGAGATGTGGCAACACCGCACCTACGTCTATTGAAGTGCTTTGTAACAATATATATATATATATATATATATATATATATATATATATATATATATATATATATATATATATATATATATATATATATATATATATATATACAAATAAAATTCTGGACGCAGCAAGTGCGTTAAGTTTAAGATGTATCCGTTATTTACTATGCGAAATGATCAACCCTATCTTCAGGTTATCTGCTGTTTCAAGCTACTTGACATTCAAACATAAATCTGGCATTGACTACGATAAAATGTTAGAACTACTGCAAGGTATGTATGCTAATATAAATAAAAACATGAATGAAAGCATAAGTAGCCTAAAACAAGATATGAATGAAAGCATAAGTGGTATAAAACACATAAAGACACGAATGAAAGTAAAAGGGATATGAATGAAAGCATAAATAGTATGAAACAAGACATGAAGGAAAATATGAGTAGTATTAAAAATGATATGAATAGAAAATTGGAAAACCAAGAGCGAATGATGAATGAAAATATAAGTGGTCTGAAAGAAAAGATAAAAAGGGGAATGAATGAAGGAATCAATAAGATGAATAAAAGCTTTGAGAGACTAGAACGTAGTATGAATAAATGGAATATAGTAATTTTTCCGGTATTTTTGGACTCCTTTGCGACAAAAAACTTAATCTTGGTTTGTAATATACAATATATTTTGTTATCCACACAAAATATTTTGGTTTTGTGCATTTCTCTGGTAATCAGTGGCACCCATTTTTTTAAAGGCCTATAACATTTTTTTCTTTTAACCTAGAGATCTAGGTTTTGGTATGTAGTATACCTTTTATTATATAAGCCTGTCTGCTAAGTTTGGTTGCCATAGCTTTGTTATTTCCGGAGATACCTTTTTTCCGTAAGAAAACCCAAAATTTTCCAGGAAAAACTGGTGCGATCTTCCTGGATAACAAACTTATCCACTCCACTTGCGAATATATATATATATATATATATATATATATATATATATATATATATATATATATATATATATATATATATATATATATATATATATAATAACTATATTCTCACCACATCGTGGTCGTCGCATATTTTACTTATGTACTTATGTCGTAGCTTTAGTAAATTCCAAATATTTTGTGGCATTTCAGAATTTGCATTTTGACAATGTTTTTTAAGAAATTTTTGAAAAAAGTCAAATATCTCGAAAATGGTTGAGAAAAATGACATAACATGTTTGTGTATGTGTGTGTGTGTTTTGTTTCTTTAACGTCGGCCTATTTCCGCCACTATTGACAATCACCGACGCCAGGGAGCAGTTTCACCTCACTATCCTAGAAATTTTGCCGAACCCCCCCTTTCTGTACGGAGGGTAGGGATCTTTAACGTGCCCAACATCGCATGGACACGGGACCGCCGGCTTTACGCCCCTCCGAAGTGCGGAATGTAAAGACATTCAACTTTCTCAAATGCAATGCCACAACCTCGGCTGATGTTAATGTACATAACGTGTAAGTGAAACCTATCATAACATTTGACAAGCAATCTAGATCCGTAATAAAAAACACCATCTTCCATTTGTAATAAGAAAGTTGACGTCTACTTCCGGTATAACCGGAAAGCTCCGACTAACGTCAACATTTTCAGTGAACTGGAAATGTTGAGAAACCCACGTGCGTGAATTTTGAGAATTCAATTGTGAGCCGTACTCCAGAAACGGCTAATGGAAGGTCTACGTGGGACATCCTGTATAATGATTGTTTGGGGGACACATATTTGAAAAATAGGACAGAAAAGCCAGGAAGAAAACTTATAAAAAACATGGCACAAATGAATGGTGTGGAAGCTACAGTGAAATTGAAAGCGCTGTTGGAGAATGAGAATTGTGGAGGGGGGGGGGGGGGTCTATCGTCCTTAGACATTGATCATGTTGAATGTTTGTACGAACCTTTAGTTCTGTGTATCTAGTTAAACATTTTTATCTACCTCCTGCCTGTCACAGGTTTTATTGATTCACTTAAATTATATCACCTATATACTTTCAATTTAATTTTGCTTTGGCGTTTTATTTTACTGTTTCCCATATTTCCAGACTGGAGTTATTCTGTAATTCCAATAATAACAAGATTCTTAAAAAAAATAGCTTCATATTCAAGTCGGCTCGCAGCATTCCATATACATCTCAAAATATCTGATTTTCTATTCGAGACGTTTACTCTCAGAATACTTGTAAATACTTCAAAGATATTTGTCTTTGTTGCAGACTTCAGTGACTGTTTTATATATATATTTTATATAAGGCAGAATTTTAGTCGGTGCCTTTTTATTAAAAAGAATATGTAACAATAATACGTGGGGGCATCCTTATGCTCTACCATTGGTCTACATAATCAATAGCTAGAGAAAGTTGCAGCTGAATATTAGTAATCCAAGTTTTTTCCGAATTTAATTTAACATAATTTGTAAAAGACTGCCAGACTACATTCGTTAGTTTCTAATCAACAGTGTTAAAAAATTCGTTAAATCGGTAGATAGAAAAAATTCAGTGAATTTTACAATAATCGGCTACTTTAATGTGTGTGTGTGTGTGTGTATGCATGCGTGCGTGCGTGCATGTGTGTTATTATTATTTGATATAAGCGTTACACTTTCTCAGTATTACTACTGGAAACCTTTTGACCGACCCCCCGCGCGCGACATTGGGGTTCGGCTCGGTAGATGGGGATGAAATTCATCATATCCCATTATGTCGATATTATTATTACAGTCTGACTTCTGGTGCTTCAACACAGCAGACGTGTTTGAGGTCGCCACTTAACTGAGGAATTTTCGGACTATGTGACATGTCTGCAGCAGAACCGCCCTCTGCCCCACGTTGAGGATGTTATTTGGTAATCCGAGTTCCTTTAGATTTCCCATAAAATTTTTGATGACTATTTCTTCCGCCGACATTACGAAAGGATATATATCCACCTTCTGGAGCTTCCATATGTTTTTTATTTCATATGCCAAGTTTTCATACTTGGTGATCTTTTCAATTTCAGTTTTCTGAATGTTATGGGACAGCGGTACATCAATCTCTATGATCACAGCGAGCCTCATCTGTTTGTTTATCAGGACAATGTCTGGCCTATTGAAGTCCACAGTGCGGTCCGTTATCATGGGTCGGTCCCAGTACAGGAGAAAGTCCACCGACTCCAGCACGGCCTCCGGAGAATACTTGTAGTAAGCTGGTGTTGTTGTCGGGTTCAGGAGGCTGTATTTCAAAGCAATTTGTTGATGGATGATCTTGACAAGCTGGTTATGTCTGCCTAAGTAAGCTGAGTCTGAGAGAGCAGGACATGCTGCCATGACGTGTTCAATGGTTTCTCCAACAACTGCGCATTTTCGACATTTATCCACCACTTCTAATTTTAGACAATGCTTCTCGTAGTTTTTAGTTTTTATAACCCTATCCTGAATGGCCATCACAAAACCCTCTGTCTCCGGGTAGAGTTGCCCCTCGACCAACCATATAAGCGAAGAGGTTTTATCAACACTATCCGCCTGCAGGTGCTTGGGGTACCTCCCATGCATAGCCTGGTCACCCCACTGGACTACACCGTCCTGTCAGCCGGGGTGTCCAACTCATAGTTGCGCTGACCCAGCCTAAGTGGACTATAATCCTTATCCTCGCACACCACCAACCTCATCAGTTCATCCTGCGATGCAAGAAAACGTTGTCGCATGTTTCTTTCTTGCTTAAAACAGAGGTTCTTTATATTAATTAACCCTCTGCCGCCTTCTTTCCGAGGTGTGTACAGTCTTCTAACAGATGAGTTGGTGTGAAGGCACCGAAATTTCGTAAGAAGCCTTCTCGTGAGTCTGTCCAGTTCATCCAAGTCGATGTTAGACCATTTGACAACCCCAAAAGAGTATGTCAATACTGGTACCGCCCATGAGTTGATAGCAGCACAGAGGTTACCTCCGGAAAGCTTAGTATTTATGAGCTTCGTGACTCGCTTCCTATACTTCTCCTGGAACTCTTGCTTTAGCCGGCTATGGTCCACACGCTGGTTTTGCGGACACCCTAGGTAGCGGTATGTCTCCTCAGGAGGTAGTTGTTCTATATCGCAGAAGGGATGTTGGTCACCTTCAACTGCCCCTCTCTTGACGTTAATTATAGCACATTTGTCGAGTCCAAACGACATTTTTATATCATTGCTAAAGATTTTAACAGTATTAATCAGTGAGTGGAGCTTATCTTGTGTCTCAGAGTATAATTTAAGATCATCCATGTATAATAAGTGGGATATTCTTATTCTGTTTTTCATATTTAGTCTATACCCGGCTCCAGTTTTGTTTAGGACAGTCGACATGGGGTTCAGTGCCAAGCAGAACCACACCGGCGACAGGGAGTCCCCCTGAAAAATGCCCCTTCCGATCCGCACTTTTCCACAATTTTTATTGGTCATCCATATGTTTGTTCTCTAAGTACTCAGGAGATGTTAAAGGACGTTTCTGATCCTTGGGCAGATCTTGTAGATTTCAAGTACCTTGTTTAACCAATCGTGGGGTACAGAATCAAATGATTTGCTGTAGTCGATGTAGCATACATGTAGATTATTATGTATGTATTATAGATATTATTATTATTATTATTATTATTATTATTATTATTATTATTATTATTATTATTATTATTATTATTATTATTATTATTATTATTATTATTATTATTATTATTATTATTATTATTATTAATATTATCATTATTTTGGAAAAAAAAAGATACATAAGACGCACTAGAATAAATTGCCAACTAAATAATTTGTTCATCTTCTCCGGCGAGCGGTCGGTTCACATGAGTCTCAGAGAGCAGGTCGACTTAGGGCACTAGTTAATCACTCACATAAATTACACAAACTAGGAATCGAGACAAGCATGTCAGTAGATTTATTTTAAAAAGTAAAAGCTTAAGGCAGGATTAAATTTGTAATTAAGAAATGAGTATCATTTTAAAATCAGTATAAATAAATTGAATGCGATAAAATATTAAATAAATTTCAATTAAAAGAAACAAATTTTGCATTAAGCTGTCCTTCTGTATGTGCAGAAAAAGGTAACTATAAATGAATGTTGAAAATTTACACAATCCAAAGGTAAAGTGAATTTAGATTAATTTTAAAACAGATTTATGATAAAGTGAAGAATTTTATGGAAGCAAATTTATCTAAAGATGAAATATTATGTAAAAAAAAAAATGAAGCAATGGTTAGTTTTCGCACTTTTGTGACAGTTAGCTTGGATTCCGATGTATATGCGGTTTCGATGTGCACTGTATACATCCTTGTTCAGCTGGAATCTGTGTCTTGCTCTCTTCATGGATAATTCAGTTGTAACGGTGGGCATTAGAGTGCGTGATTTTGCTACGGTTATTGCAGGTGTGGCTTTGAGTGTTCATTGCCTTTTTCCGAGTTTATTACATGATTGTTTAGCTGCTAACTCCTTACTGCCTTCTTCAGAGTTCATTAGATCATCGTTTAGAAGCTAACTTCTTACTGCCTTCTTCAGATAACTTGTTACTGCCTTCCTCAGAGTTCAATAAATCATTGTGTGGAAGCTAACTTCTTGCTGTCTTCTTCAGATAACTTGTTACTGCCTTCCTCAGATCCATGAGTAAGACTTTGTAGCTCTTTAGTGTGCCATGATTAATTGCTTGATGCTTAAACAACTTTATATAGAAAAGGAATAAATCGACAGATGGAACTTCAATTTGTAGGTTGTGATAAGAGAACAATATGTCAATACAATACTTAGTTACTTCTGCAGGCTGCAGGTAGACCAACAGTCATAGAGCTTGGAACTCTATGTGATTAGACAGAGATGGAGAGTTCTACGTCATAATTCTCAAAGGGGGTGTATTATTGAATATAAAATGGGGATAAGCAGTAAATGCAATAAATAGATAAATATAACGTTTTGAACGTTACAAGACCTGTTATGTTTCTGAGCTGTCCTCTGCTAAGATTTAGCAGCTCCACAGCTCTCTTTGAACTGGGTTCGTCAATTACTGACTTCCCATGTCTGAGCCCTGGACAGTCTGCCCAGTACACCTTGTGTTCATTTCTGACCCATGACTTAATGGCTCCCCTGGCCGTGCTCCTTGTCACGCCCAGAACCGGTTCTGGTCCTATAAATGGTTCTGCTGACCCTCCCTTTGCAAGACTGTCAGCTTCTTCATTGCCTTTGACCCCCGAGTGACCCGGTACCCAGATGAGGGTAACCTCATTCTGCCCAGCAAGGTCACTCGTCTCGTCTCGGAACTCACTCACCAGCCAGGAATTTACCCGTGTGCTACTTAGGGCTGCCTGGCTGTCTGTGGCGATGACGATCCGCTTGTTGGTGTAGCCCCTCCTCTTGTTCTCCCGCACACAGTGCAGGATGGCGTACATTTCGGCCTGAAAGACCGTTGCATGGGCCCCGAGGAAAATACTATGACTTACCCTCGGTCCTTCCGAATAAACACCTGCCCCCGTTCCACGCTCCCCACCGGATCCGTCCAGACGAGCGCGTCCTGTGGTATGCCCAGCGTCTCCTCCCGCCATGCGCCGCGGTCGGGGATTTCCACTGTAAAGTTGTTTTCCCTGCAGATTCGCGGGCTCGCGAACTCTGGCCTCATTTCAAGCATGGGTTTCTTCACGATCTCCTGAATTTTGCAGTGGCCCCTGAAGCCTGGGTTGATTTCCAGTCTACCATTGCAGGCTAGTCTGTATAGTCCTAGCCTGGCCTCCCCCATAATAACTAAGTGTAGGGGTGGTAGATCCAGCAACACCTCCATGGCGGCTGTTGGGGTTGAAGACATGGCCCCTGTGATGCATAGGCAAGCCATCGTTTGGATCTTGCCTAGTTTATGTTTGGCACGGGATTGTGTCACCTTAGGCCACCAGACCAGTGCCGCGTAAGTTAATGATGGTCTGACCACCCTTGTATACAGACAGTAGGCCATACTAGGTCCTAGTCCCCACGTTTTTCCATGTAGCCGCCTAGTGACGGCTAGGGTCATGACTGCCTTACGCAGTATTGTATCAACGTGACCATTCCAGGTTAGCTTCGAGTCCAATACGACCCCAAGATATTTTACCTCCCTGGCCATTGGAACGTTCCTACCGTATAGAGTGAGGGTTATGTGGCTCTCCCACTTCCTCCTCCTCATAAACGCTATGACTGTTGCTTTCTCGGGGCTCACCCCGAGCCCTTGACCAACCGTCCACCTTTCCACCACTTCCAGGGCTGTCTGCATACGCTCTCACACTGATTGTGTAACCATTTACATAATATGCCAGTGGCTTACCAAATCTGGGTTATTTAAACATTCGCAGCAGTTCAATAGCCCAAACAAAGAATATATTATATTTGGATATACATACAAGTTAAATTGTTAAGAAGTTCAGAAAATTTCTGTTTAGATTTAGGAAATTAAAACAATTCATAAAGGAAACATAGTACTTCAGAACTGTATACCTTGCACTTATCCAATCCCAACTGATGTATGGATTTCTCGCTTAAGGCAGCGCTGGATACTGAAAATTATGTGTGACAAAAATATGGTTTACCCCAGCGATTTACCCTATTTTGAAAACAAAGTACTGGATATACAGAAGTTGTACTGCCGTACAATTTTACAGTACATACAAAAAAACAAGAACACCATCAGTTTCCTGGAACATACTTGCCAAACACGGTTTTATAAATGTGGTAACGGTAAAACAGAGAGCGAACAAAAGGATTGGCTGAAATTTTGTTCTGTATATTGGTTTGGGGGTATACGATGTCTTGCCACTGGATATAAAAGATATGCATTCATATAAATTTTTCAAAAAAAGGGTACAGTCCTGGCTACTGGAAACTCCGAGAGAGATTATTTACCGACTGGTTAATTTGGGTTAGAGTTTAGTGAATGTGGTGCCTCGAATCCTTGTGCTTTTGAATCCGGTGTATATTATTTTGGATGGGTGTTTGTGTGTTATTCATTGTGTTGTATATTGGTTGCTTAACTTGCAGGTATTTTCAATGTTTTGGCTATCATTTTGGGTCTGTATATATTTTATGAAAGCGTTTCGTATAGAGTTATATAATTTTGTATTTGCTGTTTTCATATATTCTCGTTGTTTTTTAATAAGGCTGTACATGGTTTAAAGTGTTTGTGTTTTTTAAAGAGTGCTGGTTCGAGTGTGGTTTTTGTATTTATAGGAAAGGCAGATAGAAGGGAAAGGTATATCGGGAGTCTTCATTAACAAACTATTTTTGCTTCTATGGAGGCATCCTGTGTTTGTGGGGGAGGGAAAGAGAAGAAACATGTAACGTGTAATAATGTGTGGTCTTTTGGTAAACCAAACTGTTGGGCGAAAAAGATAGCAGTTTTGACAACATGTAGTTTAGTTGGATTTTTTTTCGATTCAATTGCATCCAAACTGCTTCAGAATCTGGGTGTTTTTGAAGGGAACGAGAAAAACTCTATTGCTAGTATCACCAACAAGTCGTTGACTTAGGTAACTTTTCCTGTTATTGAACGATTTGTTCCAATGTATTTCATAAGTTTTATTTTATACAATTTCTAAAAAAAGAGAAAATGATGTATATTGTTCAATAAATTATTATTATTATTATTATTATTATTATTATTATTATTATTATTATTATTATTATTATTATTATTATTATTAATATTTAGAAAAACTGTAGCTGAATAGATAAGACTCAGTTAACAAAAACAGTTTTATTAAACCTCTTCAGAAGTCAGTTTTCGTCTTCAGGTCGCCAAATTTTGGAAACTATTAGAGACAAGTACCAACTATGATACATAAAGTCATATTAGAATTTGACAAGGAAACCAAAAATGTAATGATATATAGGGTATTGTATTTGAAATAAGGAAGTTGCTGTTCACTTCCGGTATAACCGGAAACGATCTGAAGCTGTAATTATATTCTGTAGATAGATAATTATAGAAAACTTACCTCTAGAAGTTTTAAGATTTCAAAACAGACTAATTTCTGATATGCGGCTAAAGGTCCAAGTTCGCAGGACCATCTATATATAATAGGTTTGAAACTGACCCAAGAAGTGGGTTCTAGAAATGGGGATTTTATGCCGTGTTGCCTGTTTTAAAGTGGACCATTGAATACCTTTATAAAAGACAGCCGTGTTGTCGGCAAAGCTGGTAATTTCACCTGAGAGAGGTAGGTCAAACATAGAATTCATACACAGAATGAACAATACTGGTCCCAAAACTGTCCCCTGCGGTACCCCAAAACGCACCCCTTTTGTGGTACTTATGTTACCATATATGGCAACACACTGCTCCCTCTCTGATATGTAGCTCTCCAGCAACTTGTGAGCTGTTCCCCTAATCCCCATGTTTGTAAATGCAAATTGCCAGTCGTGCTTCATCCATGGCTTTATAAATTTCAGCTGTTTATATATATATATATATATATATATATATATATATATATATATATATATATATATATATATATATATATATATATATATGTATATATATATATATATATATATATATATATATATATATATATATATATATATATATATATATGTATATATTACACTGTAATCACTTTTAAATATACACTTTATTTGTGTACTGACTACTAGTCAGTAGGGTGCTGATGATAACGGTTCGAAACTCCAGTCCACGTAACCAAATAAAATATCTCAAAAAGTACAGCAAACAAATAAAGTATATATATATATATATATATATATATATATATATATATATATATATATATATATATATATATATATATATATATATATATATATATATATATATACATTATTTCTTTATATTACAACAACCACCACAAGGGCTTACAGCCCCGTGGGTATCGACAACGAGGAAACAGGAAACTTGTTAATTCTAGACTTGAAGATTCGGAGGTTCGGAGGAGAAGGGAAGACATGTCCCGGCAAGGAATTCCACAACTTGGAAGTACTCGGGGCAAAAGAGCGGGCATGACAAGATGTTCTATGTCTGGTGACCTGGACAGTAAAAAGGTGCATTCGCTCTGTTCCCCTGGTAGATCTGTTGGAGGCAGAAGGCGGAGGAACTATGGAAGAAGGCTCCTATGAGCAGTGCCCGTGCAGATTCTATAAAAGAAAGAGAGGTCACCAACGGCACGTCGGTGGGCAAGGGATGGCAGCCTTTGGGTGAGGGTAGGTTCACCGATGTGACGTATAGCTCTCTTCTGAATGGAGTCCGGAATAGCGAGTGTAGAAGCGGCAGCGGCACCCCAGACGTGGGAGCAGTCTTCGAGGTTTGGCCTTAGTTGTGAAGTATATAAGGTTTAGAGATTATCTGGTGAAAAGTATTTGCGAGCCCGAAAGGGCAAACCTAATTCCTTAGCAGCCGCTTCTGCAATTGATGTGACATGTTGGTGCCAATTTAGATTTCGTCCACAGAAATACCAACAAGCGAAAAGGACTCATTACTTTGAAAAACTTGGTTGTTCATTGTAATGTGTCTAGGGCTGGTGTATATCTTATGAGATAGAAAGCAAGACTGAGATTTGGTGGAGTTGAATTGTACAACATTTCTACTTCCCCAGTCTGATATTTTTTGGAGATCCACAGAGACAGAACAGATCATCATCTAATTGGGCTAAAGAGACAGGCTTGGAATATTGTATATTTGAGTGGAGCGTGCTATCGTCCGCGTAACTGCGAACTGGGTTGGGTGTGCTAGAGAGGAGGTCACTGATGTGGAGAAGAAACAAAGTAGGGGCTAAAGCTGAACCTTGAGAGACTCCTGCATTAATTGGATACAGTTTAGAGGAATGGCCATCCACGACAATAGAAATGCTCCGGTTGGAGAGGAAATTTGCTGTCAAGATACAGAGTTTTGGTGGTAGGCTATAGGCCGGAAGTTTATTAAACAGCGCTGAATGCCAGACCTGGTCAAATGCTTTGGATATGCCTAGAGCGACAATCTGGGATTCACCGTGTAGTTCCATAGACTTGTTCCAAGAATGGATGATAAAGGGAAGGAGGTTGTTGGCAGTTGATCTGCGCTGACGGAATCCATACTGCCTGTCGTGTATTAGACTGTATTTTTCAAGAAATTCTATTAATTCGGTGTTTATATACTTTTCCATCACTTTAGACATGACTGAAAGGAGAGAAATAGGCATGTAGTTGCTAGGAAGCGCTTTTGATCCTTTCTTGGGAACAAGTTGTACTCGAGCAGTTTTCCAGTTACTAGGGAATATGCCTCTATCGTAAGATGTCTGAAACAGACGAGTCAGGACAGGAGCAAGTTCTGGTGCGCATTTTTTGAGAACAATTGCTGGGATCTCGTCAAGGCCAGAGGCTTTCCTGGTATTAAGAGAAGAGAGCATATTTCGTACCTTTTAAGTTTTGAAAATGATATCCGGCATTTTATGCGCGACATTGGGGACTGTTGGACTGAGATGGGTTGAGAGTAGAATTGCCGGCGAACAACGAGGCAAAAAGTTCAGCCTTGCGCAGGGCGGTAGAAACAATTTCATCCCCTGAAACAAGAAATGAGCACGTGCTCTTGCAGAATTTATTCCCAATAGATTTAGCAAGAGTTCAGAAGGGTTTGCTGCCGTTGGAGCTTAAGAGGACTTTGTTGTGGTTATTAAACGAGTTTTCTTTGTCTCAGAAAGAATCCGGACATTGCGGTTTTTTGCGTCGTTAAATGCTTGATGGTTTTCTTGACTGGGATTGTGTAAAAGGCTCAATTAAAAAAATTGAAAATAGACAATTGGCATGTTTTACAAAACACTCAGACAAATTGTTCAATGTCTTATTTCGCACAATTTTGCATCGCATCAGGGTTTTCCACCCAGTTAAATTGGAATAATCAAGCGGACTAAGTTTACATACATATTACGAACAGTTTCTTATATAATACAGGTGAATCACATACAGCAAAAGCTTCAACAGAACAAGATGTCTTATTTATCTCAACTTTCTGTCTTTTTTAATAAGGAGATCTCGACTTTTGAATTTTGAAAAAATTTCTTTAAATGAGCTCTAATTAGGTCGCTTAGAATACATATCCGGGGTCAGTTTCAATTTTTATATGTTCATATACAGTGTGCCCGAAATTGGTGATGCATGTATTCCGATCTCCGAAACTGTTGGAGATAGGAAAGCGGTTAAATGGGGAAAGTTTTCGACAATTCTGTTTGTAATTGAATGCCGTTTAGTTTACGATTTTATCTCTTTTGGTTTTTACGATATTTGAAAAAAACAAAAATGGCGCATTTTCGAAAATATCCTGTATTTTCTTTATTTATAAAAGTTTCCGAAATCTGTAAAAACTTTCTAATAGCAACTTTTTCTGCAGGAAACAACTGTGTAGTCAGATTTCATTTCCAACGTTTCGATAGTTTGGAACCATTATCAACTTTTTTTTTCATATGGGCGCCATATTGGATTTTCATTGTTTTGAAAAGCCCCTGTTTTTGCCTTTACAAATATGTATCACACTTAGTAAAAAAAAGTTAGGTTATGGGTTGAAAAACAAAAAAATATGATTTTGTTACGATTTTGGCAACGTCGCACGATGAAACACTCACACTTAAGCTGATTCTACTGCATTTAATCTTATAACTACAATTAATAACAACATATCCTTATAAGTAATAGTTTCTCCTATGTGAAAATCATTTAAAAACATAGAAATTACCCTTTTTGAAATTTTAACACAAAAAAGAAAGGAAAAAAACAATAATGTGTCAAATGACATAATAATTACCAAAATAAAGTGTCTAATTTAACGTTCAAAATGCGACCCATTTGCTTCTATACATTTCTCACATTTTTTTGTTACCGATCTGGTAACTCGATCAATTGTGTTACATTTAACATTGTTTATGATATAACACACTCGTACCGTGCAACAGAAAATAACGTCAAAAAACCCATAACTTTTGAGATATACATGAACGAATTGAATTATTTCTCAGAACACCAATATGACCCAACAATCATAAAATATTCGGAATAACCAAAAGTTCAGTAAATAATTTGATGAAATATATTTATCCGTGATACATTAATGCTCTAGTAGACGTTGGATTTTAGACGAATGAAAATTTTAAAATCTGTCAGGACTTCTGTCAGAACTGTGAACGCTTGTCTTTATTTAAACACGTTATATGTCTTGACTCGAGCCTAGTGTTCAGAATGGCAGAAAATTTTTCAAATGAAGAAAAGTTTGATATGTTAGTATCATATATTAGAAATGAAAGGAATGCGGATAAGGCTGTCAACAATTATTTGGGAAATTACCCGCATAGACGACAACCCAACAAAAGGTATTTCTCTAAACTTGTAAAGAATTTACTTGAATTCGGAGCTTTTGGGAAACCTCGGTCTAAGAATTATGAGAAGGATAGTGAAAATCGTGACAGAAGTATTCAAGAATATTTTCATGAGAATCCTATGTCCTCTACAAGGATTGCTGGCAGGAAGCTACATACTTCTAAGTCAACAGTTCAAGACGTTTTGAAAAAACAACATTATCGTCCGTATAAGCCCACCATCGTACAAGGACTTCGAGAAGGTGATTTTAACAGAAGAGTAACTTTTTGCAATTGGTACCAGGGAAAATGTCAAGATAATTTGAACTTTGAAAATAATATTGTATGGACGGACGAAACTTATGTTACAAATTGCGGAATATTCAACAAGCATAATCGTCATTATTGGGCTACCGAAAACCCTCAGCTTTGCGAACAGCATAGATTGCAAGTTCGATTTGGCTTTAATGTTTGATGTGGAATGTTTGGTGAGATATTTTTCCATTTATTCTGAAAAATAAGTATTCTTCTATCCTTTACATTATTTTAATATTCCTATCGTAAGAAGAAATTAAACAATTTTATTTTAATAGGAAATCAACTAATTGGGCCCTTTATTTATGATCAAACATTGACAGGACAAAGATACCTTGCAATGTTGCAAAATGAAATAGTACCAGCAATTATGGAAGTTCTCCCAGATAATGAGTTTCGTAATGTATGGTTTCAACATGACGGCTGCCCCGCCCATAATTCCAGGGAAGTACTTTTTTTTATCTGAGGCATTTGGTGAAAGAATAATATCTAACAGTGGCCCGGTGCGGTGGCCAGCGAGGTCTCCCGACCTCACTCCATTAGACTTTTATTTGTGTAAAAACGAAATCTATGAATTTGATCCCCCAGAAAGCAGAGATCCTCGAACAGCGAACGCGGTATGTTCTGTCCAATATTAACCGTAACACAATTCATCGTGTTACCAAATCGGTGATAAAAAATGTGAGAAATGTATAGAAGCAAATGGGTCGCATTTTGAACGTTAAATTATACATTTTATTTTGGTAATTAATATGTCATTTCACACATTATTGTGTTTTCCTTTCTTTTTTGTGTTAAAATTTCAAAAAGGGTAATTTCTATGTTTTCAAAAGATTTTCACATAGGAGAAACTATTACTTATAAGGATATGTTGTTATTAATTGTAGTTAAGAGATTAAATGCAGTAGAATCAGCTTAAGTGTGAGTGTTTCATCGTGCGACGTTGCCAAATTCGTAGCAAAATCATATTTTTTCGTTTTTCAACCCATAACCTAACATTTTTCACTAAGTGTGAAACATATTTGTAAAGGCAAAAACAGGTTATTTTCAAAACCGTGAAAATCCAATATGGCGCCCATATGAAAAAACAAAGTTGATGATGGTTTCAAACTATCGAAACGTGGGAAATAAAATCTGACTACACAGGCGTTTCCTACATAAAAAGTTGCTGTGAGAAAGTTTTTACAGATTTCAGTAATTTTCATAAATAAAGAAAATACAGGGTATTTCCGAAAATGCGTCAGTTTCGTTTTTTTCAAATATCGTAAAAACCAAAAGAGATAAAATCGTAAACTAAACGGCATTCAATTACAAACAGAATTCTCTAAAACTTTCCCCATTTAACCGCTTTCCTATCTCTAACAGTTTCGGAGATAGCAATACATGCATCACCAATTTCGGGCACACTGTATATATATATATATATATATATATATATATATATATATATATATATATATATATATATATATATATATATATATACAGTGTGCCCGAAATTGGTGATGCATGTATTGCTATCTCCGAAACTGTTAGAGATAGGAAAGCGGTTAAATGGGGAAAGTTTTAGAGAATTCTGTTTGTAATTGAATGCCGTTTAGTTTACGATTTTATCTCTTTTGGTTTTTACGATATTTGAAAAAAACGAAACTGACGCATTTTCGGAAATACCCTGTATTTTCTTTATTTATGAAAATTACTGAAATCTGTAAAAACTTTCTCACAGCAACTTTTTATGTAGGAAACGCCTGTGTAGTCAGATTTTATTTCCCACGTTTCGATAGTTTGAAACCATCATCAACTTTGTTTTTTCATATGGGCGCCATATTGGATTTTCACGGTTTTGAAAATAACCTGTTTTTGCCTTTACAAATATGTTTCACACTTAGTGAAAAATGTTAGGTTATGGGTTGAAAAACGAAAAAATATGATTTTGCTACGAATTTGGCAACGTCGCACGATGAAACACTCACACTTAAGCTGATTCTACTGCATTTAATCTCTTAACTACAATTAATAACAACATATCCTTATAAGTAATAGTTTCTCCTATGTGAAAATCTTTTGAAAACATAGAAATTACCCTTTTTGAAATTTTAACACAAAAAAGAAAGGAAAACACAATAATGTGTGAAATGACATATTAATTACCAAAATAAAATGTATAATTTAACGTTCAAAATGCGACCCATTTGCTTCTATACATTTCTCACATTTTTTTATCACCGATTTGGTAACACGATGAATTGTGTTACGGTTAATATTGGACAGAACATACCGCGTTCGCTGTTCGAGGATCTCTGCTTTCTGGGGGATCAAATTCATAGATTTCGTTTTTACACAAATAAAAGTCTAATGGAGTGAGGTCGGGAGACCTCGCTGGCCACCGCACCGGGCCACTGTTAGATATTATTCTTTCACCAAATGCCTCAGATAAAAAAAAGTACTTCCCTGGAATTATGGGCGGGGCAGCCGTCATGTTGAAACCATACATTACGAAACTCATTATCTGGGAGAACTTCCATAATTGCTGGTACTATTTCATTTTGCAACATTGCAAGGTATCTTTGTCCTGTCAATGTTTGATCATAAATAAAGGGCCCAATTAGTTGATTTCCTATTAAAATAAAATTGTTTAATTTCTTCTTACGATAGGAATATTAAAATAATGTAAAGGATAGAAGAATACTTATTTTTCAGAATAAATGGAAAAATATCTCACCAAACATTCCACATCAAACATTAAAGCCAAATCGAACTTGCAATCTATGCTGTTCGCAAAGCTGAGGGTTTTCGGTAGCCCAATAATGACGATTATGCTTGTTGAATATTCCGCAATTTGTAACATAAGTTTCGTCCGTCCATACAATATTATTTTCAAAGTTCAAATTATCTTGACATTTTCCCTGGTACCAATTGCAAAAAGTTACTCTTCTGTTAAAATCACCTTCTCGAAGTCCTTGTACGATGGTGGGCTTATACGGACGATAATGTTGTTTTTTCAAAACGTCTTGAACTGTTGACTTAGAAGTATGTAGCTTCCTGCCAGCAATCCTTGTAGAGGACATAGGATTCTCATGAAAATATTCTTGAATACTTCTGTCACGATTTTCACTATCCTTCTCATAATTCTTAGACCGAGGTTTCCCAAAAGCTCCGAATTCAAGTAAATTCTTTACAAGTTTAGAGAAATACCTTTTGTTGGGTTGTCGTCTATGCGGGTAATTTCCCAAATAATTGTTGACAGCCTTATCCGCATTCCTTTCATTTCTAATATATGATACTAACATATCAAACTTTTCTTCATTTGAAAAATTTTCTGCCATTCTGAACACTAGGCTCGAGTCAAGACATATAACGTGTTTAAATAAAGACAAGCGTTCACAGTTCTGACAGAAGTCCTGACAGATTTTAAAATTTTCATTCGTCTAAAATCCAACGTCTACTAGAGCATTAATGTATCACGGATAAATATATTTCATCAAATTATTTACTGAACTTTTGGTTATTCCGAATATTTTATGATTGTTGGGTCATATTGGTGTTCTGAGAAATAATTCAATTCGTTCATGTATATCTCAAAAGTTATGGGTTTTTTGACGTTATTTTCTGTTGCACGGTACGAGTGTGTTATATCATAAACAATGTTAAATGTAACACAATTGATCGAGTTACCAGATCGGTAACAAAAAAATGTGAGAAATGTATAGAAGCAAATGGGTCGCATTTTGAACGTTAAATTAGACACTTTATTTTGGTAATTATTATGTCATTTGACACATTATTGTTTTTTTCCTTTCTTTTTTGTGTTAAAATTTCAAAAAGGGTAATTTCTATGTTTTTAAATGATTTTCACATAGGAGAAACTATTACTTATAAGGATATGTTGTTATTAATTGTATCTATCTCTAACAGTTTCGGAGATAGCAATACATGCATCACCAATTTCGGGCACACTGTATATATATATATATATATATATATATATATATATATATATATATATATATATATATATATATATATATATATATATATATATAGTATTAAAATTTTGTGACGGTAATAGTGTTATTTATCATAAAACCCATATAATTTCGAGTTCGGAAACATCTAACTTTTTTTACATATCCATCCCATACATTAAAAGTATTTCCAATAGGTTAAAGTTTATATTTAAAGATGAAACCAATTTTAAAATAACGTTTCGATATTCAAAAACAATTAATAACATTTTCAGTAAACTCAAAAGTAAGGATGAAATTTCCAAAGTGTCTGGAGTGGTATATTGTATTCCATGTAATAATTGTAGTTTAAGATACATTGGCCAAACAAGCAGAGTGCTTAAAGATAGGTTAATACAGCACAAAAGTGACATACGTTTACAAAAAAGAACTTGCGCTCTGTCAGAACATAATCTCGACACTGGCCATAATATAAATTTTAGTAATGTTTCTATTTTACACTGTGAAACCTTAATAATAAAAGAATGTGTTTAGAAGAATTTGAAATTACTTTTAACGAAAATTTAATAAACTTAAAGAAAGATAATAATTTTAGAAATCACTACCCCTATTTATATTTCCTAGACAAAAACAAATTCAATTGGACAATATTTAGCTTTATATGTCAGTTTGGCACTTTTCGACTTCACTCAAATTCATAAAAAGGTTTTCTTTTCATGTTTGTTATTACATAATTAGTTTAGTAGAACTCATCTTATGTGTAAGTATTTTAAACTTTTATATTTTTTCCAAGTAAATTGTAAACTTTTTTCTTTCCATGTTGTAGCCTTGAGAAAGGAATAAATTTTTCCGAAAGCTCGGCCTATAATAATTTCTACACTGACGGCTTTCCCACAATTTTTGATAATATATATATATATATATATATATATATATATATATATATATATATATATATATATATATATATATATATATATATATATATATATATATTATATATATATGTATCACGATAACTCAAAAAATAAAAAAGGTATGATAACCAAATTTGGTAGGTAGGTTTATGATACAAGAAGTAAACTACACACCAAAATCTAGATTTCTATATTACAAGAAAAAAAAGTTATAATAAAATAGTTTGTGCCAGATCATTTCTATGAAAATTCACTACCATAACGCACTTGCTGCGTCCAGGCTTTTTTTTTAAATTTATATCTCCGTAAATAACAACGTAAGGGCAACAAAATTTGTCATTTCTTATAGGTAAATTAGGTACCAAAATTTAGCTCTGTGGGTTAAAAGACAAAAAAGTTTTAGGCATTTAAAGAGAAATAAAGTGGGGTTTTCTTCAAAACGTCAAAGTCGCGATTTAAAACATCAAAATTGGCAACATTTAGGCAAAGAACCTGAAACTAATACGGGCTATGGAAAGAAAATGTCTCAGGAAGAATGTTTTACCAACCCTGCAGTCTTAGCTACAACCGTCGCTGTCCTTCATTTTGTAGTGAATTTTCGTAGAAAAAATTCACTAATAGGGAGATCCCGACTTTTGAATTTTGAAAATTGTTTTCCAAATGAGCGCGAACCACGACCCCTAGAACCCATATCCGGGATCAGTTCAATTTTTGCAAAATTTTCATTAAATGCTTCAAATTTCAATAACTCAATTTGTTAACCTAAGGTTTGTTGGCTAGGAAACCAACGTTTAAAATTTATTGTCGGAACATTTTTGTACATTTTCAAACAATAAGTTATTTTGATAAAATATGGCACATTTTTTCTGTAATTTTTGTAATAAAAAGAGATATTTGATATTCAAAGCATTTTTATAAAAATTCACTGCCATAACGCACTTGCTGCGTCCAGACTTTTTTTATTACATGTTTATTACAAAATCTTTGACATATTCTAATTTATCTAACATAGTATTTTCGACAATTGCGTATTTTATTGGTGATAATATATTTGTCGTTTTAGTGAATTTTCTTAGATAATATTCACAAATGAGGAGATCCCGACTTTCGAATTTTGAAAAAATTGATTCAAATGAGCGCGATCTAGGACCTCTAGAACCCATACCCCGGGTCAGTTGCAATTTTTATATGTTTATATATATATATATATATATATATATATATATATATATATATATATATATATATATATATATATATATATATATATATATATATATATATATATATATATATATATATATATATATAAACATGTATCACACGGATAACTCAAAAAATAATGAACCGATTCTGATTAAATGTATCGAGTACCTTCCTTTTGTAAGTGGCTTGGATAAGTTCGTTAGCCAGAAAAATCTAACCAGGCTTTCCGGGAAAATGTTGGGTTTTCTTTCGGAAAAAATTTTTAGCTCAAAAAATATAAAAGCTGTTGTAACCAAATTTGGTAGGTAACTTTGCGATGTTAAGGGGAAACTATATGCCAAAATGTATATTTCTATGTTAAAAGAAAAAAAAGTTATAAAAAATATTTGGTGCCAGATCATTTCTATGAAAATTCACTACGATAACGCACTTGCTGCGTCCAGACTTTGAATGTAATTAAAGTCGCACAAAACATTTTATGCTAATTACAAAAACCATTTTCGGAAACGTCGGTTTGGAAAGGCACACAGAGCTGGGGACGAATTAGTTGAAAGTTTCATTAAATTCAGAACGGTATTCAATAAAACGATGGTTAAGCTGAGGTTAAAATTAATTACCAAGTGGCTTTTACTTAATTTAGCTTTCAATAACAAATTATAATAGGTTTGTTTGTGAAATGTATTTCTTGTTGAAAAGAATGTGACAGCTTTCAAAAGAGTCTGGTAAAGTTTCCATTGTTACGTTTTCCCCTTTCAGCCTGTATTCTAATGTACACCGTAAAGCAATAACTTTGCTAACAAATTAATACAATGTTCAAAGGTATTTCAAAACTTCAAATTTTATTTTATTGTTTAATAAATATAATTAACTTATCATATTATTAAAGCGTGGTGTTTAAAGCAAGTGACATAATTCAAACATATTTCACACTATTTTTAATTGTTTAGTTATTCATTAGGTTGCCATAGCTTTGTCGTTTTTGGAGATAGAACAATTTTCCAAAAGAAAACCTAAAATTTTCGCAGAAAAGCCAATACGATTTGCCTGGCTAACGAATGTATCCAAGACACTTGCACTACACGGTGAATCCCAGATTGTCGCTCTAAACATATCCAAAGCATTCGACTAGGTCTGACACGCAGCACTGCTTAATAAACTTCCGGCCTATGACCTACCACCAAAACTCTGTACGTGGACAGCAAATTTCCTCTCCAACCGGAGCATTTCTGTTGTCGAGGATGGCCATTCCTCTAAACTGTACCCAATTAATGCAGGAGTTCCTCAAGGTTCAGCTTTAGCCCCTACGTTGTTTCTTCTCCACATCAATGACCTTCTCTCTAGCACATCCAACCCAGTTCACGGTTACGTGGACGACAGCACCCTCTACTCGAATATACAATATTCTAAGCCTGTCTCTTTAACCCAATTAGATGAGGATCGCAGACTCATGGAGGGTTCTGTCTCCGTGGATCTCCAAAAAATATTAGACTGGGGAAGTAGAAATCTTGTAAAATTCAACCCAACCAAATCACAGTCTTGCTTTCCTTCTCATAAGAGATACACCAGCCCTAGACCCATCACAGTGAACAACCAAGATATTCAAAGTAATGAGTCCTTTTCACTTGTGGGCATTTCTGTGGATCGAAATCTCAATTGGCACCAACATGTCACATCAATTGCAGAAGCGGCCGCTAAGAAATTAGGTTTCCTCTTCCAGCCTCGCAAATACTTTTCACCAGCTAATCTCTATATCTTATATACTTCACAAATAAGACCAAACCTCGAATACTGCTCCCACATCTGGGGTGCTGCTGCCGCTTCTACACTTGCTATCCTGGACTCCATTCAGAAGAGAGTTATACGTCTCATCGGTGACCGTACCCTCACCCAAAGGCTGCTATCCCTTGCCCACCGACATGCCGTTGGTGACCTCTCTCTCTCTCTCTTTTATAGATATCTACACGGGCACTGCTCAGAGGAGCTTTCTTCCATAGTTCCTCCACCTGCTGCCCCCAACAGATCTACCAGGGGAACAGAGCGAATGCACCCTTTTACTGTCCAGGTCACCAGACATAGAACATCTTGTTATGCCGGCTCTTTTGTCCCGAGGATTTCCAACTTGTGGAATTCCTTGCCGGCACATGTTTTTCCTTTTCCCCCGAACCTCCAAACCTTCAAGTCCAGAATTAACAAGTTGCCTCTTTCCTCCTTGTCAACACCCACGGTACGATAGTATTTAGGCTGTAAGCCCTCACGGTGTGATGTTGAAATTAAAAAAAAAGGACGCTACTCTCCAAATTTGATCAAAATCTGCCCATTATTTTTTGAGTTATCGGAGTGATGCACACACACACACACCCAGATATATATATATATATATATATATATATATATATATATATATATATATATATATATATATATATATATATATATATATATATATATATATATAGATATATATATAACGATCGTTATTGTTAGTTTGCAGAATTTAAAGTCTCATTAACGGCTACCGACCTCAGAAATCTGTGGTGGGCATTGAAAAAAGTCTGGAAGCAGCAAGTGCGTTATAGAAGTGAATTTTCATAAAAATGTGTTTAATAGCAATGTGTCTCTTTAATGCCAGCAGCCATCAATTTAGTTACCGGTATAACCTATATAGAAGAAATAGTGTACCATATTTTATTAAAATAACTTATTGTTTGAAAATGTACAAACATTTTCCGAAAATAGACTTTAAATGTTTCCGAGAAAACTGGTTTCTGAACCAATGAACCTTAGGTTTATAGCAAATTGAGTTATTGAAATTTGAAGCATTTAATGAAAATTCGCTACCAAAACGCACTTAATCCGTCTCGACTTTTTTCCTTACAAACATGCATCATATTTCGACAAATAATACAAACATGCAATAATATAAGGGATATTCGAAAAAAAATGTAGGAATCACCAACAACTTATGGGCCACCTGTGAGTTTCAAAATAATTTCATAAGATGTAGCTCAAGACACCATATACAATTTTTTCTCGTATCTTGTATAATAACAATCATATTGAGCTGTACCGTAGAAGTGCCTCACCCCGTATATATGTAAACAGATAAAAACTGAAACTAACGCCGAATATGCAATTTAGGGTGCGTAGTTTGTACTCATTTGAAGAAATATTTTTAAAATTCAAGAGTTGCGGTCTCCTCATTAACGACTTATTTCTACGAAAATAGGCTAAAAATTATATAGTTGTAAACCATAAACTTAATTAAAACTACTGCCGAAGCATCAGAGAAAGGGTCTATTTGAAATTAATTTTCTGGCAATATTTTAGTAAAATGAAGGAAAATGGCGGTTGAAGCTGAAATTTACGGGTTTGCAGAACACTCTTCTTGCGACATGTTCTTTACATAACCCGTATTTGTTTCAAGTTTAATGTTGCCAATTTTGACGTTTCAAATCGCAACTTTGACGTTTTAAGGAAAACCCCAAATTTTGTTTCTTTAAATGCCTATGAAAACACAAAACTTTCCGAGAAAACCTGGGAGGATGTTCCGGGCTAACGAACTTATCCAAGCCACTTGCAAAAGGAAGGCACGTACAAATTTGATCAAAATCGGCCCATTATTTTTTGAGTTATCGGTGTGATATATATATATATATATATATATATATATATATATATATATATATATATATATATATATATATAGGGTGGCGCATTGAAAACGAAACAGACCGATTTGCGTCCAGAGAATATTTTTTAAAGAAACGCTGAAACACGTCAATTTTAATATTGAGGGGGACATGTTTTGACATAAAACTCAACTTTGTCACATCAACCCCTTAAGGGTGGTGATAACAACCCTTATATTTTAAATAGGGAACATGGGTCGAGTGTTACATCATTTGAAAGCTCTTTCTTTTCTGAATTTAGCACACTACTTTTTTTTGGAAGTTTTATCAACTCGTTTAAATATTATTCACAGTTGAAGATGCAAAAACGCATGTCACTCATTCCGATAAGAAATGTGCTGATAGTCAATGTTTTGTTGGTTTGTAACCAAAAAATTGACTATCAGAACATTTCTTATCGGAATGAGAGAAATGCGGTTTATTATTTCAGTTTTTCGGTCGGTTTGATACTTGATAGTACTACCGAAAATCAATTTCACAATGGTGTATTCTGTAGAAGAAAGTGTTGAAATAATTACGTTTTTTTTCAAAAACGATGACTGTGCCAACCGTACCGCAAATTTGTTTAATGAACGACACCCGAACAGACATGTTAACCGAAAATACATTTTGGAGTTAGTTGCAAAGTTTCGACAAAGTGGTTCAGTAGCCAACAAAAAACGGGATCCTGAACGTGAATTTCCGGTTAGAAATGAGAGTACTGAGATTGAAGTTTTAGGACAAATTGCTGCAGACCCAACTTTGAGCACGAGAAAATTGGCCACTGTTTCAAACATCAAAAGAAGAACTATTCAGCGAATATTGAAGCATCATAAATTTCACCCGAATAAAATTCATCTTGTACAACAACTGAATGAAGATGATTTTGATCGGCGGCTGGAGTTTTGTGAAGTTATGACTGCACGAATCGCTGATAACTGGAACTTTCTGTTCAATATCTGTTTTTCAGACGAGTGGATGTTTTCATTAAACTCTACAGTCAATCGTCATAATTGTCGTTATTGGGCAGATAATAATCCAAGAAATTTTCACGAAGTCCACACTCAAACTCCACAGAAATTGAATGCCTGGACTGGCATTTTTGAAAACCGTTTAATCGGACCAATTTTTCTTGATAGCAATTTTAGTGGCGAAACGTATTTGGAGTTACTAGAAGATATCATTTTCCCTCTACTAATTGACATTGTTGAAAATGATGATCGCTATAAAGAAAATCAATTAGTGTTTCAACAAGATGGAGCTCCTCCGCATTTTTACATCGTGTTAGGGAGTTTTTGAACAGAGTTTCCAGAGCAATGGATTGGGCGTAAAGGTGCTATTGAGTGGCACCCTAGATGACCGGATTTAACTCCTTTAGACTTATTTCTATGGGGCCATTTAAAGAGTAGAATTTACGCAACACAACCGGAGTCTCTGGAAGAATTACGACGACGCATTGTTGAAGAATGCCGTCTAATAACTCCACAAATGCTCCAGAATGTCAGAGCTCGTTTTGAACAAAATTTGTACTTTTGTATGGAAGTTGGTGGTCAACAATTTGAACACCTACCTAACTGAATAAACATTTTTGAACGTTTCGTTTTGTTTTTTAGTTTTTTTAACAAAAATTTACTATTTAGTGCATTTCTTATCACAATGAATGAAATACGTTCTTGCAACTCCAACTGTGAATAATTTTTAAACGGGTTGATAAAACTTCCAAAAAAATTAGTGTGCTGAATTCAGAAAAGAAAGAGCTTTCAAATGATGTAACACTTGACCCATGTTCCCTATTTAAAATATAAGGGTTGTTATCACCACCCTTAAGGGGTTGATGTGACAAAGTTGAGTTTTATGTCAAAACATGTCCCCCTTAATATTAAAATTGACGTGTTTCAGCGTTTCTTAAAAAAATATTCTCTGGACGCAAATCGGTCTGTTTCGTTTTCAATACGCCAGCCTGTATATATATATATATATATATATATATATATATATATATATATATATATATATATATATATATATATATATATATATATATATATATATATATATATATATACATAAAAAATGTCAACGGACCCTAAAGCTTGGTTAGGGGCTCTAGTTCGTGCTCATTCGAAAATTGGAAAGCCGTTAGCTTTCTGAATGTGAAATTTTTAAATAAAATTAGTTAATATCTAAAAGCTTCAAACTTGTACGTATAAGCTACATTGTGTAATTAATTAGAGTTAGGTAATATACCATACTAAAGCTAATTTACTCCACTTGCAAAAACTAGCAAACGAGAAAACATCAATGCAATAAAAATACAGAAACATATGTGCTAAAAGCAAAGATTGGATATGTTTGTCAAATGTAGTAAAATTTACATTTTTATTGATGTTACAGAACTTTTTATAACAAGATTAAGTTCTAACAGGGGTAAAATTCCATTTCTCTGGAAATAAAAAACTAAGAGATAAAAAAAATGCCACAGTTTCTGTTAGAGATGAAAATCCTCCATTCCAAGTTAATGGTAAATTCATAAGCTATGGTATTTTTCTTTAGTGATCAAACTGGTACATCAAACATTTCAAAAGAGCTGAAACGCTATTCGTGTTCCGCTATGATTCATTTTATATTCTTTTTCTTTAATAATCCCATGTTTTAAACTTCCCTTTCATCTCTTAAATGCGATGTGACTTGATAACTTATTATTTCAAAGCGTTAGAACTGCCAAATAATATTTTCTTATCGTTTTCCCGCAGCTTGTGCCCGTCAAACTGACAGAAAGGTTTCGCCGATTCTTTTGCATATTATTTTAAACGGATCGAATTCTGTTTATTCAATTATGTTTCAAAAGGGGTCCCTAGATTGATTGATAGGTCAGCTTTTAGAATTTGCATTTCACAAAAGTATAAAACAATATTTGATTGAAAAAAGAGAACTTGCATAAGTTGATTGGAATTAAAAAAAAACTCGGGACGCAGCAAGTGCGTTATGGTAGTGAATTTTCTTAAATATGTTTTTATTGCTAATATGTCTGTTTTCTTTTTATTTAAGAAAGCAGGTATCAATTTTGGTTACCAGTATAACCTATATAGTAAAAACAATGTGCCATGTTTCATAAAAATAACTTTATTGTGTGAAAATGTACAAAAATTTCCAAAAGTAAACTTAAAGTGTTCCCACAAAAACTCGTTTCTTGGTCAACCTTATAGATTAATAGCAAATTGGCCTATTCAAATATGAAGCAATTGATCAAAATTCGCTACCATAACGCACTTGCTGCATCCAGAATTTCTTTTCTTACAAGCATGCATTATATTTCGATGGGAAATGCAAAAATGCAATAACATAAGGCGTATTTGATTAAAAAAATAAGAAAATTTGTATCACCAACGACTTATGGGCCACTCTATGATTGTAGAAATATTTTTTTAAGATGTAGCTCAAGACACCCTATAATTAATATATAAAAAACATTTCATATCTTGTATAATAACGGATATATTGAGCTTTATTGATTTTTTACGAAAATTCGACAAAAATTATATACCATTAAACGATAAACTCTATAGCTAGGACTACTGCCAAGCATCAGAGAAAGGGTCTATTTTAAATTAATTTTCTGGAAATATTTTAGTAAAATGAAGGACAATGACAGTTGAAACTAAGACTTCAGGGTTTGTAAAACATTCTTTTTGAGACGTTTTCTTTCCATAGCCCATACTAGATTCAAGTTCTTTGCCTAAATGTTGCCAATTTTTGACGTTTTAAATCGCAACATTGACATTTTGAGGAAAATCCCAAAAATTTTTTATTTAAATGCCTATAACTTTTTTGTCTTTTAATCTACAGAGCTAAATTTTGGTAGGTAGCTTACGCATAATGATATAAACCCGCGTACTAAATTTGGTTGCCCTTACTTTGTTAATTTTGGAGATATAAATTTTTTACATTTTTTTTCCAAAGAAAACTCAAAATTTTCCGGGAAAACCAGGGCCGATTTTCCTGGCTAACGAACTTATCCAAGCCATTTGTAAAAGGAAGGTACTCACCAAGTTTAATCAAAATCGGCCCATAATTTTTTGAGTTATCGGTGTGATACATATATATATATATATATATATATATATATATATATATATATATATATATATATATATATATATATATATATATATATATATATATAAACATATAAAAATTAAAACTGACCCCGGATATGTGTTCTGGAGGGCCTAATTAGCGGTCATTTGAAGAAATTTTTTCATAATTCAAAAGTCGGGATCTCCTCATTAGTGATTTTTTTTAAGAAAATTCACTAAAAAGTCTGGACGCAGCAAGTGCGTTATGGATGTGACTTTTTATAAAAATGTTTTTAATAGCAAATGTGTATTTTTTATTAAAAGCAGGTATTAAATTTGGTTACCAGTATAACCTATATTATAGTACAAAAAATGTACCATATTTCATCAAAATAAGTTTATTGTTTGAAAATGTACAAAACGTTTCCTAAAATAAACTTAAAACATTCCCGAAAAAACTGGTCTCCTAGCCAGAGAGCCTTAAGTTAATAGCAACTTGAGTTATTAAAAAGTGTGGACGCAGCAAGTGCGTTATGGTAGCGAATTGTTTTAAAAATATGTTTAATAGCAAATGTTTTTCTTTGATGAAAGCAGGCATCAAACTTGGTTGCCGTGGCTAATGACAATTCCGTCGAGGCCATACCATCTTTTTTACCACCACCACCACTTGGTTGCCTATATAGTAGAAACAATGTACCATATTTCATCCAAATAACTTTATTGTTTGAAAATATATAAACATTTTTCAAAAGTCTGGATGCAGCAAGTGTGTTATGAAAGTGAATTTTCATAAAAATGTTTTTAATAGCAAATGCGAGCAGGCATCAATCTGATATGTAGTAGAAACAATGTATACTATATTTTAACAAAATTACTTATGGTTTGAAAATATACAACAATTTTCCGAAAATAAACTTAAATGTTGGTTTTCTAACCAACAAAGCTTACGTTAATAGCAAATTGAGTTATTGAAATTTGAAGGATTTAATGAAAATTCCGTAAATTTGCAGATTATCTCCCGAACGCTTTTTGAAAAATTGCTTTCAGAAACATTACTAAGACCCCACCTGGATGCACAAACCACAAGAAAAATTTCCCCCAAGCAAGTTACGGGACTGGGAGTGAATAGGTGTGCTGAGCGGGGTAGGTAGTAAAAAGGAAATATGAGCAGAAAATGTGAAGAAAACTGCTTGAAAGCTGTCTATTTAAAGCCATATCCCCATTAAACCCTGCCTATCCCACACAGCACCCCTATTTGCCACAGGTCACGTAACTTCCTTTGGGGGGGGGGGGCAGTGTATGAACAAGAAGTTTTTCTTGTGGTTTATGCAACGAGGGTGGTTGTATGCACACAAGGGGGATAAGTAAAATGCCTACGACGAAGCAGACCCCCCCGGTTCGACTTGTGGCACCGGTGGGGGATTGGGGGTGGCTGCTTCGTCGTGGAGATTTTCCTTCTCTCTCGCGTGCATAGAACCACCCTCGCTGCATAAACCACAACAAAAATGTCTTGTTCCTACCCGCCAAGGAAGTTACGGCACCTGGGGGGATAGGGGGGCTGTGCGGGGTAGGCAGGGTTTAAGGGGGATATGGCTTCAAGATGTGAAAAAGACAGCTTTCAAGTCCGTTTTATTCGAATGTTCTGCTCATATTTCCTTTTCACTACCTACTCCGCTCAACACCCCTACTCACTCCTGGTCCCGTAAATTCCTTGGGGGGTGTGAACAAGAAATTTTCTTGGGGTTTGTGGATCCAGTGGGGGGGTCTAGGCAGGTTTCTGAAAACAGTTTTTTGAAAAGCGTTCGGTAGCTAAACTGCAAATTTACCGAAAATTCGCTACCAAAACGCACTTACTGTGTCCAGATTTTTTTCTTACAAACGCATCATATTTCGATAAAAAATGCAAAAATGCATTAACGAATTTCTTGTACGAAAATTAGCTAAAAGAAATTATAAACCGTTAAACTATAAACTTCACTAAACCTACAGCGAAAGCATCAACTTAACTAAACCGACAGCCAAAGCATCAGAGAAAGGGTCTATTTGCAATGAATTTTCTGTAAATATTTTGGTAAAATAAAGGGCAATGACTCGCCTGCCTGCAGCCACCAACCGACCCCCAGTGCCTCTTCATTGCTTCCTCGGTCCACCGTTGAATCTGAAACTTAACGGTTTGCAGAACACTCTTCTTGAAGATTTTTTTTTCAAAATCCGTATTTGTTTCACGTTCTTTGCCTAAACATTGCCAATTTTGACGTTTAAAATTGCGAGTTTGACGTTTTGATGAAAACTCAAAAATTTGTTTCTTTAACTGCCCATAACTTCTTTGTCTTTAAAGCGTACCAAATTTGGTTGCCGTTACTTTGTTATTTCCAGAGATATGAATTTTTTTAGAAAGAAAACACCAAATTTTCTGGGAAAACCTGGTCCGATTTTCCTGGCTAACGAACTTATCCACGCCACTTGCAAAAGGAAGCACTCACCAAATTTGATCAAGATTGGTCCATTATTTTTTGAGTTATTAATCGGATATATATATATATATATATATATATATATATATATATATATATATATATATATATATATATATATATATATATATATATATATATAAACATAAACACAGATCTCATTAGCGAATTTTTTTTTAATTCGCTAAAATTTAAAGGACAATTCGTTACCAAAACGCACTTGGTGCCTTCCGAGTTTCTTTTGCAAAGATGTATTATATTTCGCTGAAAAATGCATAAGAGGCGTTCTATTTAAAAAAGAAAATTTGTATTACCAACGACCTATGAACCACGATGTGATCGTAAGATTACGTTTATAAGATACAGCTCAAGACAACATACAATTAACATTTACAATTTTTTCTCGTATCTTGTATATTAACGGATATATTAAGCTTTTTCTATGATAATTCCCTAAAAATTATAGACTATTAAACCATAAACTCTAACTGCCAAAGCATCAGAGAAAGGGTCTATTTGAAGTGAATTTTCTGTAAATATTTAATAAAATTCACTAAAGTCTGGACGCAGCAAGTGCGTAGCGAATTTTCATAGAACTGTTTTTAATGTTAAATATGTTTCTTAAAGACATTATTCACAGAAAGCTTTTCACAAAAATTAGACAATTTTGTACAAGATTTGTAAACAATCTATTTCATGATAATTCGCCTTTTTTTTACAAAGATTGGCTAAGTAATTTAAGAGCGTTCTGTATATGGGAGCTCGATTTTTTTTAAGAAGAATATAATTGAAAACCTCCCTTTCGTCATTTTCATGAGACTGATTTCCATTGGTAAAAACTCCGTATCACAATTTTTGATATGTTGCAAAATGTTAAAAGTTGAAAAACGATTGAAACAACTCGAAAATGATGGACGATAATGATGTTTTCTCCTTACAAGCATGCTTTTAAATTGGATGGAAAATGAAATAATGCTACAATAAAAGGTGTGTTCCATTAAAAAAAAACTTGTATCACCAACGACTTATCAGACTGCAGCTCAAAACACGCTATAAATAACTTTTATAATATTTTTCCGTATCTTGTATAATGTATGTGTTTTGTTTCTTTAACGTCAGCCTATTTCCGCGAGTATGGCCAATCACCGACGGCAGGGAGCAGTTTAACCTCACTATTTTGGAAATTTTGCCGAACCCCTGCCTTTCTGTAAGGAGGGTAGGGATCTTTAACGTGCTCAACATCTCATGGGCACGAGACCGACGGCTCTACGCCCCCTCCGAAGGGCAGAACATGCAGACATTCAACTTGCTCAAATACAATGCCAGAACCTCGGTTGATGTTAATGTTACAGTTTGTACTGAAACCCAACATTTTCCAGAAAAAACTGGTCCCATTTTCCTGGCTAACGAACCTATCCAAGCCACTTACAAAAAAAGGCAAATTGTATCAACATCAGTCCATTATTTTTTGGTTATCGGTAAGATATATATATATATATATATATATATATATATATATATATATATATATATATATATATATATATATATATATATATATATATATGTTATGTTCACAAATTATACAGTTATTATATCATTCATAAAAGCATAGCTTTAATTACATATATAGATATAATTTTTAATTTAATTTTTTAATTTTAATTTAATATTTAAATATTTAATTTAATAATGTCCAACGCCAAATTATTTAAAACTATCACTCCAAACTTTCTTGGAAAATCTAATAACCAAACTCTATTGTCCTCCCCACCAACACTTCTACTAGATCCATATTATTCAATATTTTTTACAAAAATTGGCTTAAGTAATATTATACCAAAGTTATATTAAATTTGTCAAATAATTGTTTTTCACGAAAATTCGAAATTATTTTTTTTACAATAACTCATTAAACATTCATTAATTATAAGCAACATGTCACAAAAATCTTACAAAGAATTATTTATAGAAAAAACTCGCCGAAAATCGACTAAATACTTTTTACATAAAAATTTGCTGAAAAAATACATAAAATCCAAATGACATGCCCACTATGTAATTATCTGTCTGGTTATATGTTTTAGCAGAGGCAGCAAACCATTAGCGCAGTTTAACCGTGGCTAATAGGTATGTACTTTATTAAAATTGAAAAAAAAAATGTAAGAAAGATATTTTTTTTACCTTTTCAGTGAAGTTTGAAGTGGAACTAAAGAAAAAAAATTACGGGACACGTACGTAGTAGTAGTGAGTTGTCATATAAATTATGCACTATCAGTACGACCTATTAGTAAAATTAATACTTTTAATTCAAGCAGACCTTGAAAACATTTGCTCAAGAAAAATTCACTAATAAAAACGGAAAATTACTCATATTTTCATGTCAGATATAAGGATGGATTATTTTAATAAGAGTTATTTAAGTATGTCACGCTAAAGTCTAATTTGACATTTGCTGAAACAATTTGTCAACTACCTGTACCTGTATTATGTGTGTGTGTGTTTTGTTTCTTTAACGTCGGCCTATTTCCGCGACTATGGTCAATCACCGACGCCAGAGAGCAGTTTCACCTCACTATCCTGGAAAAAATGCAATAATACAAGGTGTGTCCCATTGAAAAAAATAATCTTTGTATCATCAACGACTTACGGAACAGCTTGTGATTCTCAAAATAATTGTATAAAATGCAGCTCAAACCACCCTATAATTAATTTATCTAATTTTTTCTCGTATATTATATAGTAGCGGATATATTAATCTTTACCGCACAAATGCAGAATCCCGTATATATGCGTTGGCATATGTGCAACTAAAATTGACCCCGGATATTTGTTCTAGGGCGCCTAGTTCGCGGTCATTTAAAGAAATCTTTTCAAAATTCAAAAGTCTCCGTCTCCTCATGTGAGAATTTCCTCTACGAAATTTCGCAAAAAATTATGGACTATTAAACCACAAACCCTACAACTGAAACTACTGCCAAAGCATCAGACAAAGGGTCTATTTGAAATGACTTTTCTGCAAGCATCTTAATGGATTGAAGGACAATGACGGTGGAAGCCGAAACTTAAAGATTTGTAGAACATACTTCTTACGACACTTCTTCTACCTAACCCGTATTCGTTTCAGGTTCCTGCCCAAAAATGGCCAATGTTGACCTTTCAAACCGCGCCCTTAAAATTTTCAAAGCAAATTTTCTGGTATTTCTTGACCTTTTTAAGAAAGCTTAATTCTTGTCTGTAATGTACAATAGATTTTGTTATCCACGTAAAATATTTTGATCTTGTGCGTTTTTTTTTTTATTACCAGCGAAACCCAAATTGTTTTTCTTTAAATGCTCATACCTCTTTTTTCTTTTAATTTAGAGATGTAAATTTTGGCATATCGTTTATTTTTTACAATATAAACCTACGCCATAGCAAATTACCTTGACATAACTTTGTTATTTCCGTAGATAAAAGAATTTTCCGGAAGAAAGCCTAAAAGCTAGTCCGATTTTTTTAGCTGTCGAACTTATCCAAGCCAATTGCAAAAGGAAGGTACTCACCAAATTTAACTTAATTCCGCAAATTATTTTTTAAGTATTTGGTGATATATGTAGACATAAAAATTTAAACTGACCCCGGATACGTAATCTCTGGAGCATAGTTAGCGTTCATTTAAAGAAATGTTTTCAAAATTGAAAAATTTAAGCCTCCTCCTTAGTAAATTCTTTCCACGAGAATACACTCAAAATATGACACTTTTTTGGAGTGACAAACAAATTACTTATTAGAAAATAAGAAGCTCTAGCGCAGCATATAGTGAATTTTTATTAAAGTATTTCTTGTAAAGAATAATGTATTGGGCATTAAGTATTAAGATTTTTACCATATAATTTGTTAAATTCCTCAATGGTTAATGGGATTTTCGGCACTGGTCAAGGAGGGCCTAGAAATATTGCTTCCCAATATAGGGGGCGTTTTACGTGCCAGATTGACGTGGGGCTACGTCCTAAAAACCTGGCGCCGGGTCAAGGGTGTCTTCAGTTCTAAACCAGGGAAGGGGCACAACACGGTGGCCAAATCGTACAGGCTAACCAACCCAAAATGGTTTCTGCTGAAGGCACTATAATGCATAATAGATAGGTTGTTGCTGTGAAAGATCCTCATTGATTCGCCCTTTTCATGAAAATCAACACGCGTTCGAATATCGATCCTCATTGTCTGCTAGCGTAATTGAGACATCCTGTATACTATGTCAAAACTGGAACCTGCAATGAGCACTAATAAGTACACTTGGAGAAACCCAAATCACCACAACACTTATTTCAGAGACCTTACGATCGTTTCGTTCACAATGTCAACATCTTCAGAGGAAGAAAAATTCTAAACTAAACCACTAGCTACCGTGTATTTATATCGCGACAAGGTAAACGAACTAGTCCGAAGTAAAATTTGCCTTCCAAGAATGAACGTTTGTTTATTGTGTACTGAAACTACGAGGTCGAAGACCTGCTTTAATCTTCTGGTCCACAAATTTATGAGCACTTATCTAATAAACGGATAATAGGTTTAAAGGAACCGAGTTATTTAAGGAATCTGCACGTTTCCTTTCGATCTAGAAATTTACTATGTGGATATTGGATCAAGCCGACAAACATCTGGCGAGATAAACAACATCAACTCCACTCATCTTTTTTAAATAGAAAACTAAAACCGGGTGTTTGGCTCACCATGTTAACTCTAACAAAGGATAAATAATTCAACTAAAATACTACATAAAAACTATATTTATATTGATTTTAATTCTTCGTGACAGTATTTATATTGACTTCATATATACAAAGAAAACAAACGGGCATTAAGTCTAGACAAACGTAGAGATTAGTATATGTATAAACCGGCCGAGTTATTGACAGTAATTTATTATTCTACCAGACAAATTAGGAGTGTTTAAACGGTCAAATGCAAAGTGAAAATAAAGGGCTCGAAATTAAAGGTGTCGTGCGATTCAATGAAGTTTTGTTCTTAATAGACCTTAATATAAAAATACTTTCTAATGAATCAAGCATAGTTTGATGTCTAACATTTTTGACAAGTTTCAAATGTTCTTTGTCAATGTGGTAATTATTATCCCATATATGTTGTGCCACACATGATTTGTCCACCGTACCATATCGTAACTGTGCGAGATGTTCACGAAATCTGGTGGCTATGTTTCTTCTAGTTTGACCCATGTATTTAAGATCGCAATCTTTGCAACTAATCTTATAAATACCGGACATTTCAGTGACTTTGTCTTTGTCTTTCGTATTACCAAACAATTTTTTTTTAAATTACTTTTCGTCGAAAGAGTCAAATGTAAGTCGGCTTTCTTAAAAATACTTTCCAAACCCTTTGTGATTCGTGGTTCATAAGGTAAACACACAATTTTTTTCTCTATATAATTTTTTTCAAATGTCGTACATTCAGATATCATTTTCTTTGTTCTGTGTTTGTTAACAAATTTGTCTATTAAACCATCCGAGTAAAAGTTATATCTCGCCACATTTTTTATGTATTTTAATTCTGTATTAAATCTATTTTTAATTAACGGAAATTTAATCAATCTGTTTACTAAGAAATTTAAACTAGCTGTTTTTTGTGCAAACGTATGATGTGAGTCGTTAGGAATATAACTAATAGTAGCTGTTTCCTTCCTATAGACATCGAATTCAAGCGAGCCATTGTTTTTATTTTTAATAACTAGTACATCTAGGAACGAAAGTCTATTGTTGATTTCCATTTCGTGGGTAAATTTTATTGAATCAAATTAACTATTTATTTTTTCAGTAAATTCTTCAACCTTACATATATTTGTGTCAAACACTGCAAAAATATCGTCGACATAACGAAACTAAACTCTAGGGAAATACCCTTTTTTTTAATCCGTCTCAAATCTACTCATAAACAAGTCTGCAATAAAAGAAGATAATGGATTGCCCATTGCTATGCTTTCAGCTTGTCCAATTTAACATTATTTTTTTGAACAAAATGAAGGCACAGCAATGGGCAATCCATTATTTGCTTTTATTGCAGACTTGTTTATGGGTTATTATAATTTGTTAACAAACACAGAACAAAGAAAATGATATCTGAATGTACGACATTTAAGAAAGATAAAATAGAAAAAAAATTATGTATTTACCTTATGAACCACGTATCACAAAGGGTTTGGAAAGTATTTTTAAGAAAGCCAATTTACATTTGACTTTTTCGACGAAAGGTAATTTAAAAAATTTGTTTGGTAATACGAAAGACAAACACAAAGTCACTGAAATGTCCGGTATTTATGAGATTAGTTGCAAAGATTGCAATCTTAAATACGTGGGTCAAACTAGGAGAAACATAGCCACCAGATTTCGTAGACATCTCGCACAGTTACGATATGGTACGGTCGACAAATCATGTGTGGCACAACAATAATGAATTTATAGTTGTCAAGTAGAAATGTCAAAATTTGCTGTAGTAATTTAAGATTGAATTTTATGTGATAATCAGACTGTAGATGAAGAAGAAAATACCAAAATAGAGGTTGAAAGACAGGGAGTTAGTGGAAGTATTGGTGGAAAGGGGATATTCTTAGAAAGCTGAAATTTTAAGAAAATTGATAGTGACAGTTCCAGAGAACTCTTGGCAATTAATTAGGCATATCTGTAACAAAATTGTGTTTATTGCATATACAAGCAAGAGCTTATTTGTACGACACATTGTACCATTGTAGACAAACTATACTATACTAAATATACTATTCTAATAAATATACATATATGGGGTAATAATTATCACATTGACAAAGAAAATTTGAAACTTGTCAAAAATGTTAGACATCAAACTATGCTTGATTTATTAGAAAGTATTATCATATTAAGATCTATTAAGAACAAAACTTCCTTGAATCGTGCGGCACCTTTAATTTCAAGCCCTTTATTTTCACTTTGCATTTGACCGTTTAAACACTCCTAATTTGTCTGGTAGAATAATAAATTACTGTCAATAACTCGGCCGGTTTATACATATACTAATCTCTACGTTTGTCTCGACTTAAAGACACGTTCGTTTTGTTTGTAAAGTCAATATAAATACTGTCACGAAGAATTAAAATCAAGATAAATATAGTTTTTATGTAGTATTTCAGTTGAATTATTTATCCTTTGTTAGAGTTAACATGGTGAGCCAAACACCCAGTTTCAGTTTTCTCTTTAAAAAAGATGAGTGGAGTTGATGTTGTTTATCTCGCCAGATGTTTGTCGGCTTAATCCAATATCCACATAGTAAATTTCTAGATCGAAAGGGAACGTGCAGATCCTTAAATAACTCGATTCCTTTAAACCTATTATCCGTATATTAGATAAGGGCTCATAAATTTGTCGACCAGAAGATTAAAGCAGGTCTTCGACCTCGTAGTTTCACTACACAATAAACAAACGATCGTTCTTGGACGACAATTTTTACTTCGGACTAGTTCGTTTACCTTGACGCGATATAAATACACGGTAGCTAGTTGTTTAGTTTAGAAGTTTTCTTCCTCTGAAGATGTTGACATTGTCAACGAAACGATCGTAAGATCTCTGAAATAAGTGTTGTGGTGATTTGGGTTTCTCCAAGTGTACTTATGAGACATCCTGTATGACTCCAGTATATAAAATTGGTACAAACCATTTCGTACCGTATTTTCGAAACTAACCTTGCGAATAAAAAACAATTCTTTAAAACAGCATTTCAAATTAAACGGTCCACCCACTTCATGTAGTTCAAGGTGTATTATTATTCATCTAGAAACAACTTTCTCTATTTCAAGCAATTAAACTCAATAAGAATGCAAACAACGGCAGCACGCAGTGATAGTGTAACATGCCAGGCATTCGCAAAACACCGTCGCTAAAATAATACTAACACGATTTACATAAATGTTAAATGTATTGCGAAATTACTTTCTCGATTTCCTTACGAGAGGCCTACTGCGACGGAATATCAACTAAATGCCATCCATATATGACATTCAAATTTAAACAAGTGTAGGTTATGACTAGAAGTAAATGAATATACTCGTCGCGAAGGTACTTCAGATCTAGTTAGCCTAGATAATTTCTCATGGACAAAAACGAAGCAGTTGCTATGGTAACTAATGTTTAGTCTGACAATGGATTCGATAGCGAAGCATACCAAGTCTGGGTTAAATAGTTAAATACTTTTAAGTCAGCTAATTTCAATTCCATAGAGTTCAAATATTGTAGAGTGCAGGATTTTGTAAAGCAACATACAGTTGTCTCTAAATGGTCTTCACAAAATGTAGCACATGTTAGACCAAAATAAGCCAATTTGGCATATATATATATATATATATATATATATATATATATATATATATATATATATATATATATATATATATATATATATATATATATATATATGTTCAGAAAGATTTCCGCGGTCTTTAATGTGAGACATGCTTGGTTCTCGGGTTAAACCGCGTCCAGAATTTATGGAAACTCGACGTTTCGGCTCCTGTTTTGGAGCCATTTTCAAGAGGTAAAGGAAATATGTAAGGACACTCTAAGCCCTCACTCTGCCTACTTCTTAGAGTGATGGACAAAGGTGGGTAAAGGAAATATGTAAGGACACTCTAAGACCTCAATCTGCCTACTCCTTAGAGTGGTGGACAAAGGTAGGTAAAGGAAATATGTAAGGACACTCTAAGGCCTCAATCTGCCTAATCCTTAGAGCGGTGGATAAAGGTAGGTTGGGTTGTTGTAGCTCGATTACGGGGCCTCAATCTGCCTACTCCCCAAATCTCGCCGGAGATCGTCTGTGAGGTCTCAGTGTGTTCAACCCTAGGCCTCAGAGAGATTTTTATCCACCGCTCTAAGGAGTAGGCAGATTGAGGCCTTATAGTGTCCTTACATATTTCCTTTACCTACCTTTGTCCACCACTCTAAGGAGTAGGCAGATTGAGGCCTTAGAGTGTCCTTACATATTTCCTTTACCCACCTTTGTCCATCACTCTAAGGAGTAGGCAGATTGAGGCCTTAGAGTGTCCTTACATATTTCCTTTACCCACCTTTGTCCACCACTCTAAGGAGTAGGCAGATTGAGGCCTTAGAGTGTCCTTACATATTTCCTTTACCCACCTTTGTCCATCACTCTAAGGAGTAGGCAGATTGAGGCCTTAGAGTGTCCTTACATATTTCCTTTACCTCTTGAAAATGGCTCCAAAATAGGAGCCGAAACGTCGAGTTTCCATAAATTCTTGACGCGGTTTAACCCGAGAACCAAGCATGTCTCATATATATATATATATATATATATATATATATATATATATATATATATATATATATATATATATATATATATATATATATATATATATATATATATATATATACTTAAAAACTTGTGGGAAAGCCGTCAGTTGCAAAATTATTATATGCCGAGCTTTCGGAAAAGTTTATTTCCTTCTCAAGGCTACAATATGGAAAGAAAAAAGTTTACAATTTACATAGGAAAAATATAAAAGTTTAAAATACTTACATATAACGTAAGTTTTACTATAACTAATTATGGAATAACAAACGGGAAAAAACCTGTATATGTGTAAACAGACAAAAACTTAAACTGACCCCGTATGTGGGTTTTAGGAGTACTAGTTCGCGCTCATTTGAAGAAATATTTTTAAAATTCTTAAGTCGCGCTCTTCTCAATAACGAAATTTTTCTACGAAACTTTGCTAAAATATAGACTATTAAACCATAAACTCAAAAGCTGAAACTACTGCCAAGGCATCAGCAAGAGGTTCTATTTTAAATGGCTTTTCCGAAAATATTTTAGAGCTTTGTAAAACACTTATTCTGATATTTCTTCTACATAATCGGTATGTTTTTAAAATTCGTTGTCTGAAAATTGCAAATTTTGACGTTACAAATCGCGAGTTTGACGTTTTAAGAAGAAAAATTATAACATTTTCAACAAACATTTTTTTCTGCCACTTCCTGACCTTTTTCGCCAAGGAAACTTAACCGTTGTATGTAATATTCAATTGGTTTTGTTAATCAAACAAAATATTTTGTTCTTGTGCTTTCCTCTGATCACCGGTGGCACCCAATTTTTTTTCTTTAAATGCCTACAACTTTTTTTTTGAACTGAGAGATCTGAATTTCGGCAATGCAGGGTAAGTTTGATAGTAGAAACGTACATGCCAAATTTGGTCAACACAGCTGTGTTATTTTCAAAGATACAAACATTTTCCGAAAGAAAACCCAAAATTTTTCCGGAAAAACTGGTCCGAATTTCCTGGCTAACGAACTTATCCAAGCCACTTACAAAAGGAAGGTACGTACCAAATTTCATCAAAATCGGTCCATTATTTTTTTGAGTTATCGGTGTGATATATATATATAATATATATATATATATATATATATATATATATATATATATATATATATATATATATATATATATATATATATATATATATATATATAAACACAGATCTTCCCATTGATGAATTTTTCGTTTTACCAAAAATTCGCTAATATTAATCATTCAACTATTACAAAAATAATAAATAAATTCAAGACTAGTGAAAGTATTAACAATAATTTTAATGGAAAACGGCGAAAACTAGTTGCTAATGAGGACACGCAGTTAGAAGTAATGCTGTCTGTTATACATAGAACATCCGAAAATGTCATTTCGCAAAAGGAAGTTGGTAACAACAAAATGTAAGTAAAGATACAGTGGCAAGAATTTTAAAACAAAATAAATACCAAAAATTGTTCACACATTGAAAGAAAGGGATTATGATAGGCGCTTTGATTTTTGCTTTCTCATCCAAGGAGACTTAGAAGAGAACCCTTTTTTAGCCATACGTATATTTTTTACCGATGAGGCAACGTTTTCTTCAAATGAAACTGTCTCGTCACAACATTGTCTCTGGTGGGCTGAGGAAAATCCCAATTTTACAATAAAGTCTCGTGACCAAAATTCGTCCAAAACGAACGTGTGGTGTATTTACAAGGACAGATTAATAGGACCGTATTTTTTCTCCAATCTATGAATTCCGAACGTTATTTACAATTTTTACAAAATCGAATCAATGACTTCATGGACAAGAACGTCAAGGTATTTAGTTCCAACAAGACGGTGCCTCATGCCAGAGTACATTAAATTTTATGGTATATCTTCAACATATGTTCAATGGAAAAGTGATTCACAGATACTCAGATATTTTTTAGCCTGCTAGATCCCCTTACTTAACCCCTATAGATTACCTCTTATGGGGTTACTTAAAACAGAAAGTTTACCTGCAAGGGCCATTTCATGATGTTAATCGTTTGGAGAGGATAATTACAGTACCATGCCGGAAAATTTCTCCAGAAATGATAAGGAATGTATTGCGGGAATTTGTCAATAGAACGATGAAATGTATTGAACGAGAGGGTGGATATGTCGAGGCATTAGTGGAATGAGTGAAAATTAAATTTCTATTTATTTCTAGTATTAATATTAGGTTAGTTACACAACTTATTATTTGTATATATTTTCTTATTTGCAAAATAAATGCATATGCATTCATTAAGTGTTTAAATTGCAGAATTGTTAGACAAAATTAAGAAACGAAAAGGTTATCATGTTTTTGATAATCACAAAGATAAATGTTCACTCATGACTTGTAATGTAGAAAATTAGTAAAAAATAACAAAACCTAATTTTTCACTGTAAATGGATGTAATTACATATTTAGACGTGGTTTTAAGTTCTGATCAACTTTTTTCAATAACAATTTTCGATATTATCAAAAATAGAGGTATTTTACTCTTGAGCAAAATTCATTATTTTTGACGAACATCGTATACGACCAAAAGAATTTGACATCTGATGATTGTATTAGTGAATTTTCATTAAGAAAATTCACTAATAGAGAGGTATCGATGGTGAGACTTTCGGAAATTTTCTTCAAATGAGCGCGAATTAGGACATCTGGAACCCATTTCCATGGTCAGTTAAAATGTTTATATATATATATATATATATATATATATATATATATATATATATATATATATATATATATATATATAGGGTGGCGCATTAAAAACGAAACAAACCGAATTGCGTCCAGAGAATTTTTTTCAAGAAACGCTGAAACACGACAATTTTAATATTGAGGGGGGCATGTTTTACACAAAACTCAACACTGTCACATCAACCCCTTAAGGGTGGTGATAGCAATCCTTATATCCTTTCTTTTCTGAATTCAGCACAATAATTTTTTGGAAGTTTTATCAACTCGTTTAAAAATTATTCACAGTTGAAGATGCAAAAATGCATTTCACTCATTCCGATAAGAAATGTGCTGATAGTCAATGTTTTATTGGTTTGTAAACAAATAAAATTGACTGTCAGAACATTTCTTATCGGAATGAGAGAAATGCGGTTTATTATTTCAGTTTATCGGTCGATTTGATACTTAATAGTACTACCGAAAATCAATTTCACAATGGTGTATTCTGTAGAAGAAAGAGTTGAAATAATTACTCTTTTTTTCAAAAACGATGACTGTGCCAACCGTACCGCAAATTTGTTTAATGAACGACATCTGAACAGACATGTTAACAGAAAATACATTTTGGAGTTAGTTGCAAAGTTTCGACAAAGTGGTTCAGTAGCCAACAAAAAACGGGATCCTGAACGTGAATTCCGGTTATAAATGAGACTACTGAGATTGAAGTTTTAGGACAAATTGCTGCAGACCCAACTTTGAGCACGAGAAAATTGGCCACTGTTTCAAACATCAAAAGAAGAACTATTCAGCGAATATTGAAGCATCATAAATTTCACCCGTATAAAATTCATCTTGCACAACAACTGAATGAAGATGATTTTGATCGGCGGTTGGAGTTTTGTGAAGATATGACTGCACGAATAGCTGATAACGGGAAGTTTCTGTTCAATATCTGTTTTCAGACGAGTGTACGTTTTTATTAAACTCTACAGTCAATCGTCATAATTGTCGTTATTGGGCAGATAATAATCCAAGAAATTTTCACGAAGTCCACACTCAAACTCCACAGAAATTCGGACCAATTTTTCTTGATGGCAATTTGAGTGGCGAAACGTATTTGGAGTTACTAGAAGATCTCGTTTACCCTCTACTAATTGACATTGTTGAAAATGATGATCGCTATCAAGAAAATCAATTAGTGTTTCAACAAGATGGAGCTCCTCTGTATTTTTGAACAGAGAGTTTCCAAAGCAATGGATTGGGCGTAGATGTGCTATTGAGTGGCCCCCTAGATCACCGGATTTAACTCCTTTAGACTTCTTTCTATGGGGCCATTCAAAGAGTAGAATTTTCGTAACAGAACCGGAGTCTGTGGAAGAATTACGACGACGCATTGTTGAAGAATGCCGTCTAATAACTCCACAAGTGCTTCAGAATGTCAGAGCTCGTTTTGAACAAAAAATATTAAAATAATCCTCGACATCACTTCAGATTCTGTAATGCAATATCTACAATGTTGGACAAAGACAGATGCCGTTACCTGCACTGCTATGCTATTTAAATAAATGGTACATAAAAATATAAACAATGGAAATTACATCATCAGCATTGCAAAATGTCAGACCCGTTTAACATTGTGAAATGTACGACAGGGACGCCGTCTAGTTGCGGAACCAGTTATTATGTCGTCACGACTGCTTTAGTTAATTCAAAATGTTATAGATGGAGACTGCGTACAATCAACTAACAATAATAGCTCTGGCTCATTTCTTTCTTAATGCGTCCACAAAGGCGAGCATGCGACTACAAGCCGCTTGATAGGTGGTTGACGTTAAATGATACCGCTGATTTTTAAAAGCAGCAAGTTACTTGCAAGCTTGACAAGCGCATTATTTCTACACTTCGTGGCTTGCGCTTGTTATGTAGCGTTTACACTGACTATTAACTAACCTAACATATTTAAAATATGGATATAATTATTGAGTAGTGAAAATAAATATTGGACGATGGTTATAAATGAAAATTATGAGTTAATGACTTTCTTTACTCTTCATCTCGTATATGGAAAATTTGAGGTAAATGGAACTACATAATATTATGCAGTAGTTTAAAGTTTTTTGCTTAGACATTGATTGTAAAAATTATAAACCTACTATTTTGTATGTGTAAAAAAAGGTAAAGGTAAGATGCTTACTGGCAATTAGGCCATTGCTGACCCTTTTTGCTCATCTAAACTAACCTACCCTCCACCTTGAGCTCGATCTCAACGACGACAGTGATTTGAAAAATCATCCGCCGCCGGTGAGTCTCGAACCGTCGTCCCCCGAGTCCGTATTGGAAAGTCTGAATCGACTTTCCCGCACGGCCACGGAAGCGCTTTAAACATACCTACCTAAGTATTATAAATTTAAGTAATTACTAATTGTAATTAGTTGCATGTTAATAATTGAGCAATATCCAGTAAAATACTATTGAAAGAACTAAAAACCTAGGTTGTGGTTTAGAAGAAAAACGCTCTGTCCAATTTGAGGTATTATGAATTTATAATTTCAGAAATAATCATATATTTTTTTAATCCTTGTCAAGGTAAACCAATTAATTGAATCCATTAATTTGAAATAGGTTAATATCCTAAAATTTCAATACTTTCTGTTACTATGTGAAAAAAATGTTATAATAAAAATTGTTAATCTTGTTTTAAGTTCAAAAAGAACATAACTTTGAAAGACAAACATAAAAATGCCGTCTTATTTCAATATTCAATGCACTATTATTCCACTAAATTTAAATTCGGAGTTCATGTGACGTATTCCCGCTCCACTCTCTGATTGGTCAATAGTTACCAGACAACCTATCTAATCTATAAACCTTGACACCGGCCTATATTTTTTATTGCATCTTGTGGCATTGCCTTCTTCAACGCCGACATGTTGGAGCGTAGATATGACATACTAATAAGTCTCAGCAAGGACGAAGCCGGTCTGTGTCTCTGTTACACATTATATATATATATATATATATATATATATATATATATATATATATATATATATATATATATATATATATATATATATATATATATATATATATATAGAGAGAGAGAGAGAGAGAGAGAGAGAGAGAGAGAGAGTTTAACGCGTATGTTCAAAATGTGTTCAACATTGCAGAAATGTCATGTAAATTGCAGCCTGAGAAAATACGTCTGTTTATTATTATTACAAAGATCAAAGTCTACAGCAAGCAAAATGAACTTTTATATTAACGGTTTAAAAAATAAACAAAGGAAACTTAAAGTTTTTCGCATTTACGTGAAAATTACACCACTTGGTGTACTGTACTAAGCTAAATTAAGATCCCAGCTCTGCAATCAGTTGGGACAGGATAAACAGTAATACCGCCTCGTGTCGGTCATTCTAAAGTATTTACCATTGATTTTTCATTAGGTTGTCTCACTTGTACTCGTCTTTCATGCTATTTTCTAGCAAAGCGACTAGGATTATCTAGCAAATTAAATTAGACTTACCAAAGCGAAATACTTCTTTCAGTTTTTCGCTATAACTCACTCGATACTTGCTAATCCGATGAAATTACTTTAAAACATTACATATTTTATAGAAGACCACTTTAGAAAAGTCCTGACGCTACGATGGCGTTATAGCGGCGAATTTTTATTTAAAATATTTTAAGTTATAATTAAATTTTTCAACAATGTAGAAGCGTCACATTTAGAACTTGGTAGGTATGGTGTTTATTATCCACAAGGGTACCAAACATCAAATTGCCCTTTTCATTTTGTGAATTTTCTTTAAAAAAATCACTAATGAGGAGCTCCCGACATTTGCATTTTGAAAAAATTCCTTTAACTGAGCACTATGTGTGTGTGTGTGTGTGTGTGTGTGTGTGTGTGTGTGTGTGTGTGTGTGTGTGTGTGTGTGTGTGTGTGTGTGTGTGTATCACACCGATAACTTAAAAAATAATGGGGCAATTTTGATTAAATTTGGTGAATACGTTCCCTTTGCAAGTAGCTTGGATAAGTTCGTTAGCCAGGAAAATCCGCCGAGGTTTTTCCGGAAATTTTTGTGTTTTCTTTCGAAAATTTGGTAGGCTGGTTTACATCATTATAGGTAAGTTACCTACCAACATTTAGCTCTGTAGGTTAAAGGACAAAAAAGTTATAGGCATTTAAAGAAAAATAAATTTGAGTTTTCCTCGAAACGTCAAAGTCCCGATTTAAAACGTCAAAATTGGTAATATGAGCTATCGAAAGAAAATCTCTCAAGAAGAATGTTTTACAAAGCCTGAAGTCTTAGTTTCAATCGTCATTGTCCTTCATTTTACCAAAATATTCCCAGAAAATTCATTTCAAATAGGGTCCATTTTTATGAAAATTCACTACCATAACGCACTTGCTGCGTCCAGACTATTTTTGCCTGGCAAACTTTTCCCATATCCCCATAAGAAGTCTAATAGCGTAAGATCGGGTGATTGTGTTGGCTATTCCAACCATCCTCGCCTCCTCAAGAGTTTGTAGATCTCTCTTCTTGCGACATTTTCTTTACATAAACCGTATTCGTTCAGGTCTTTGTCTAAATGTTGCCAATTTGTACCTTTAAATTTAAATCGCGACTTTGGTGTTTTGAGGAAAACCCCAATTTTAGTGAATTTTCTTAAAAAACATTCACTAACGATGAGATCCCGACTTTGGTCCCCCAGAACACATATCCGGGGTCAGTTTAAAATTTTATATGTTATATATATATATATATATATATATATATATATATATATATATATATATATATATATATATATATATATATATATATATATATATATATATATATGTATGTATCACAGCGATAACTCAAAAAATAATGTGCCGATGTTGATTAAATTTGGTGAGTACGTTTCTTTTGCAAGTGGCTTGGATAAGTTCGTTAGCCAGGAAAATCCGCCGAGGTTTTCCCGGAAAATTTTGTGTTTTCTTTCGAAAAAAAATTCTATCTCCGGAACTAACAAGGTAAGGGCAACCAAATTTGGTACGCGGGTTTACATCATTACAGGTAAGTTACCTACAAAAATTTTATCTCTGTAGGTTACAAGACAAAAAAGTTACAGGTATTAAAAAAAATTGGTTTTCCTCAAAACGTCAAAGTCGCGATTTAAAACGTAAAAATTGGTAATATTTAGGCAATGAATCTGAAACTAATATGAGCTATCGAAAGAAAATCTCTCAAGAAGAATGTTTTACAAAGCCTGAACTCTTAGTTTCAATCGTCATTGTCCTTCATTTTACTAAAATATTTCAAGAAAATTCAGTTCAAATGGACCCTTTCTCTCATGCTTAGGCAGTAGATGGCTATAGAGTTTATCGTTTAATGGTATATCATTTTTGTCGATTTTTCGTAAAAAATCATTAAAGCTCAATATAACCGTTATTATGCAAGATACGAAAAAAATTGTAAACATTAATTATAGGGTGTCTTGAGCTACATCTTAATATATATATATATATATATATATATATATATATATATATATATATATATATATGTATGTATGTATCACACCGATAACTCAAAAAATAATGGGCCGATTTTGATTAAATTTGCTGAAGAAATTCCTTTTGCAAATGGCTTGGATAAGTTCGTTAGCCAGAAAAATCTGCCCAGGTTTTCCCCGAAAATTTTGTGTTTTCTTTCGAAAAAAAATTATATCTCCGGAATTAACAAAGTATAGGCAACCACATTTGGTACGCGAGTTTATATCCTTATAGGAAAGTTACCTACCAAAATTTTGATATGTAGGTCAAAAGACAAAAAAGTTATAGGCATTTAAAGAAAAATAAGTTGGGTTTTTCCTCAAAACGTCAAAGTTGCGATTTAAAACGTCAAAATCGGCAACATTTAGGTAAAGAACTTGAATCTAATACGGGCTATGGAAATCAAATCTCTCAAGAAGGATGTTTTACAAACCCTGAAGTCTTAGTTTCAACCGTCATTGTCCTTCATTTTACTCAAATGTTTCCAGAAAATTCATTTCAAATAGACCCTTTCTCTGATGCTTGGCAGTAGTCTTAGCTATAGAGTTTATCGTTTAATGGTATATAATTTTTGTAGAATTTTCGAAAAAAATTAATAAAGCTCAATATATCCGTTATTATACAAGATATGAAAAAAAATTGTTGGGCCAGGGAGCAGTTTCGCCTCACTATCCTGGAAATTTTGCCGAATCCCCGCCTGTCTGTAAGAAGGGTAGGGATCTTTAATGTGCATAACAGCGTATGGACACGGGACATACGGCTTTACGTCCCCTCCGAAGGGCGGAACGTGCAGACATTCAACTTGCTCAGATACAATGCCAGAACCTCGGTTGATGTTAATGTTACAGTTTGTACTGAAAAAGTGAAAGGAGAAGCCTGGGATCAAACCCAGTACCCTTCGGTTCAAAGGCACACGTTCTTTCCCCTGAACCACCGAGGCTCTAAGCCAACTGTTGAATATGGTTTTAAAGTACCAATATCAATCCTTCTGTGGGTTTTGTTATAAAAAAAACACCTCTGCATTTTGACGAGCAGTTTAGTAGTTTTGACAAAGAGTATGCAAACAAACAACCAACATGAAAAGTCGAAATTGACAGTGGCGATTAGAGATTATATTCTAGAATATTTTTCTTGGCATTGCATTGTCTTTGACTAATGAGGTACGGTAACTCTTTAATCAAGTCGATCCATATGGAATGCCGATTTCAAAGTCCACAATTTCCAAGATCTTAAGAACATATTTATTTATTATCTTATTTATTTATTAAATCAATTACAACCCAACAGAAAAAAATCCATAAAATAGGATACTTAACTAACAGTTACAAACAAAAATATAAAGACAATCAGTACACTAAACTACATGGAGGAAAACAGATGGTAATTGCACGTTATATGTGCAGACACCTCAGATGCGCTTACAATAATGTCAGCACCACTAACAATGCAAACTTGATTAGCAAACTTACACATTTGATAGATCGGCGATTTGAGCATGATGTCCGTTCTGGCCGTGGGCAAACTAAAAAAGTTACTGTTCCTCGTCCACACAGTCGGCACCCTCAAATTGATATGTGACAGCAGCTCAGGCGAATCAACCCTATTCCACAACAATTTCTGTAGAAAACCAACCACAGAGCAAACCCTTCTGGCCTCCAGAGAAGTCACGTTAAATCTGTCAAGAAACTGCTGATACGGTGTGCCCCGCGATGGATAGACACCATCCAACCTGTAAGATATATACAACACTTTTATGCACTCGGTTCCACTGAAATCCCTACAGACTCTGATGATAAAACCTAGAGACCTCATAGCTTCTGATACTGATGCCTGAATATGAAAGTCAAAACACAGTTTACGGTCAAAAAGAACACCCAAATCTCTCCTGCTATCACTCCAATGCAAAACTATCCCCTGTAAAGTATAATTAAAATTGATATTGGTGACTCTCCTAGAATAGGTCACTGTGGTACATTTACTTATATTGAGTTCTAGCATATTTTTATGACACGAATTCTGAAGAGCAACCATTTCATCCTGCAACACAAGACAGTCCCTCAGTGAGTCTATCCGACGAAAAATTTTTAAGTCGTCAGCATACAGCAAACACTCAGAAGATATACGATCACAGAGGTCGTTAATGAAAATAATAAATAGTAGAGGACCCAGGTTTGAACCTTGTGGTACGCCTGACACAGGAGTATGGTGTTTGGATTTAATTCCCATATATTCTACATAATGTACACGGTTCGTCAAATATGAGCAGAAAAGTTGAACCAGATCCTCAGCGAAACCAATGGCTGACAACTTGGACAGTAGAACAGAATGATCAACTCTGTCAAATGCTTTGGATACATCCGTATATATAACATCTGACTGTTTACCTGCGTCAATTGACTCAGCTATGTACTGAGTGAACAACAACAAGTTTGTCACAGTTGAGCGCCCAGCAACAAAACCATGCTGCTTGGTTGATATCCTGTTCTTTAAGTTATTGTATACGTGCGCATAAAGCATAGACTCCAATACTTTTGAAAATATTGAAAGAATCGATATAGGCCTATAATTATCAATCTTGGAACGACAATCCGACTTAAATATCGGAACCACTCTGGCTATCTTCCACACATCAGGATATGTGTGTGTCTTCAAGATTTTGTTAAAAATCAAGCACAAGGGGTGACTCAGCACGGCCGCACAATCCCTTGCTATAAACGAAGGGACTCTGTCAGGGCCAATTGTAAGTTTCGGCGTAACACGCTTTAGGGCCTTAAAAACCTCATCCTCAGTTACTGATGTGAAATTTACATGTGAAGACGAGTAGGATTTGGTCATTGGCCCACGACCAGAGGATGGAACATAAACAGAGTCAAAATGTGTGGCAAAACCGTCTACTATTGTCTGTGGTGTATCCAGTGGTATCCCATTTAAGGACATAAGACTATGAATCCTTGAAGATTTCCTCCTATTGTTTATATACGACCAAAATGAAAAAGGACTCGCTACGAGTTGTCTCTGTACTTTAGAAGTATAGTTCTTATGCGCTGTCTCTGTTTCCCTTTTGACCTCTTTACGTATATTTTTAAAACATTCGAGATGATAAACCGAACGGGTCTTTTTATACTTAGACGAGTAGTAATCCTTACTTTTTAACAACTTAATGAGTTTGGCTGTGAACCATACCGGAAACCTGGTATCTGGTGTTCTCTTATAGGGAACGTATTTATCAAATATGCTATACAGCACCCGGTAAAATGCATCGCACGGCTGATCCACAGTTGCCGTACCTTCTAACGAGCTCCAATCAACCCCGGCAAGCTGAGAATATGAAGAACATGGTTGTGTTAAAAATTTGCCTAAAAGTGGAAGACCCACGGTAGATGAAAACATTCAGATTGATGTCCTACTGACTATATTTTTACAACTTATTTCATAAATTTCCGACATTTTGGCCGTACTATCCTTGTCTTTTGGGTTACCTAGCAAGTTTTCTAAAGTATTTTTTGTCGAAAGTGTCAGTTGCAAATTGGCTTCTGAAAAAATGCTATCTAGAACCCTCGTGATTCGAGGTTCAAATGGTAAGCAAACAAAGTTTTTTCGGCTTTCTCTCTTCTAAACGTCGTTTATTTTCTTTGTTTTCTGTTTGTTAATAAATTTCTCCAATAGGCGAGCAAAGTATCCGTTATATTTGGCCACGTCTTTAATGTAATTTAATTCTTTGGCATACCTATCTACTTTTACTTAAAGGAAAATTTATTAACCTGTTTACTAAAAAATTCAGACTGGTCATTTTTTGTATGATGTGAGTCATTCGGAATGTAGCTTAGAGTGGTGGTTTCCTTTCTATGGACATCGAAATCTAAAGTGATAACTAGTAGGTACATCTAGGAAGGCTAATATATTATTAATTTCTAATTTGTAGGTAAATCTTATAGAATCAAATTTATTGTTTAATTTGGCAATAAAATCTTCTATTCTACAAACGTTTGTGTCAAACACTGCGAAAATGTCATCGAATACTAAATAATTAAATTATATTAAGAACGAGGCCAAATATAACGAATACACTACTTGCCTAGTGGATAAATTAATTGACAAACAGAAAACAAAGAAAATGTTAGCGGAACAACGACGTTTAGAAGATAGAAAGACGAAAAAAACTATGTTTGCTTACTATTTGAACCTCGAATCACGAGGGGTCTAGATAGCATTTTTTTAAAGTCAAAGTCAACTTGCAACTAACATTTTCGACAAAAAATACTTTTAAAAACTTGCTAGGTGACCCAAAACACAAGGATAGTACGGCCAAAATGTCAGGAATTTATCAAATAAGTTGTATAAATTGTGATCTTAAATACGTCGGACAAACAAAAAGATCTATTGGGATTAGATTCAAAGAACATTTAGCACAATTCAGATACGGTACGATAGATAGTTCCTCCATCGCCCGACATATTTGGGATAATAATCACCACGTTAATGAGGCGAAATAAAAAAATTTAAACAACCAGGATAGCTAAACGCCTTCGACAGTGTATATATATATATATATATATATATATATATATATATATATATATATATATATATATATATATATATATATATATATATATATATATATATATATATATATATATATATATATATATATAGTAATAATAAAAAATTATGAATCTCGCTCAGCCGCCTATGAGCAGTCATCTGATAGATTGCTTTATAAAATAAATAGCGGCAGAAGCACGTCCGAGAGATAATAAACAAACACAGATATTTCCGCCAAACGAAATATGTGAATTTTAGTGTCGTTGAACTTCTCCAAATCGTTAGTGACCGACTACCTGCAGAATTACAGAAGAATATAAATAAAGTGGCTGATATAAGATATTTAGAATTATTCATCCTCTGATGACGCTAACTTGATTAGTGAAACAATCGTCAGGTTTTTTAAATGTGTTGTGGTTATTTGGGTTCTTCAAGTGTGCTTATCAGTGCTCATCACAAGTTCTAATCTTCATTTAGCGCTCTTACTTAGGTATAGCATTGGCTAGTCAAGCAATTGCTTTTTCTAAAAAGCAATTGCTAAATTTTTATTCATTGGGTATATTAAATCACAAACACTATAACTGAAACAACTGCCCAAGTATCAGAGGAAGGCTCTTTGAATTGAATTTTCTGCAAATATTTTGGTCAAATGAAGGACAATGACGGTTGAAGCAGAAACTTGTAGAACACACTTCTTAAGACCTTTCAAATAACCCGCATTCGTTTCAGGAACCTTGTCTAAACATTATATCTCCGAAAATAACAAAGTAAGGGCAACCAAATTTGGTGCACGTGTTTGAATAATAACGAGTGAACCAGATACCAAAATTCTTCTCTGTAAGTTCAAAGACAAAAAAGTTATAGGCATTTAAAAAAAATGGGTTTTCCTCAAAACGTCAAAATCACGATTTGAACGTCAAAATTGGCAACATTTAGGCAAAGGACCTGAAACAAATACGTGTTATGTAAAGAAAATGTCGCAAGAAGAGTGTTCTGCAAACCCTTAAGTTTGAGCTTCAACCGTCATTGACCTTCTTTTTACTAAAATATTTCCAGGAAATTCATTTCAAATAGACCCTTCCCCTGATGCTTTGGCGGTAGTTTTGGTTATGTTTATGGTTTAAGGATCTATAATTTTTAGCTAATATTCGTAAAAAAAATTCGTTAATGATGAGACCGGGACTTTTGAATTTTAAAAAGAATTCTTCAAATGAGTGCAAATCCGGGGTTAGTTTCGGTTTTTATGTGTTTACATTTACATATATACAGGATGAGGCATTTCTACGGTAAGGCTCAATATAATTGTTATTATACAAGATACGAGAAAAAATTGTAAACGTAAATTATAGGGTGTCTTTGAGCTGCATCTTACATAATTATTTTGAAAATCAATCATTGGTGATACCTAAAATTTTTTTGAACGCCCTTATATTACTGCATTTTTGCATTATTTATCAAAATAGGATGAACGTTTGTAAGAAAAAAAGTCAACACGCAGTAAGTGCGTTTTGGTAGCGAATTTTCATTAAATGCTTCAACTTTCAATTCAATAACTGAATTTGCTTTAACCTAAGGTTCGTTGGCTAGGAGACCAGTTTTTTCGGACACATTTTAAGTTTATTTTCGAACAATGTTTGTAGGTACATTGTCAAACAATAAGTTATTTTGATAAATATGGTACATTGTTACTACTATATAGTCTAGGTTATACCGGAATCAAATTGATGTCTGCTTGCATTAAAGAGACATATTTGCCATTTTTAGATGATTGGTTTGGCAACTTTAAATCCAGGTACAGCCGTTTTATAAAGCAGTTACCCACTCGTCTAATTAAAGTTCTCACTTTAGAACCACCAGTTTCTGTTGCAGGAAACTAACAAACAATCGAATCGTGACAGAAAAACTTTACAACAAGACTAACCTTTCTTTATACATGTCGTAAAATTGACAGAATCTCCTTAACGACCAGACAAGCTCACGGTTTCTGCAACAGTTCACGTTTTCAGCATCTTCATGAAGCACAACACACTAATAAAACACCACGAATGTAGCTAAATCATTCACATTCCTCAACTTCCTAATACACTTTTCAACAGATATATGCACACAAAAATTATCAACTATCAACTTTTCACAGTCGTTTCATACAAGATGCCGCACCACTTATTCCGCGATTAAATTTAACACACCGAAAAAAGTTCTTTCTGCATTTGTAATTTCGTGCAACTTGCAAAATTGGTCAATTTTATACAATTAAGTACCGCACGGTTTTTCTTTTTAGACGGATCGTTAGAGCACAAACCACTAAGTTAAACACAAGGCGGTGTAACTGTCAAAAAGCGGGTGAAACGTTATGTTTTTGTTTGGCGATATTCAAATCAAGTCACGATTGAGATGATAGTATAAGCAGTTGGCTTTGACCCCGGCGAGAATCGTGGAACGCTCGCCTACCTGACGTTTGCTATCACGCGGTAAGTTTGCCGACTGAACTCAACACTCAACTACTCCACAACAGGTATCAGATACTCCCACCATTCTCTCATTCTGCTGTCTTTCTTCTGATTGTGTTGCGCAATCTGCCGTTCTCTTTGTCTATTACTGCTGCTGCTGGGCCTTCTTTTGCTGCAGACTAAACGACTTTAATATAACGGTATATTGTGGTAACGCTTGTGTGTATTATATGCATCGACTGGTTTTTTTTTTGTAAATAATTAATTAAAAGTATTATGTGCTGGCGAGATAGTTGTTTTACTGAATATGTGTGTATAGATGGTAATGTGTCAGGGCTAATGGAAGCACGGATTTGGATGTGTTCAGCCTATTTTCATGGGTATTTACTGCTATCCTACTGCTAATGTGTTTCTTTTCTTTTCCGCTCGCCGAGATTAAACTTTTCCGGGGTTGTAATTTGGGCTTCCGGGACGCTACATTAAAATACAAATGACACTGAATAACAGGTGTTTTTTTGGATATGATAATTAGGTCTTCTGACGTTGGCATTCTTTAAACAATTATTTTCGTAGAAAAATTCCTGGTTTTGGAGTTCCATGTTTATACCTTCTACAATATAGAGGATAGGGCGCCTCGAGCGTGCTTTAGAATACGTAAAACTAAGACGGTTCGAGTTTCGTTTCCGACAACGCCCAGTCCAATGAAAATATTGACGTCAAAAGTGCAGTTCCGGTTGTGCCGGAAATGACTATCCACTTTCTTATTTCAAATGGGACATGCCATTTTTTTATTCAATTTTGAGTTCCTGGCGAAATTTGATGTTACGATGTATGATACGTCAAAAATCGACCGCCTTCGAGTTAAATCGATTTTTCGGAAATAAATAAATAAAATGGTGTTTATAGTTTATTTATTGCATCTACATCAAAAATCAAGATAAATTTCCCGACAACCTGCCGAACAGTTTTAGATAAAACGACTGCTGGTAGATGAAGTCTGGTACCTTACATGCACGCTGACACTATTTTTACATTTTGTTCTCTTGTCTTTGCCGAGTTATTTGCATTTAAAGCTTTTTACACATCGCACACTTTTTAAACAGCTACCCCGTACGGTTCTGTTTCCTTAGACCCCTTCTTCTCGATTGCCATAACATTCGACGCAAACTTAACAATGAATCCATTATGAGATTTACTGCAATATTCCAGACCCGTCAGTTTCACTGTCATCGGGTTCTTAATTCATGTGTTCCAAGGCCAACTTTCTGAAATTATGCATTCTTCACCTTTTACCTAGTGTTCCAGTGGTTTGAGCATGCATGTGTCGCGAGTTCGTAATCCGTGACATATTATTTGTTTCCAACATTGTTTTTGTAATGAGGAAAATTTGTAGTCGCAGGTTGCTTGCATCCAATGGCCGGACCTACCTCATTTGCTTGATATGAAAAAGTCTGGATGCAGCAAGTTCATTATGGTAATGAATTTTCATTAAAATGTTCTAAATAGCAAATATGTGTTTTTTTTTAAGCAGGCATCAAATTTCGTTACCAGTATAACCTATATAGTAAAAACAATGTACCACATATCATCAAAATAACTTTATTGTTTGATAATGTACACAAATTTTTCGAAAAAAAAACTAGTTTCCTAGCCAACGAACCTTATAGGTTAATAGCAAATTAAGCTATTTAAATTTGAAGCATTTAATTAAAATTCGCTACCATAACGCACTTGCTGCGTCCCGAATTTATTTGTATAATCTATTTGAACTGAGCAGATTCTAATAAAAATTCTCTACCATAACGCTGTTGCTGCGTCGTGTTTTTGTTTTCTTAGAAACATGCATTACAATTTCGTAGTCAAAATCGGTACATGTATGGTTAGCTCAGAACTGGCACGGACCAGGGGAATCCGACTATCTAATTAAAACAAGACATTGTTTAATCTATTTGAACTGAGCATATTTTAATAAAAATTCGCTACCATAACACACTTGCTGCGTCCAGAATTTCTATTCTTACAAACATGCATTATAATTACGTGGTCGAAATTCGATACGTTAAAGGTCAGCTCAGATCTGGCACGGACTGTCTAATTAAAACAAAGCATTGTTTAATCAATTTAACTGAGCAGATTTTCCTGGCTAACGAAATTATCAAAGCCACTTGTAAAAGGAAGGTATTCGCCAAAATTGATCGTCATCGGCGCATTTTTTTTTGAGTTATCGGTGTGACACATAAATATATAAATTATATATATATATATATATATATATATATATATATATATATATATATATATATATATATATATATATATATATATATATATATATATATATATATATATATGTAAACATATAAAGTCTGAAACCGACCTCGGATTTGGGTTCCAGGGGTCCTAAATAGCGCTCATTTGAAGAAATTTTTTGAAAATTCGAAAGTCGGGATCTCCCCATTAGTGAATTTTTTTAAATAAAATTCACTAAAAAGATATGGAAGGTAAATCAAAATGGCAAATTTTATATTTTAACTAATATCTATGTATCTTTTTTAGTGAATTTTCTTAAAAAAAATTCACTAATGAGGAGATCCCGACTTTTGAATTTTGAAAAAATTTCTTCAAGTGAGCGCTAATTAGTCCCCCCAGAACACATATCCGGGGTCAGTTTCAATTTTTATATGTTTATATATATATATATTTATATATATATATATATATATATATATATATATATATATATATATATATATATATATATATATATATATATATATATATATATATATATATATATATATATATATATATATATATATATATATATATATATATATGTATCACACCGATAACTCAAAAAATAATGGGCCGATTTTGATCAAATTTGGTGAATACCTTCCTTTTGCAAATGGCTTGGATAAGTTCGTTAGTCAGGAAAATCGGCCCAGGTTTTCCCGGAAAATTTTAGGTTTTCCTTCAAAAAAAAATTATATCTCCGGAATTAACAAAGTAAGGGCAACCAAATTTGGTACGCTGGTTTATGTCATTATAGGTGAGGTGCGTACCAAAATTTAGCTCTGTAGGTCAAAAGACAAAAAAGTTATGGGCATTTAAAGAAAAATAAATTAGGGGTTTCCTCAAAACGTCAAAGTGACAATTTAAAACGTCGAAATTCGCAACATTTAGGCAAAGAACTTGAATCTTATACGGGCTCTGGAAAGAAAATATCTTAAGAAGAATGTTTTACAAACCCTGAAGTCTTAGTTTCAACCGTCATCGTCCTTTATTTTACTAAAATATTTCCAGAAAATTTATTTGAAATAGACCCTTTCTCTGATGCTTGGCAGTAGCCTTAGCTATAGAATTTATCGTTTAATGGTATATAATTTTTGTAGAATTTTCGTAAAAATCAATAAAGCTCAATATCTCCGTTATTATACAAGATATGAAAAAATATTGTATACATTAATTATACGGTGTCTTGAGCTACACCTTAAAAAATTATTGCTAACATCACAGGGTGGCCCATAAGTCGTTGGTGATACAAATAATATTTTTTTTAGTGGAAAACGCTTTATGTTTTTGCATTTTCCATCGAAATATAATGCATGTTTGTAAGTTAAGAAATTCTGGACGCAGCAAGTGCGTTATAGTATCGAATTTTGATTAAATGCTTCATATTTGAAAAGCTCAATTTGCTATTAACCTATAAGGTTGACCAAGAAACGGATTTTTTCGGTTACATTTTAAGTTTACTTTCGGAAATTTCTGTACGTTTTCAAACAATAAAGTTATTTTGATGAAACATGGCACATTGTTTTCACTATATAGGTTATACTGGTAACCAAATTTGATGCCTGCTTTCTGAAAAAAAAAACACATATTTGCTATTAAAAACATTTTTATAAAAATTCACTACCATAACGCACTTGCTGCGTCCAGAGTTTTTACATTTTGGAACATATCAAAAATTGTGTTTTTACCAATGAAAATCAGAGCCTCATGAAAATGACGCATTTAAGGAGGTTTTCAATTATACTGGTCAAAAAAATCAAGACGCTGTGTACGCTCGCAAATTACTTGAAGAATCTTTGTAAAAAAAAATGGCGAACTTTCATGAGAGAGACAAATCTACAAATATAAACATTTTTAAAATTTCTGTCACAAGGCTTTCTGTGAATAATTGTATCTTCGCTGTTGTAGTTTTTGTGTAAATTACGTGGATAGGTTCGTTGGCCAAGAAGGTCAGACCAGTTTTTTTGGGAACATTTTAAATATATCTTCGGAAAATTTTTGTACTTTCTGAAACAAAAAGTTAGTATGAAATACGGTACATTGTTTCTACTATAGAGGTTACACTATCTACAAAATTTCATGTATTTCTTTACAAAAAAAATAATATATTAAAAACAGTTCTACAAAAATATGCTACCATAACTCACTTGCTGCGTGCAGACTTTAGTGAAATTTACTAAAATATTTCCAAAAAATTAATTTAAAAAAGACCCTTTCTGTGATGCTTTGGCAGTAGTTTTAGTTAGAGTTTATGGTTTAACAGTCTATAATTTTTAACTTATCGCAGAAGAAAGCTCAATATATCCGTTAATATACAAGATACGAAAAACAATTGTATATGTTAATTATGCTGTCTTGAGCTGAATCGTACAAAATTAATTTTACAATCACAGCGTGGTCCATAAGTTGTTGGTGATACAAGTTTTCTTTTTTAGATCAAACACTTCTAAAGAAATTTTGCATTTTTCATCGAAATTTTATACATGTTTGTGAGAAAATAAATTTGCGATGCAGTAAGTGAATTTTGGTAGCGAATTTTCATTGAATGCTTTAAATTTCAATAACTCAATTTGCTCTTAACTTAAGGTTCATTGGCTAGGAAACTAGTTTTTTCGGGAACATTTCAAGTTTATTTTCGAAAACTTTTTGTCCAGTTTCAAACGATAAAGTTAATTCGATGAAATATGGTATTATGTTTCTACTATAATAAAGGTTATACTGGTAACGAAATTTGATACCAACTTCATTAAAAAAAAAGAGATACTTGCTATTAAATTGTTTTTAATGAAAATTCAGTTCCATAACGCACTTGCTGCGTCCAGCCCTTTTTTTAGTGAATTTGCTTAAAAAAAATTCACTAATGTGGAGATCCCCACTTTTAAATTTTGAAAATATTTCTTCAAATGAGCGCTAATTAGGCCCACCAGAACACATATCCGGGGTCAGTTTCAATTATATATATATATATATATATATATATATATATATATATATATATATATATATATATATATATATATATATATATATATATATATATATATATACTAACTATAACAGGATTTATAACACGGCATTTCTGTACTATACAAGGAAAAAGGGTTAAGGGCAAAGCCGCAAGGAGACAACCGTATACACGTGTTTCAAGCTTATTAGCCATCATCAGTACGGTATGGCCAGGTGAAGATGGGAACACTCTGGATGAAGATGCAAAAATAAAACTCCGTGTATTTTAGCATCTTCATCCAGAGTGTTCCCATCTTCACCTGGCTATACCGTACTGATGATGGCTAATAAGCTTGAAACACGTGTATACGGTTGTCTCCTTGCGGCTTTGCCCTTAACGCTTTTCTATATATATATATATATATATATATATATATATATATATATATATATATATATATATATATATATATATATATATATATATATATATCACAGCGATAACTCAAAAAATAATGGGCCGATTTTTATTAAATGTGGCGAATACCTTTTTGCAAGTGGCTTGGATACGTTGGTTAGACAGGAAAATCGGCCCAGGTTTTCCCGAAACATTTTGTGTTTTCTTCCAAAAATAAATTTATATCTCCGGAATTTACAAAGTAAGGGAAATCAAGTTTAGAACGTGGGTTTATATCGTTATAGGTGAGTTACCTACCAAAATTTAGCTCTGTAGGTCAAAAGACAAAAAGTTATAGGCATTTAAAAAAATAAATTGGAGTTTTCCTCAAAACGTCAAAGTTGCTATTTAAAACGTCAAAATTGGCAATATTTAGGCAAAGAACTTGGATCTAATACGGGCTATGGAAATAAAATGTCTCAAGAAGAATGTTTTTCTACCGTGATTGTCCTTCGTTTTACTAAAATATTTCCAAAAAAATTCATATCAAATAGACCCTTTCTCTGGTGCTTTGGCAGTAGTCTTAGCTATGGAGTTTACCGTTTAATGGTATATAATTTTTGTCGAATTTTCATAAAAAATCAATAAAGCTCAATATATCCGTTATTATAAAAGATATGAAAAAAATTTGTATATATTAATTATAGGGTGTCTTGAGCTACATCTTAAAACATTATTTCTACAATCACAGGCTGGCCCATAAGTCGTTAGTGATACAAATTTTCTTCTTTTTTTTTTTTAATCAAACACGTCTTACGTTATTGCATTTTAGCATTTTCCATCGAAATATAATGCATATTTGTAAGAAAAGAAATTCTGGACGCAACAAGTGCGTTATGGTAGCGAATTTTCATTAAATGCTACAAATTTGAATAGCTCAATTTGCTATTAACCTATAAGGTTGACCAAGAAACGAGTTTTTTCCGGAACACTTTAACTTTACTTTCGGAAATTTTTGTACATTTTCAAACAATCAAGTTATTTTGATGAAACATGGCACATTGTTTTTACTATATAGATTAGACTGGTAACCAAATTTGATGCCTGCTTTCTTTAAAAAAAAACCAATATTTGCTATTAAAAACATTTTTATGATAATTCACTACCATAACGCACTTGCTGCGTCCCGAACTTTTTTTTTGAAATCTGAAAGTTATGTACTGTCCTCAAAACTGAGCAACTTTCGTCTAATTTAACCAACTTCGTATGTCTTACCATTTCTGAGATCCCCATGTAGTTCACTTTTTCACTTTGAATGAGCCACCCGGTGTATATATATATATATATATATATATATATATATATATATATATATATATATATATATATATATATATATATATATATATATGTGTACATGGTTTGCAAAACTTCTACGCTGTCTACAAACTTTAAGTTGTCTCGGTGGTTCAGTGGTAAGGACGTGTACCTCTGAACCAAAGGGTACCGAGTTCGATTTCCAGCGTTTCTCGTTTCCCTTTCAGTTTTTCGGTACATACTGTTCAATTACCATTAACCGAGGTTGTGACATTCTACTTGAGCAAATTGAATGTTTGCACGTTCTGCTCTTCGGAGGGACGTAAAGCCGTCGGTCCATTGTCTATGCGATGTTGGGCACGTTAAAGATCCCTACCCTCCTGACAGAAAGGCAGAGGTTCGGTAAAATTTCCAGGATAGTGAGGTGAAACTGCTTCCTGGCGTCGATGATTGGCCAAAGTCGTGGAAGCAAACCGGCGTTAAAAAAGACTTTAGGTTTGTTTCATTACACTAGAGAATTCTTTCCGGGGGCTAAGTTCATTGGCCAGTTCTGAGAGTTAAGTTTTTTCATGGAAAACTGCACATTTTCTTTTCGAAAATGTTATATGTTTGAAGCTCGTCAATTTATTTTCACGAAATTCAACTCATATTAAATTGACCCCAAACAGCAGATGCAATGTTCCAAAATACATTTTTGCCGAATAATTGTAATCCAACTTTCTCCAGAATTAAATTTAACAGAATTTGGAAAATGCTGGGAATTATATTCCTTGTTGTTAGAAAAAGACATTACTGTGCGGTATCAGACTAAATATAATAAACAAGGATGGATATAATACATTGTTTAGTCGTTGTCATTCGCCTGTGTTTTTTTGTGTGCAAAAACTCGCCAAGCAATTAAATAGAATAGAAACTTATTTTGGTGGAAAATCGCCGTTTAAAATATATGGTTTCCATTTAAATCATGGTGTACGTGAAGATCCAAACTTCTCGAAGCATATTACAAAAGGCGTTAGAGCAAAACGCAACATAAATCTTTATATGTGAACAAGTTCTGGGAGATACGTCCCGGGTAAAGTTGTGGAGTTGTACAGAGATTTTCCTTGTTTTATGTTATGTAAGAAAGTTGTAATAACTTCAGCGGGAATTACCACGTTGTCCTCTGGGACTGGCCACTCTGCAGATATGAAAGCATTAGGGTATTTTATGGTGCTCATCGTCACTACGACATTTTTATTTCTTTGCCGACTTCCATTATTTCAACTGCTTCCAGCTAGGTTATGTTTATTTTTAATTTTCTTGGTAATAAAACACAAACCTTTTGAGGTGTATGGCTGTGTTGCTGCTTGAACGTGAAATTAATTACTATGCTTAGTTAACTTTTAGATTATTTCTTCAATTAAGTAATTCAAGGTTAAAAAAATCGCAACGTATTAAATGCATTATGATAATGATTTTTCATTAAAAAGAAAACTCAGATGCTGATAATTTTATTTTCCATTACCTTAAAATCTTTATTTGGTCGTAAATGGTATAACCTTCATCAAGTCAACGTGAGTAACGAATTTTAGCAAAATAACTGTAATATTTTGGAAGATGCAAAAACTTTTCAAGCAAAAGTTCAATCTACCCCTGAAAAACTAAAACAATTGGGCTGGCTAATGTAGTCATTTTATTTCTGAACGTCACACAGTCTGGTATTGACATACCTAAACATTGAAATGAAAGGCTTCTCCTCCAGACACCAAAATTTATTTTAGATTTCTCTTACTCCCGACGCGTTTCGACACTCCAAGAGGTCATCTTCAGGGGATAAATCTACAAACATAACAAGAGAGGTCTGTCAGAAAAACATTAGTTTTTCCGGTAGGCAATTGTGCATGTCAGAGCACAATGATGACAAGGTGATCTTCACAGAAAAGTCAAAGGTTAAAGTCATAAGTCACACAGTAAAACTTCAACCAACAGTCAAGTTAAAATCTAAAAAGCTACAGATACAGTAACAACAGTTAAAATATGCTAAGTTAAACATGCAACTATACTAACAAAACTAAAAGCATCAGAGCAAATGAAGAGCGCTGAAAGTCACAAAAGACTGCAAAAGTCTAATATCTGAACATTAAGAAAACAAGTCTATTGCAGAAGCACAAAGCAAAGCCAATCAGCGAAACTGACAGGTTAAACAACACAATAGGCAGGCAAAATCAAGTAAGAAACCTAATGAGAACTGTTAGGGCAAAGAAAACTGTGAAACATTAAGTGAACAAAAACAAAATGAGCCATACTCACTTGAACAATTCTAAAAATCTCGGGACGCAGCAAGTGCGTTATGGTAGTGAATTTTCATAAAACTATTTTTTAATAGCAATAATGTGTGTTTTTTTAAGAAAGCAGGCATCAAATTTGGTTACCAGTATAATCTATATAGTAAAAACAATGTGCCATGTTTCATCAAAATAACTTTATTGTTTGAAAATGTAGAAAAATTTCCAAAAGTAAACTTAAAGTGTTCCCGAAAAAACTCGTTTTTTGGTCAACCTTATTGGTTAATAGCAAATTGAGCTATTCAAAAATTAAGCATTTGATCAAAATTCGCTACCATAACGCACTTACTGCGTTCAGAATTTTTGTTCTTACAAACATGCATTATATTTCGATGGAAAATGCAAAAATGCAATAACATAAGGCGTGTTTGATTAAAAAAAAAGACAATTTGTATCACCAACGACTTATGGGCCACCCTGTGATTGTAGAAATAATTTTTTAAGGTGTAGCTTAAGACACCCTATAATTAATATATACAATTTTTTTCATATCTGGTATAATAACAGATATATTGAGCTTTGTTGATTTTTTTACGAAAATTCTACAAAAATTATATACTATTAACGATAAACTCTATAGCTAAGACTACTGCCAAGCGTCAGAGAAAGGGTCTATTTGAAATAAATTTTCTGGAAACATTTTATTAAAATGAAGGACAATGACGGTTGAAACTAAGACTTCAGGGTTTGTAAAACATTCTTCTTGAGACATTTTATTTCCATAGCCCGTATTAGATTCAAGTTCTTTTCCTAAATGTTGCCAATTTTGACGTCTAAATCGCAACTTTGACGTTTTGTGAAAAACCCCAATTTATTTTTGTTTAAATGCCTATAACTTTTTTGTCTTTTGACCCACAGAGCTAAATTTTGGTAGGCAACTTGCTTATAATGATATAAACCCGCGTATAAAATGTGGTTGCCCTTACTTTGTTAATTTTGGAGATATAAATTTTTTTCGAAAGAAAACACAAAATTTTACGGGAAAACCTCGGCGGATTTTCCTGGATAACGAACATATCCAAGCCACTTGCAAAAGGAAGGTACTCACCAATTTTGACGTTTAAAATCGCGATTTTGACGTTTTGAGGAGAACCCAAATTTATTTTCCTTTGCATGCCTGTAACTTTTTTGTCATTAACCTACGGAGCTAAATTTTGGTAGGTGACTTGCCTCTAATGATATAAACCTGCGTATAAAATTTGATTGCCCGATATAAATTTTTTTCGAAAGAAAACACAAAATTTTCCGGGAAAACCTTGACGGATTCTCCTGGCTAACGAACTTATCCAAGCGACTTGCGAAATGAAGGTATGTGCAAAATTTTGTCAAAATCGGTCCATTATTTTTTAAGTTATAGGTGTGACACACACACACACATATATATATATATATATATATATATATATATATATATATATATATATATATATATATATATATATATATATATATATATATATATATATATATATAAACATATAAAGTCCGAAACTGACCTCGGATTTGGGTTCCGGGGGTCCTAAATAGCGCTCATTTGAAGAAATTTGTTCCAAATTCGAAAGTCGAGATCTCCTCATTAGTGAATTTTTTTAAGAAAATTCTCTAAAAAGTTCTGAGGTAACACATAAAAAACATACAGGCGAATTGAGAACCTCCTCCTTGTTTGAAATCGGTTTAAAAAAAAGCAAATAAAACGTATTTGGGCTTGACCGGGATTTGAACCTGGGAGGTCCCGCACTCTAAGCGGAAATCATATCTCTAGACCAACGAGTCAGTTGTTGGAAGTTTGTTTTAATGTCGTATTCCAGCGGGCGTTCTAATCATTTTAGTCATAATTCATGTTTAATCATTTATTTATATAAAAATTATAAATTATTTTTTATTACCTAGTTATTAAATTAAATACTGAAATCTCGGATAAGTTTTGTTTCCGCGGAAACACTGTTTCTTTCTCAACAGAATGAATGGTTGGTTGTGATCCACAATCATCATCAATGTAGTCGCAGCCAATTAAATACGCATTATTAAGGATAACTCAAAAACTACTAGTCAGATCCTGATCACATTTATATGGGACCACACGAGAAGCACCAGCTTTCAAATAAAAAAAGAATCATCAAAATCGGTTCACCTAGAAAAAAGTTCTGAGGTAACACACATAAAAAAAAACATACAGGCGAATTGAGAACCTCCTCCTTTTTTTGAAGTCGGTTAAAAATGAAGGACAATGACGGTTGAAACTAGGACTTCAGGGTTTGTAAAACATTCTTCTTAAGACATTTTATTTCCATAGCCCGTATTAGATTCAAGTTCTTTTCCTAAATGTTGCCAATTTTGACGTTTAAATCGCAACTTTGACGTTTTGTGAAAAACCCCAATTTATTTTTGTTTAAATGCCTATAACTTTTTTGTGTTTTGACCTACAGAGCTAAATTTTGGTAGGTAACTTGCTTATAATGATATAAACCCGCGTACTAAATGTGATTGCCCTTACTTTGTTAATTTTGGAGCTATAAATTTTTTTCGAAAGAAAACACAAAATTTTCCGGGAAAACCTCGTCGGATTTTCCTGGATAACGAACATATCCAAGCCACTTACAAAAGGAAGGTACTCACCAATTTTGACGTTTAAAATCGCGATTTTGACGTTTTGAGGAGAACCCAAATTTATTTTTCTTTGAATGCCTGTAACTTTTTTGTCATTCAACCTACGGAGCTAAATTTTGGTAGGTGACTTGCCTCTAATGATATAAACCCTCGTATGAAATTTGGTTGCCCTTACTTTGTTAATTTTGGAGATATAAATTTTTTTTGATTTTTTTCGAAAGAAAACACAAAATTTTCCGGGAAAACCTCGGCGTATTTTCCTGGTTAACGAACTTATCCAAGCGACTTGCAAAAGGAAGGTATGTGCCAAATTTTATCAAAATCGGTCCATTATTTTTTAAGTTATAGGTGTGACACATAAATATATATATATATATATATATATATATATATATATATATATATATATATATATATATATATATATATATATATATATATATATATAAACATATAAAGTCTGAAACTGACCTCGGATTTGGGTTCCGGGGGTCCTAAATAGCGCTCATTTAAAGAAATTTTTTCAAAATTCGAAAGTCGAGATCTCCTCATTAGTGAATTTTTTTTTAAGAAAATTCACTAAAAATTGAACTCTAAACTATACAGGAAGGTTCAACAGGTCACAACTTCATCCATTGTGCTAGGGGCCCTGCAAAACTACATCTGCATATTGCCAGATAACTGTCTTCAAAAACAAAAATCAATGGAAAAGATCGGCGATTTTTAACAACCATGATGAGGGGCGGCCATTATGTGAACTTGAAACGGGCAGGGTGCACCGGCGTAGGTGCGGAAAGAAGTGTCAGAAGCGAAACATGTTAATGACAAAAGAGTAAGAAATGGAAGGGGAGCCATAGAGCAGCCATCTTCAAATCATAATGTTCATGGTCATGTAGAAAAACCATAGAGTTCAGCAGCAGTGTTACACCAATTGGCTATAGAATGAAGGAAAGTTAGTTACATCCGTGTTAGACAGGTTCAAAACATCACTGGCTTGGCACTTGGAATGTTTGAAAATCTCAATTTCCTCTAAGACGAATTGTTCTACGCCAAAACTTGAAGGGTGCAAGATTTCAGCATCTGTATTTTTGCTGAAGTAGTGGCAAATCTCCTTCAAATGGCAACCAAAGACTGACGTGTCATTGTTAAGCTGGTTTCTACTTCTAAGGTGTTCTGTGACTCTGGTGCCCAAAGATCTTCCGGCACCAGACTTTTTTGTGAAGATCACCTTGTCATCATTTTGCTCTGACATGCACAATTGCCTACCGGAAAAACGAATGTTTTTCTGACAGACCTCTCTTGTTATGTTTGTAGATTTATCCCCTGAAAATTACCTCTTGGAGTGTCGAAACGCGTCGGGAGTAAGAGACATCTAAAATTTTCTTTTCAATGTTTAAGAATGTAGTCATGGCTTTTAAATGTGTTCTGTATGGCCTTTTAGATGTGATATGTCTCCGAGCCTGTGAGATGTCACACATTCTCCTTTTTGCGTTTCTAACATTTTTTTAAATGTTCAGTTTTTGGCACCTGAAGAAGCACCATGCTAACTGCAAAATTTAGAGCATGTTTTAGCAAAGGACTTGCATGATTCCTTGCCCAAATTTTAGAGGTCGATAACTTTTATTGAGATTCTGAGTGATGGTATATATATATATATATATATATATATATATATATATATATATATATATATATATATATATATACAGGGTGATCCACTTCGCGGAAAAAGTCCAGTTTTCCATATTAAACTCAGTTTTATCAAAAAAGTTTCAACTGAAAGTTGTTGCTATCAATCAGCTGCATAATTCAAAAATCTTTTAATTTATACAGGGTGTGGTAATTTTCTCCGTGGCACACCAAACTTACCTTTTTTTTTAATATTTTATATCATTTTAAAGAAGATGGTATCGCGGCAAGCAAATTGATATCCCACATGATGGGTCTAGGCCCAACCGTTTCAAAGCTATTCATTTGTTTATTAAAAATATTGGTCTAGTTTGGTGCGTAAATACTTCGATTCTGAACAATGTTTTGGCTGCGTATTTACTGAAGTTAATTGCATACCCTCACTATAAGAAAATGCAACTTGGTAATTCCTAATGTAACCTGCCTATACAGAGTGTTAATTTTCGCAAAACACACATTTTCTCCAAAATTTCAGATGAAACTTCCTGTATATTAGAACGTTATTATATGCGCATTGTCATGGCCTTTTTAGCATTACTACGTTTGAAGACATTATTTTTAACGGTTTTAAAGATATTAAGGCTTAATTACGGAATTAGCTATTTTTATATAAATTCACGTGAATACTTTACGTTAATATGTAACACGCCGTATTTTATATCATTTTCAAATAGTTTACGTGATATCCTTAATTGATCCTGCATAAAAAAAGTGTGTGTGATGTAAGAGCAAAACATTTAATGCATATATTAACAAGGTTTAAATCAACAAGAACAACACTAAATCGAAATTCACAAAATAAACAACAAAAATTCAACGCAGGAAATGTTCAAGTTGGAAGCCGTGATTATCGATACAAATTTGTAATCTCTGTCTTAAATTGTTTTGCACCTTCAACAAAGTTGCTTCGCGTACAGAATTGAAAGTATCTGAAATCCTTACGTGCATGTCCTCCTTGGTTGTTGGTGGAGTCGCATACACTTTACCTTTAATGTCACCCCACAAAAAAGAATCTATTTTGGAAAGATCAAGATCTTGCTGGCCAAAGGATTGGTACACCTCGACCTATCGATCGTTCTTCAAAATTATGGTTCAAAAATGCACTAACTGCTCCTGTTGAATGTGGAGGCGCTCCATCGTGTTGATAGCGCATTTCACCCCGGAGTTGTAGAGGAATTTCTTGTAACAGCTCTGGTAGATCATTGTTCAAGAAATTTAGATAACGCTCACCAGTGAGAGTCCCATCCAGAAAATACGGTCCGATTAAATACGGACCCAAAATTCCAGCCCACACATTTATGGACCACCTATGCTGACCATCCACTGGCCACGAACAATGTGGATTTATATCAGCATAATAATGCAAATTGTGCATGTTAATTCCTCTACAGTTTGAAAAATTTGCGTCATCTGTAAATAGCACTTTGCAAAAAATCCTGGTTCCTGGTTGTCCTTCTGTAGAGTCCAAATACAAAAATTCAATCTTTGCTGCTTATCGCTTGCAGACAGCTCTTGACCTTTTATAACATGATATGGGTGATATTTGTTTTCTTTAAAACATCTTTGGACAGAAGTTTTACTGATATTTAAATTCGAAGCTAATTGTCGCTGGCTGATATGTGGATTTTTAATGACTGAGGCTATGGTGTTTAGAGACGTACCTTCATTTAGAACAGTTTTGTTTCTTACAAGAGCTCGATACTGTACACTGCCGTATGCATCAAAACGAGTTTTAACCAATCTAAATGCTTTCAACTGAGGTTGTTGTCGATTACGTTATTTCTGTCTATATATTCTCTTTACCGATGCAAAATTTCCATCACTTTCAGCAATCACGTACAGCATTGACATAAGTTCTTCAGTGGCGTCTCCTGACCAAAATGTTCGGGTGTGCGGTAACGAGTTGCTGTTAGTGGTGGTTTTAAAAATTATTAACACTAAATGTACATATATATATATATATATATATATATATATATATATATATATATATATATATATATATATATATATATATTCGACATATATGGGAATGATACGTAGATAAATAAATAAATTTCCCACTGCAACACTAACAAATTAAAAAGTCACTTAAAACTTTAAAACACGAAAAGAACATGGAATTATTATCAAGCTCTTCTCTTCACACAAATTTGTGTTAGCGTTAGCACTGTCCGGAACGGGGTGAAAACTGTAAACATTAAAAGTAGTTCAATGTTAATATGGTACTAAATAATAAAATGTGTAAAAATCCTGGATGCAGCAAGTGCGTTATGGTAGTGAATTTTCATAGAAATGGTCTGGCACAAAATATTTTATTATAACTTTTTATCTTGCAACATACAAATCTAAATTTTGGTGTATAGTTTAATTTTTATATCGTAAACCTACCTACCAAATTTGGTTATCTTATCTTTTTTATTTTTTGAGATACAAATTTTTTTCGAATAAAAACTCAAAATTTTCCCGGAAAACCTCGTCCGATTTTCCTCACTAACGAAATTATCCAATACATTTACAGAAGGAAGGTACATGCCAAATTTTATCAAAATCGGCCGATTATATTTTGAGTTATCGGTGTGATACCTATATATATATATATATATATATATATATATATATATATATATATATATATATATATATATATATATATATATAGTTTATAGTTTATTGTTATATAAATAGTACAAAGCATCTTACAAATAAGTCTAAACTTGTGACTGCAAATGATGCAATTTTGACTAAATTTTAATCTAAATGTCAACTGTTCTAAAGTTCTGTCATCTGATTTCTAATCTCCAAAATTACCTCACCTCATTATGTACCATTACAATTTCTAGAAATATGGATGGTACTTGAAATCAGTTTCTTCATTTTAATCAAAAATTTCTATATTTTAAAACTTGACTCAAATTAAATTCTTATATATAAAAATTGAAACTGACCCCGGATATGGGTTCTAGGGGTCCTAGTTCGCGCTCATTTGCAAACAATTTTTCAAAATTCAAAAGTCGAGATCTCCCCATTAGTGAATTTTTTCTACGAAAATTTACTAAAATGTATTATAGTCTTTGATTCTAGAATACTGTGGTCCAGGCAAGCGCAGTTGTAAATAATGCTATCACAACGTTTGTTAAACCGGCGTTCCATTCATTTGTCTTGAGCGGTATTTTTACCGCTCACTGCAGTGTTAAAACGAATGGTATTTCCTTACTATTTTAAACACATGGGTGGGGGACTGTATTGTATACCAATACAGCTCTGTCGAGTGAAGTTGTTCGGAAATAACAACGCACACCTAACCCGAATTCATTCCCAGTTGCTATTGACCTACTCATATTTTCTGAATGAAGACGTGGTGCCGACTTCATTCCAAGTCACTATTAACCGACTATTTATGAAATCAAATAAGTAAATTAAATCGATTGTCATAACATATGTAGTGTATTAAGACTAAGGGAAAAAGAAATAAAACATATTTAACTGTGCACATTTTAATTATATTTTAGGGTGTGCGGCGCACACCTAGCTCACTAGGAGAAATCGCCACTGAAGTTCTTCAGTAAAAAACATGCTGATATCAAGAAAAAAGCGGGTAACTAAGAAAGCTACCTGTCAATACTTTGGTTAATTTTTCAAATGTCAAATGACGTTGTCAAAGCGGCCCTTAAATTTTGAGATAAGTTTCATAAATATTGGAAAATTATAAGTTTTCTAATTAATGCTTTATATCTTTGAAACCTTTGAAAATAATGTCATCAAACGTGATATTTCTGATAAGGCCATGAAAATACGCATCTACTACCGTTCTAATATACAGGCGTTCCAGTTGAAATTTTCGAGAAAATTTAAGTTTTGCGAAATTTAACACTCTGTATAGGCACGTTACATTAAGAATTACCATGTTGCATTTTCTTATAGTGAGGAGTGTATAAAATTAACTCCAGTGAATATGCAGCCCAAACATTGTGCAGAATCGAAGTATTTACGCACCAAACTAGACCAATATTTTTAATAAACAAATGAATAGCTCTGAAACGGTTGGGCCTAGACCCATCAGGTGGGATATCAAATTGCTTGCCGCGATACCATCTTTTTAAAAATGATATAAAATACAGGGTGTTCTATTTAAAAAAAAGGTTTGGTCTGCCACGGAGAAAATGAACACCAGTGTAAATTAAAACAATTTTCAATTACGCAGCTGATTGATAGGAAGAACTTTCAGTTGAAACTTTTTTTATAAAACTGAGTTTAATGTGGAAAACTGGGCTTTTTCCGCGAAGTGGTCCAGCCTGTATATATATATATATATATATATATATATATATATATATATATATATATGTATATATATATATATATGTATATATATATATATATATATATATATATATATATATATATATATATATATATACAGGGTGCGGAATTTTGACCCCCTACATCATTGGGAACTCGGAAACCGAAACAGATACAGAATTGGTTAAATTAGACAAGAGTTGCACGAATATAGGGACAACTCGAGGGTACTTACAGATTTGAACAAAGGTCCATAGCTTCCTAAATATAAGTGGAATACTAAAAACTGTCATTTTCACTAATATTTTTTTATTGGTCACACTTCAGTCTAGTTGAGCGTCAAATTTTGAATAGAAGTTACGTTAATTGTTGGATTGAAAGATGAGGCCTACAACCATGGCATCCTCGATTGCTCGACATAAATCCTTTGGATGACTTCTTATAAGGATACCTTAGATCATTAGTGCAAAAGACACCAGTTCGAGATGAAGATGAGTTACGAAATAGAATAGTTCATTCTTGTTTGATAATCAGAAATTCACCAGGTATTTTCAAGAGCGTCCGTAATTAAATCGTCAGATGAATAAACGGTTGTATTGAAGTACAAGGTAGTCAGTCCCAGCTCTTATTGTTGGAAAATGTTACTGTTAAGTTTAATAAAAAGTCTGGATGCAGCATGTGTGTTATGGAAGTGAATTTTCATAAAAATGTTTTTAATAGCAAATATGTCTCTTTAATGCAAGCAGGCATCCATTTGGTCACCGGTATAAGCTATTTCGTAGAAACAATGTACCAGATTTTATCAAAATAACTTATTGTTTGAAAGTGTAAAAAATTTTCCCGAAAATAACCTTAAAATGTTTCCGAGAAAATTCGTTTCCTAGCCAACGAACCTAAGGTTAATGGCAAAATGAGTTATTGAAATTTGAGGGCTTTAATGAAAATTCGCTACCAAAACGCACTTACTGGGGCCTAGATTTTTTTCTTACAAACATGCATCATATTTCAATATGCAGAAATGCAATAATATAAAGGATGTTCGGAAAAAAAATTGCAGGTATCACCAACAACTTATGGGCCCTCCTGTGATTGTCAAAATAGTTTTATAAGATGCAGCTCAAGATATCCTAAAATTAACGTACCTATACAATTTTTCTGGTACCTTGTGTAACAATTATATTAAGCTTTACCGTATAAATGAGTCAGCCTGTATATATGTAAACAGATCAAAACTGGAAGTAAACCCGGATATGGATTCCATGGTTTTAGTGAATTTTTATTTTTAAAAAAATCACTAATAGAGAGGTATCGATTGTGAGACTTTGCAAAATTTTTTTCAAATGAGCGCGAACTAGGACCCCTAGAACCCATTTCCGGGGTTAGTTTCAATTTTTATATGTTTATATATATATATATATATATATATATATATATATATATATATATATATATATATATATATATATATATATATATGTATCTGTCTGATAACACAAAAAATAAGGAACCGATTTCAATGAAACTCAGCAAGTGCCTTTCTTTTATTAATGGCTTGAATTAGCTCGTTAGCCAGGAAAATCGGACGGGGTTTTCCGGAAAAATTTTGAGTTTTCTTTCGAAATAATTTTTTTCTCAGAAAATAAAAAAACTGTTTAAATGAAATTTACTATATATGTTGCCTTAGGAGAGAAATTACTAAGTACCAAAATTCAACTTTCTAAGTTTATAGAAAATTGAGTTATTCAAATTTTAAGTTTTATTGCGAAAAATTTTTTTTCTCCAAAAATTACAAAGTTATTTTAATGAAATTTGGTGGATATCTTGCCCTAGAAAAGACCTTACTATATACCAAAATTTAACTTTCTAAGTTAATAGAAAACTAAGTTATTCAAATTGAAGCATTAAAAAAAATTCACTACCATAACGCACTTGCTGCGCCCTTTTTTTAGTTTTCATTTGTAGAAATCTTTTTAAAATTCAAAAGTCGCGGTCTCCTCATTAACAAAATTTTTGGTTGTATCACACTCTTGCGACATTTTCTTTATATAACACGTATTCGTTTCAGGTTCTTTGCCTAAATGTTCCCAATTTTGACCTTTCAAATCACGACTCTGACGTTCTGAGGAAAAACCCAAATTTTTTTCTTTAAATGATTATAACTTTTTGTATTTTAATTTACAGACCTAAATTTTGGTACGTGGTTCAAGTTCAAGTTCACAATTGAATTGGAAAAATATATTATGTAAAATATGGTATAGGTAAATTGTTTTTGTATTTTGTTTGAGCAGTAAACAATAGAAATGTTTAATTATTGTGGAAATGTTTTGTTTCTATTATTAATTTAAAACATCGTTGGACTCCAGGTATTGTTCAATATCATTTAAATGTGAAATATGAATTATTGTTTTAAGTTTAAATTTCCCTTTGAAAGATTATAAATCAAATGTTTAATTATATTTTAAAATTTATCAGCCTGGGTTTTGCGATTGATTGCGAAAAAATGTATTAAACGACAAGACAAATTTGAGCGTTTTAAAATATATTCTGATCTACCATTATTGTCAATTTTTCAAAATATATTTGTCGAAAAAAAATAACAGAATAAAATTTATTTACAAATATGCCTAAATGTATTTATTGTTGTCTATCAGTGACTTCTGCTTCTGAATATTTTATATGAGCAACATAACATACGTCTTTCAAATATTTAAGTAATATCTATTTTATACATTATATTATAATTATTGTTAATAATTATTATTAATCGACATTTCATTCATTTTGAATTTTTTGTAGAAAAAATTCACTGTTGGGGAGATCCCGAGTTTTCAATTTAGAAAAAATTTATTAAATTGAGCGCGAACTAGGGCCGCTAGAAGCCACACCCGGAGTCAGTTTCAATTTTTATATGCATACATACATACATACATATATATATATATATATATATATATATATATATATATATATATATATATATATATATATATATATATATATATATATATATATATATATATGTATATATATATATATATATATATATATATATATATATATATATATATATATATATATATATATATATATATATATAACCGAATATCTCTGTTATTAATGACCCATTTTTTTTAGATTTTTGTAATGACGAATGGTCACAAATAAGCCTTTTTTATAATACTTTCACTTTTTTCTCACTTCCGGTTTAAAGGAAATGACTCCAACTTAAATTTTTTTAATGAGACACCTTATATTATTTGCCAATTTCGGATGCAGGATAAGAAACAACGTTCTGAAACAGCAACATGTTTTTTGTAATTGATAAGATAACACCACAAAAAATGAATAGATTGTAACGTAAAATCAAGATCTGCATACCTATTTAAATATACTGGTGTCAATAAAGCAGACAATTTGGGTGCTGCATTGACATTGTCACCTGTCAATTGTGGTCGTTGTTTTGCTTTTTCTTGTGCAATTAAACATTTTAAAATGGCAGTGAATCACGCAGAATCTGAGCGCATTGATATATTGATGATGTACGGATATGGTGATCGTCAACGATGGAAGAAGTTCGCACTTTATTTAATACTGTTCATTCGGATAAGCAAATTAATAAAGATATGGTGCAACGGGACGTTAAAAAGTATGAGGATTTTCGCCAAGGGATTTGTCAAGAAGTAGACGTCCAATAAAACTAAGTGTCGAAGACACAACATTTAATGTTCCATTATTAGTCCAAGAAAATCCTCATGTATCTACAACAGAATTGGGTCAAATTCATGACATATTCCAAAAGTCTGCTCAGAAGATTATGTGGTCTGAAAAAATAAAACCCTTTAAATTGCATGTGGTTCTTGAGTTGACCGAGGATGACCCAGATCGCAGACTAAATTTTTCTGAAATAATGACAGAACTTATTCAAGCTCGGCCTAACTTTGTGAATGAAATAGTTTTTTCAGATTAAGCAACATTTCATCTGAATGGTACGGTTAGCAAGCACAATTGTCGTTTCTAAACAACAGGTAACCCTCATTGGACGGAGGAAGTCCATACGCAGTATCCTCAAAAAGTGAATGTGTGGGCTGCTTTGGTTGGAAAAAAATTAATTGGACCTTTTTTCATTAGTGGAAATTTAAATGGTGACGGCTACTTGAATTTATTGAGAAACCAAATTGTACAGAGTACTCTTCCCCAATCAAATGAGACCTAATCATCCAAGCGATAATATTTGGTTCCAACAATATGGAGCTCCGCCACACTTTACGAGTAATGTCCGTGATTATTTGAACTAAAAATTTCCTGGCCGCTGGATCGGACGCAGAGGAAGAATCGAGTGACTAGCTAGTTCTCCAGACCTGTCGCCAATGGACTTCTTTTTGTGGGGTCATTTGAAATGTCAGGTGTATAAAAAACAACTTAATAATCTAAAACAATTACAGGAACGCACAACTGAATAAATCAAGCATATTACGCCAGAGATGATACAAAATTCAGTGGGACATTTTGTTGATAGATTATATCACTGTCAAGTTTTAGACGGAGCACAATTTGAACAATTACTTTAGTGTAAATCATATTACGAACTTTTATAACAGATACCTTGATTTTGCATTATGAATATTTTATTAATTTTTTTGTGGTGTTATCTTTTCAGTTAAAAAATCATGTTGATGTTTCAGAACGTAGTTTTTTATCCTGCATCTGAAAATGTTAATAATATAAGGTGTCCCACTAAAAAAAATTAAGTTGGAGTCATTTCCTGTTAAACTGGAAGTGAGAAAAAATGAGTGTACTAAGTGAAGATTGGAACCTGTGATGAGCACTGATAAGTACACTTGGAGAGCCCAAATCACCACAACACATATTAAAAAGACCTGACGATCGTTTCACTAACCAAGTTAGCGTCATCAGAGGATGAAACATTCTCAGAATGTCATCCTCTGATGACGCTAACTTGGTTAGTGAAACGATCGTCAGGTCTTTTTAATATGTGTTGTGGTGATTTGGGCTCTCCAAGTGTACTTAAAAATGAGTGTGTTATAACAAAAGACTTATTTGTGACCATTCGTCATTACAAAAATAAAAAAATGCGTCTTTAATAACAGAGATATTCGAACGTACCGGGAATTTTTACTAACTATATATATATACATATATATATATATATATATATATATATATATATATATATATATATATATATATATATATATATATATATATATATATATATATATATATACATTTTCTTGTATACACATATATAGGCATATACCTTTGTAAATACCTATCTAACGAACTAATACCGTTATCTAGAAAAAGTGCCCAAATTTTGCATATCACACCGATAACTCAAAAAAATCATGGGCTGATTTTGACGAAATTTAGTAGGTACCTTTCTTCTCAAGTTTTTCAAAAAATAATGGTCCCATTTTAATGAAATTTGGTAGGTACCGTCCTTATGTAAGTGGCTTGGACAAGTTCGTCAGCCAGTAAAATTGGACTAGTTTTTCCGGAAACATTTTGGTTTTCTTTTGGAAATTGAAAGTAGCAGAGCTATGACAACCAAATTTGGCACATACGTTTATACTATCAAACGTACTATATGTGCCGAAATTCAGACGACTACATTGAAAAGAAAAAAGTTATAGGCATTTAAAGGAAAAAATGTTGGGTGTCAAAGGAAAGCACAAGAGCAAAATATTTTGTGTGGTTAACAAAACAAATTCGATAATATACAACGGTTAAGTTTTTTTGACGCACAAAGATCAAGAAGTAGCAGAAACGCTATTTTTCAAATTTTATAATTTTTCTTCTTAAAACATCAAAGTCGCGAATTGGAATTTGCAATTTTCGGACAAGTATTTGAAACAAATACGATTTGTGCGAAGGAAATGTCATAATAAGTATGTTTAACAAAGCCTTGAGTTTCAGCTTCAACCATCATTGTCCTCCATTTAACTAAAATATAATTGGAATATCCATTTCAAATAGACCCTCTTTCTGATGCTTTGGCAGTAGTTTCAGCTATAGAGTTTATGGTTTAATAGTCTATATTTTAGCAAATTTTCGTAGACTTATGAATTTTAAAAAGATTTCTTCAAATGAGCTCGAACTGGAACTCCTAAAACCCATATACGGGGTCAGTTTACGTTTTTGTCTGTATATATATATATATATATATATATATATATATATATATATATATATATATATATATATATATATTAAAATTGAAACTGACTCTGGATATGGGTCATAGGGGGCCTGGTTCGCGCTCATTTGAAGACATTTTTTCTACATTTAAAAGTCGGGATCTCCTCCTTAAGGCTCGTGAAGCCGCGGTAAGAGTCTACGACTGTATTAAATACAGAACGGTAAGAACAAACAACTAGATATGCTATCCAAATTGAATTAGGTCTTAAAACTTTCATCTCCTCTTTACCAAGTTATTTTTTATACAAAAAGGCTTTAAAAAATTCATCGGAATAACAACAATCTGATTAGATAACTGTAAAGTGAAATGAGACTAAAAAAATTGATTAAAAGTCACTAACTAGGATTAGAACTCGTCATGTAGGAGTCTATTATACGATGTAGAGGGACCTAGCCCACTGAGCTACGCTCGAGATATATTTACTAGCAGTTATATCCCATAATACTTGTTAATTGTTCAAGGTTTTACAATTTACACAAAACCATTTCTATTTGCAATGGATTTTTTGCTCACATTTTAACGAAATCAACAAAAGTAACGACTTAGACAATATCTGGGAGCTTGTTAGTCATTTCTTATAGTATTTTTCACTCGCATTCTGATCAATAAATTTTGATGTTTTAACTTTCTTGAATCAGATTTAATTAATTAAAAATTAATTTACCTCCAACTATTTTGTCTTTCAAGATAGATATCTGAATTTTGGTACATAGGATAGTTTTTTTGAGAGAAATCAGCGCACCAAATTTGGTTGCCCTTATTTTGTTATTTCCGGGGATATTTTTTTTTCGAAAGAAAACACAAAATTTTCCGGGAAAACCTGCGCCGCTTTTACTGACTAACTAACTTGTCCAATCCACTTGTAAAATAAAGCTATGTGCCAAATTTGATCAAAATCGGACCATTATACCATTATCTTTTGAGTTATCGGTGTGATATATATATATATATATATATATATATATATATATATATATATATATATATATATATAAACATATCAAAATTGAAACTGACCATGGATATGGGTTCTAGGGAGCCTAGTTCGCCGTCATTTGAAGAAATTTTTTCAAAATTCAAAAGTCGGGATCTCCTCATTGGTGATTTTTTTTAAATGAGTACTGGCGAACCTAGTTCAGGGTCTCGTCAAAACTCTTAAGTCGCAGTCTCCTAATTAATTTTTGTAGCAGAAGTTCTCTAAACGGGCACATTCTTTCTTAGGTATAAGGCAGATTAGAAACATTATTTATTTGTATAATTATAATAACACTAAGATTAATATTATCATTGAGAACTAATTAATTTTAATCAATGTTTACGAATTTTCATTAACTATTGACAAGAGTTAACGTTACTTATAATCCTAACACTCAAAGACTCCTCAGAAAGGAGAGATATTTGTTGTGTGTGCCTATAGAGACAAGTTCACAGTCTTGAGGGTATATATAGAGAGATTAACGCCTCGCATAATTTGGGCAATTAGGATTGCGAAGTTCATAGTAGGTTCTAAGGCTCTTACAGACCTCAGAGTTGTGTAAGACAAGACACAGGATAATATTAATGCTCAGGCGGTATTTGCATTTGCTACTTGTATTTCAGGGTTATCTGCTTATCGGATTCCTATTTGTTAGTTAATTTCAAGTTTCATTTGTAAACATTATCTCACAGTGAACAAGAGGTGGTGAATATTAAATCACGTAGCTTCTTGATTTACCATCTCTTCCAGTTATTTTGTGAAGATATCTCCCAGATTCGTCCAATTGACATTACGGCGTTTACGAAAATCTCGAGGTATAATAATTATTATAATAATAATAATAATATTAATAATAATATCACATACAACACACTAAAAAATTAACAGCTAATTGCGAATTAACAACACGTGTACTTAGGTTGATTTTCGCTAATAGAGAGGCCACGATGAAAAGCTTTCGGAAACTTTTCTTCAGATGAGCGCGAATTTGGATCCCTAGAACCTAAAAGCAAGGTTCGTTAATAACAAAAGACTGAGGGACGCCATTATGTGCCACCTTTATGTGCCGTGACGAAAGCCCCTGACTTAATTGACCGTGACCCGGCTAATCACACTGATAAGGAAGCAGGTATACGAAACAGTACATACAATACAAGACTTACAACAAACTGCCAGATCTCTCTGAGGCCTAGCGTTGAACACACTGAGACCTTAGAGACGATCTCCCGCGAGATTTGGGAAGTACGCTGATTGAGGCCTTGTAATCGAGCTACAACAACCCAACCCACCTTTGTCCACCGCTCTAAGGAGTAGGCAGATTGAGACCTTAGAGTGTCCTCACGTATTTCCTTTACCTCTTGAAAATGAATCCAAAACAGGAGCCGAAACATCGAGTTTTAATAAATTCTGGACGCGATTCAACCCGACAACCAAGTATATCTCACATTAAAGACCACGGAAATCTTTCCGAACATTTTGGGTTTCCTTTGGCAACATTTTTGTATCTCCGAAAATATGTTATGACAACCAAATTTGGCGTGTACGTTTCTCGTATCAAGCTTACCCTACGTACTCAGATCTCTGTGTAAAAAGGAAAAAAAGTTATAGGCATTTAAAGAAAACAAATTGTGTGCCACTGTTGATCAGAGGATAGCACAAGAAAAAATATTTTGTGTGGTTAACAAAACCAATTGAATATTACGTACAACGGTTAAGTTATATTAGCGCAAACAGGTGAAGAAGAGGCAAAAAAAATATTTTGAAAATTTTATAATGTTTCTTCTTAAAACGTCAAAGTCGCAATTTGAAACGTCAAAATTTGCAATTTTCAGACAAATAATCTGAAACAAACACGGATTGTGTAGAAGAAATGTCGTAATAATTGTGTATTTCAAAGCCTTAAATTTCAGTTTCAACCATCATTGTCCTTCATTTTACTAAAATATTATCGGAAAATCCATTTCAAACAGATCCTCTTTCTGGTGTTTTGGCGGTAGTTTCAGCTATAGAGTTTATGGTCTAATAGTCTATATTTTAGCAAATTTTCGACTTATAAATTTTGAAAAGATTTCTTTAAACGAGCGTGAACTAGAACCCCTAAAACCCATATCCGAAGTAGATTTAAGTTTTTGTCTGTTTTCATATATACAAGGTGACGCACTCCTACGGTAAAACTCAATATTTAAACGTTTAATTGTTTATATACAAGATACGAGCAAAAATTGTATACGTTAATTACAGGATGTTTTGAGCTGCATCTTATAAAATTATTTTGATAATCACAGGTGGCCCATAAATGGCAGGTAATACACACTTTTTTTTTAATAGAACAAAAAATTGATATCGTTCATCGTTTTTGAGCTTTTTCAATTGTTTTGCAACTTTTCACGTTTTCGGTACATTGCACACATGTCACAATTTGTAAAAATATAAAGACGCAGCAAGTGCGTTATGGTAGTGAATTTTCGTAAAAATGTTGTTAATAGCAAATATATATATATATATATATATATATATATATATATATATATATATATATATATATATATATATATATATATATATATTGTTTAAGAAAGTTGCCATCAAATTTGGGTACCAGTACAACCTATATAGAAGACAGAATGTACCATATTTCATCAAAATAACTTTATTGTTTGAAAATGTAGAAAAATCTTCCGAAGATAAACTTCAAATGTTCCCGAAAAAACTGACTTCCTGGCCAACAAACCTTTTTTTCTCCCTCAGGGCTCGTCCGCGGCTTTGCCGCCCCGATAGCACTGCAACCTTTGGCTTATTGTGCATACCCTTAGACTTTTTACTCCACCCATTCCAAAATCACTGTGCCTTGAACTAGTCTGCACAGCGATTGGTAGGGTGAATTATAATGCTCTGTCTCCGGTTTGGACTGACCGTAGATCAGTTGTCTTTTACGGTCCAGAGCTTTACACTCGCACAAGATGTGCTGGGCTGATTCCTTCCCCTCGCCGCAGAGTCTGCATGCGAGGTCCCTCTCGAACAGCCCCATTTTGTGCAGGTGTTTCTTGACGGCCATGTGTCCCGTCAAGAAATCTGTTCTGAGCTATCCTCTGCTAAGATTTAACAGCTCCACAGCTCTCTTTGAACTGGGTTCTTCAATTATTGACTTCCCATGCCTGAGCCCTGGATAGTCTGCCCAGTACACCTTGTGTTAGTTTTTGACCAAGGACTTAATTACTCCCCTGGCAGTGCTCTTTGTCACGCCCAGAGCCGGATCTGGTCCTATAAATGGTTCTGCTGACCCTCTCTTCGCGAAACTGTCGGCTTCTTCATTGCCTTTGACTCCCGAGTGACCCGGCACCCAGATTAGGGTGACCTCATTCTGCCCAGCCAGGTCGCTCGTCTCGTCTCGGCACTCACTCACCAGCGAGGAATTTACCCGTGGGCTACTTAGGGCCTTCAGCGCCGCCTGGCTATGTGTGACTATGAGGATCCGCTTTTTAGTGTAGCCCCTCCTCTTGTTCTCCCGCACACTGTGCAGGATGGCGTACATATCGGCTTGAAAGACCGTTGCATGGGCTCCGAGGGAAATACTATGAGTTACCCTCGGTCCTTCCGAATAAACACCTGCTCCTGCTCCTGTTCCACGCTCCCCGCCGGATCCGTCCGTGAACCAGACGAGCACGTCCCGTGGTATGCCCGGCGTCTCCTTCCGCCATGCCTCGCGGTCGGGGATTTCCACTGTAAAGTTGTTTTCCCTGCAGATTCGCGGGCTCGCGTAATCTGACCTCATTTCAAGCATGGGCTCCTTCACGATCTCCTGAATTTTGCAGTGGCCCCTGAAGCCTGAGTTGATCTTCAGTCTACCATTGCAGGCTAGTCTGTATAGTCCTACCCTGGCCTCCCCCATAATACCTATGTGTGTGGGGGGGGGGAGGGGGGTGGGCAGATCCAGCTACAAATCCATAGCGGCTGTTGGAGTTGAATATATGGCCCCTGTGATGCCAACGAACCTTTGGTTAATAGCAAATTTAGCTATCGAAAGAAACATTTTACGAAAGATAGCTGCCATAACGCCCTTGCTGCGTCCCAAATTTATTTTCTTTATCTGATTATGCCGGTGAAATCTTTAAAATCGAAGATTTGTAAATTTAAAGATTCTTCCGCAAAGTTATCAAAGTGATAACATTCTGGTGTTTATTTTATTTCCATCGTTCAGATTGTTAATATATTTTGGTGGTGGTGGTGGTATTTATAACCTTGGAACAGTAATTTCATCAGCCACAGACTTTTGCTATTTTATATATACAAATATATACAAATACCTACACATTGTTTTGTATTTATAATCTAGAAGACATAATTCTGTCACCTATATACAAATGTTAATATATTTTAAAAAGCTTTCTCCTTATATACAGGTGTCTCCGAAATATTACTGGGGTTTCGTTACAAAATAAAGTCGCGACTTTCCTGTTAGTGGTTTTCTTATACAAAAATTCGCTAAAAGGACACTTATTGCATTTCATTCGCCAAAAATGAAAGTCATATCAACCATTTCGTTATTTATTGGAAAACGCGACATTTTCGATTTTTTTTATCGTCTGTTTCCGATACTATGGGCAATCAACAACGCTAGGAAGTCAGTTTACCTCACTATCCTGGAAATTTTTCGGAACTCTTTGATGTTGCAGCTGGTGCTCTATATCGAGAAAAAAACAAACCTATTATTAAAACACCGATTTGGTTTTTTTACGGCATATAATATGTATTAAGTGACAACATGTGGCCAGATAAAAGAGACGCATATTCCAGCCGCTATTCCGGTAATCAGGAAAGCAGAAGCCATCATTCCAGCCACTGGAGCATACTTTGATTCCACGCATCTGAAAAATGACAAATAATTAAAATCTTACAGAAGTTCTGAAACTCCGATCCATTATAAGTAAAATCCATTATCCATTGTTCTTTTATGGGTATTCGTTATAGCAAGTGGTAAAAATAACGAGAAAAATATTAATACGGACTGTCCGCGACTCATGGCAGGTATTACAATGGACTTAAAATTGTGTTACTTAAGAAAGTTTCATTGTTTTAGGTTGCCTACTTGTAACAATATTTCTCAAGCTCTTATTATGAGTTTTATTGTTGTTCCAGAAGATACGTCTTAATAATTTATATTTTAGAGAAATGAGGATTCAGCGATTATCTCCAGTTAAAGATGTCGAATTTTGAGTAAAATTTATCTAAGTTGTACAGAATGGTGTAAATGGATACAAATTGTATGCAAATAAATCCATAATTTTGTAAAACGGTAACGAGAAAAATCGTTACTTTTAGTGAATTTTCTTTAAAAAATCTACTAATGAGAGGATCGCGACTTTTGAATTTTGAACTTTTTTTAAAATGAACGCAAACTAGGACCTCTGGAACCCAAACCCGAGATCAGTTTCAGACTTATATATATATATATATATATATATATATATATATATATATATATATATATATATATATATATATATATACAGTGTGTCCAAGATAAGGAGGGGATAGCATGGGGAAAGCAAAACCGTAAGAGATACAGCGTGGGTTAAATTAGAAAAAAGTTGCCCATTTTAGAGCTTAATTAAATGGTATTTTTTAATTTTGAAAATTCCGATTAGTTCCGGAGATATTCGAAAAAAACTAAAATTCGCCAATTTCGGTTTTATTTTTTTCTGACGTTATTTGAGAAGATATTGAAAAACAGAAAACACTTTCTTACGTACACTTTTTAAGCTCTACGACTTTTCGTTTCCGAGAAACCATCATCCACTTTAATTTTTTAAATGCGGCCCTGCAATTTTTATTTCAAAACCTAAAACCATTTTCAAATCTTAATTATAGGATGTATCATTTGTAAAGGTTTTAATTTTTTTCAGCTTGTTTCAGTCAAAAAACAAAATGATTCAGGAAAATTCCTCTGAGTACGGTCCTGAATATTCGAAAAGCGTTTATTTCGGTAAGGTCGTACCTTTCAAAATGTCAATGAAGCACAACATTTTCAGTAAGATTCTTCAAACTTATTAATGAAAGAGAAACACATTTGTAATAAATAAACCAATAAAATAACTTGAATTCATGAAATGTAGGTACCTTATTAACTAATGAATATTATATGTAAATAGATTATCTGCCTTAATTATAAGAGATGTTTAAACAAATCATCATTATTTTCCAGGCCTAGGTAACATCGTCTAATTGTGGAACCCAAAACATTGTTTACTGCATCTGGTGTAATTGTTTGCAATGCTTGCAAAACCAGTTGACGTAATCGTTCCTACGTGTTATTGTTTCGTTGGTATACGTAGTTTTTGACATACCCCCCAAAGATATAAGTCAAGAGGTGTCAGATCCGGCGATCGTAGAGGCCAAGAAACCGCTGAATGCGTACCTATCCATTTGTCAGGAAAACTGCTTGATAGGTATTCTTGAACAGTTTTCAAATTATGGGCCGAGGCCCCGTCTTGTTGAAACCAGATGTTATTGACTTCTGCTAATGGTAAGTGAGCATCGAACCATTCTTCCCAATTATTCTGCAGGAAATTTCGATACCGGTCGGAAGTTAGTGATCCATGATAAAAAAAATGCCCAATTATCCTTGTCCCCAACATCCCCAAACACATGTTGAAACCAAAACGGTGTTGGTGCTTAGACCTTTTGTATAAACGCGGATTTCTTCTGGACCAGAAATGTGTATTTCACCTGTTGAAGATTCCGTTGTTAGTCACCATACTCTCATCAGACGATAATATTTTATTAACAAAATGTTCATCCTCTTGACATTTTCTAGTGTACCACTCACAAAATGCCCTTCGTTTTATATTGTCTCCGAGCCGTAATCCTTGGCAGATTCGAAATTTGTAAGGATGGTATTTGTTCTTACGTAAAATAAAATTTGCAGTAGATTTTGGCGTCCTAGTTAATCTTTCAATATTTCTAACCGATGTTCTAGCTTTTATGCTACAGCTAACAGTACATTATTTTGAGTTACTTCAGTGTATGGTTTGTTTCTAGTAACAATTGGTTTCTTAAATGAACCATACTGCAATAAATTGGTAACTATTCTTCCATATATCTTTCTATTTGGCTGTACTCTTAGCTTTTCTTGTATTACTATAGCACAAAATGTAACATTTTAACATGTCGAACTTTTCCCCAAAAGAAAAATGTCCAGCCATTTTAAAACAAATTGAAAGAGCTTGTACCCAATTAACTGTATGTAACAAAGTGAAGTAACTGACACTGACATTTATATTTGTTGAAAGATCTTTATTGTCATTAGAGACAATTTGTTTATTTTTCAAAGCCCTCTATGTTTAGGACCTAGTCTTATGATAGTACGGTTTTATGTGTTACATTTTAATAACTAAGAAATATTACTGAAAACGTTTTTCTTCATTGACTTTTTAAAAGGTACTACTTATAGAAATAAATGCTTTTCGAGTATTCAGGGCCGTACTCAAAAAAAATTCCCGAAAAATCATATTTTATGGCTGAAACAAGCTAAAAACATTCAAACCATTAGAAATGACGGATCGTCTAATTTATATTTAAAAATGGTCTTAGGTTTTGAAATAAAAATTGCAGGGCCGTATTTAAAAAAAATTAAGTTGTTGATGGTTTCTCAGAGACGAAACGTCGAATAAAAAATCTGTAAACACCAACTTGTATAGCTTAAAAAGTGTACGTAAATAAGTGTTTTCTGTTTTTCAATATCTTCGCAAATAACGTCAGAAAAAAAATAAAACCGAAATTGAAGAATTTCTGTTTTTTTTTCGAATATCTCTGGAACTAATCGGAATTTGCAAAATTTAAAAATACCGTTTAATTGAGCTCTAAAATTGGCAACTTTTTCCTAATTTAACCTACCCTGTATCTCTTACGGTTTCCGATTTCCCCATGCTATCCCCTCCTTACCTTGGACACACTGTATATACAGGTCTCCCACGTAGACGTTCCATTAGCCGTTTCTGGAGTACGGCTCACAATTGAATTCTGAAAATTCACGCTTGTGGGTTTCTCAAATTTCCAGTTCACTGAAAATCTTGACGTTGGTATGGGACTTGCGGTTATACCGGAAGTAGACGTCAACTTTCTTGGAAATGGTAGATGATGTTTTTTTATTACGGATCTAGATTGCTCGCCAAATTCTATGGTACGTTTCACTAACATGTCATTTTTCTCAACCATTTTCGAGATATTTGACTTTTTTCAAAAATTTCTTAAAAAACATTGTCACATTTACAGACCTGTATCTCTCTTATTTTTCAGCCTGAAGAGTTGCAATTCCAAAATGCCACAAAATATTTGGAATTTACTAAAGCCAGTACAAGTTAGACAGGGTGTCCAAAATAGACCGGTCAATCGTAACAACTCTAAAACCTAATAACTCTCTTATTTTAAATAGATCACCCTACATTTTATAACCTTGGTTCATGTACTTTTTCTTGTTTTTTCGATTGGTATCAGCATTCCCTATACCCAAGTCCCACCGATTTGAAGATATTAAAACATTATTTGCAATAAGAAATAATTATTAGTCAGTTTATCAGGTTGCCTAGGAGACGAAAATTTTAAACGTCATCTTTCGACATAAGTAAAATATGCGACGACTTTGGAATATAAGTTTTATTTACGAGGAGTATAATCGAATTATTAACAGAAGATGTCGTGTGGCTGCAAAGCGATTTCCACATAAACACAGATCAACTCGTTACATGATCAGAATACTACTAAAACATTTCTAAGAATTGAGTGTTTCGTCCAAAATTTCATAAGAGTAAAGCATTATTAGGGAACAAAGAGATTTGTGTGTTATCACTTCACAATAAATGTTCGAAATTTGCAACGTTCACTTCGAGGCATATTTGCTGTAAGAAATAATTATCATGTCAGTTTATCAGGTTGCCTAGGACATGAAAATTTTAAACGTCATCTTCCGACGGTAAACTTAATGGTTGTACTGTAAAGTAGGTTCGTCAATTGTTATTTTAATAAAAGAGAGTATTTTCCACAATAATGGCACACTTCAATTACTCAAACGATGACTTTTTGAATTTAATTATTATTTACGAGGAGTGTAATCGAATCGTTAGCAGAACATGTCGTGTGTTTGCAGAGAGATTTCCAGATAGATATAGACCAACTCCTGACATCATCAGAAGACTATTGAAAAATTGTTCTGAGAATGGAACGTTTCGTTCAGAAGGTAATAAAAGTGAACCGCTGTTGGACAATGAAGAAACACAAATAAATGTTTTGGCATTTTTTACTGCTTATCCGCATGCGTCAATCAGAGACTGCAGTAGAAATTCGCATCTTTCAAGAGGAACTATTCACAGAATTCTAAAAATTAACAAATGGACACCATTTTCGTTCACTTTAATACATAATTTAGAGCCTGGGGATTTTTCCCGGCGTGTAGAATTCTGCGAATGGTATCTTTTGAAAAGTGAAGAAGATGAAAATTTCTCAAGAAAAATTATATGGTGCAATGAGGGCAAAGTGTCACTATTGGTCGGACGAAAATCCTCACATTACTAGAGAACAAAATTTCCAGGACTTTTGGAAAATGAAAAATACAATGGAATTTTTGCCCTTAACATTTATGATTAAAACATAACAGGTTGGTAGCACTAATATTAAGCAATACTGAATTTCGTTTGCGTATTAGTTATGTTATTAACATATTTATTAGACTCACTGACACTAAATTTGAAAATTTTGGCCCTTTTATTTATATCAGTAATAATGGTAAGATTAAAAGAAGTAAGAACGAATTCTAAAGGTGCAGTATTCACAGGTTCTGGTTATTGTCGCATTCTGCAACAAGTAATAATACCAGCGCTGAACTCCTTGCATGAACACGAAGCTGCAGAAGTTTGGTATCAACAAGATGGAGCTCCACCACACAACTCACAGATAGTAAGCGACCTACTACAGGAAACATTTGAAGACAGATGGATAGCTAACGGTGGTCCTTACTGTTGGCCGGCCCGCTCACCAGACTTGACCCCATTGGGTGTTAGTAACTGGGCCGGCATTAAGAACAAAGTTTACCACCTACTACAAAACAAGATATGATAGCTAAGTTATCAGAGGCATTCAACGCAGTGGAGCAAGATTACCTTTCTCGAGCCACGGGTATCATCATTAAAAGAGCCATCAAATGCCTCAAAGTGAACGTTGCAAATTGTGATAACACACAAATCTCTTTGTTCCCTAATAATGCTTTACTCTTATGACATTTTGGACGAAACACTCCATTCTTAGACATGTTATAGTAGTATTCTGATCATGTAACGAGTTGATCTGTGTTTATGTGGAAATCGCTTTGCAGCCACACGACATCTTCTGTTAGTAATTCTATTATACTCCTCGTAAATAAAACTTATATTCCAAAGTCGTCGCATATTTTACTTATGTCGAAAGATGACGTTTAAAATTTTCGTCTCCTAGGCAACCTGATAAACTGACTAATAATTATTTCTTATCGCAAATAATGTTTTAGTATCTTCAAATCGGTGAGACTTGGGTATAGGGAATGCTGATACCAATCGAAAAAACAAGAAAAAGTACATGAACCAAGGTTATAAAATGTAGGGTGATCTATTTAAAATAAGAGAGTTATTAGGTTTTAGAGTTGTCACGATTGACCGGTCTATTTTGGACACCCTGTCTAGCTTGTACTAGCTTTAGTCAATTCCAAATATTTTGTGGCATTTTGAAATTTACACTTTAAAATTTCAACTCTTCAGGTTGACAAATAAAAGAAATACAGGTGTGTAAATGTGACAATGTTTTTTAAGAAATTTTTGAAAAAAGTCAAATATCTCGAAAATGGTTGAGAAAAATGACATAACATGTTAGTGAAACCTACCATAGAATTTGACGAGCAATCTATATCCGTAATAAAAAAACACCATCTTCCATTTCCAAGAAAGTTGACATCTACTTCCGGTATAACCGGAAGTCCCATGCCAACGACAAGATTTTCAGTGAACTGGAAGTTTGAGAAACCCACGTGCGTGAATTTTTAGAATTCAATTGTGAGCCGTCCTCCAGAAACGGCTACTGGAAGGTCTACGTGAGACAGCCCTATATATATATATATATATATATATATATATATATATATATATATATATATATATATATATATATATATATATATATATATATATATATATATATATATATATGTGGCGGTGGTTCCGACCGCAGTGTTTTAGTCAACACTACCCTATGTTTCTCTTGACAGCTAAAACGTTGCGTTACGTTATTCGACAGCAAGCTGTCAAGAACTACTATATAAGAGACACCAGGGATCTCTCTCGCTCTCTCCTCGCTACTAACCGACACAGTGAAGATACGTCTCTCCACGCTCGGTCAGTTATCTGTTATGTGCTGTCTGTGATTGTTTTATAGTTAAATGTATAGTTTATTCAGTTAGTGAAATAATAAAGTATATTAAATGTTTACGTATGGATTTAATATCAACAAGTGCAATTAACATCCATATTGGTGACCCCGTGCCGCAAGCCGAAGATGCCCAGCCTGATGTTCCAGCCGACGTCGCCTAACTTCCACGCACGTGCTCATGCCTACAGAAAACTAATATCTAAACAGGTCAGTCTTTTCTAATTTAAAAATTATCTGATTTTTTTCACAATGGCCGAAGATTCTTCAAGCAGCAATATCATGGCAAGGGTTGCAATAAAATTACCTCCTATATGGAGACGTAACGTGAAAATCTGGCAAATGCAGGTTGACGCCCAGTTTGATATATCGCAGATCGGTTCTGAAAAGACAAAATTCAGTCATGTACTCGCTATACTCGATCCTGATGTCGCAGAGTCAATTTCAGATTTTTTAACCCAACCATTATCATCAACCCCCTATTCAGATCTAATGAAACGTCTTTTATTAGAATTTGAAGAGTCCGATAGTCGCAAACTAAATAAACTTTTAACAGAATTAGAATTAGGCGACAGAAAACCATCGCAACTTTTACGCGAAATGAAGTTTTTAGCCGGTAGTCAGATTGGAGAAAATTTCCTTAAAATTTTATTTCTACAACGTTTACCAGTCAACGTTCGTTCAATTTTGGCTTTGAGCAACGATTCTCTAGAAAATTTGTCGGTTACAGCAGACAAAATCGTGGAATTTTCCAGAGATAAATACAACGTGGCTGAAATTCAGTCACGCGAGCCCGACAAGCTAGCCAAATTAGAAGCGCAATTAGAGAAGCTAACAGCATCAGTCAACGAATTGCGAACACGTTCCCGATCTACCTCCCGAGAAAGACCCAAGCTTTCTCGAAACTCCATAACCACAAATTCCTCAACCTCCACGTGTTGGTATCATGAACGATTTGGCAACAAGGCCAAACGTTGCATCCAACCTTGCAATTTCAAAGCAAAACATGTGTCGGAAAACTAATAAGGCACTCCCTCCACGCGGCAGGAGACGAGAGCCACCTAACACGCCGCCTTTTTATTTTTGATAGACGCTCCAATATGAAATTTCTAATCGACTCTGGAGCGGATATTTCAGTTATTCCACCCACTCACGACCAACGGAAATTTCAATCGAAACGTACCTTGTATGCTGCAAACGGGACCCCTATTCATACCTATGGCGAACAACTATTAGATTTGGATCTAGGTTTACGCCGTAGGTTCTGCTGGCCCTTCACACTTGCCGATATCAAGCAACCAATTATAGGCGCTGATTTTCTAGCAGAGTTTGCTTTACTTGTAGATATGAAACATAGACGTTTAATCGATACAAAGACAAACCTCTCTAAGACCGGTGCTAACCCACCACCAGGATTTAATTCTAAAATTCATCTCGTAGACCCGACACACCAGTACTTCAAATTGCTACAACAATTTCCTGACCTGTTTAAGGAAACTTCTTCTAGCAACCTTCCAGAGGTTGAGTTCTTCCATACTATAAGTACGGAAGGACCACCTGTCACTGCAAAAGCTAGAAGATTGCCCCCGGAAAAGCTAGCTCAAGCAAAGCTAGAATTCCAGCACATGATGGACTTGGGAATTTGTAGACCCTCCAAAAGTCCATGGTCAAGCCCCCTCCACATGGTGCAAAAAAAGGATGGCTCATGGAGACCATGTGGGGATTACCGAGCACTAAACGCTAAAACAATCCCAGACAAATATCCCATTCCAAATTTGCAGGATTTTAATGCCCAGTTAGAAGGCAAACGTATTTTTTCAAAATTAGATATCATTCGCGCTTTCCATCACATCCCAGTAGCACCTCAAGATATTCCCAAAACAGCAGTCATAACTCCATTTGGGTTATTCGAATTTGTTAAAACCCCATTTGGCCTTCGTAATTCAGCACAAACATTTCAAAGATATTTACATTCAATTTTAAGACATCTTGACTTTGCCTACTCCTATCTTGACGATATTCTCGTTGCATCAGCCTCTGAAAAAGAACATCAAGAGCATCTAGCAAAACTTTTTCAGACACTTCAAGACAACGGCATCCGTATCAATTCATCTAAATGTGAATTCGGAGTGGCCGAAATTTCATTTTTAGGTTTTCGTGTAAATAAATCTGGATTATTTCCACTTCCTGAACGCATCAAAGCTATTACCGACCTACCTCTTCCCGATACCATTGAAAAACTCAGAAGATTTCTAGGTCTCATAAATTTCTACCGTCGTTCTCTTCCACGTGCTGCGGAAATTCAGCAACCACTATTCGACCTCTGCCAGAATCCCAAAAAACGCGACAAACGTAAAATCGAGTGGACTCCTCAGACTCGAGAAGCATTCGAACGTTTGAAAGAGGCACTAAAAAACGCTACACTAATAGCTCATCCGTCTTCTTCGCTACCACTGATTCTCCATGTCGATGCTTCTGATTATGCCGTAGGCGCTTCCCTCCAACAATTACGTGATCAAACACTAGAACCCCTAGGTTTCTACTCTAAAAAGCTTACTTCAGCCCAAAAATCTTACAGCACCTACGATCGCGAACTTCTAGCTGCTTATCAGGCAGTTAAATACTTTAGATATACCCTAGAAGGTCGCCATTTCACCATTTATACGGACCACAAACCTTTGACATACGCTTTTGAACAACGCGTCGATAAAGCATCTCCAAGGCAACTACGACATTTAGACTTCCTAGGTCAATTTACCACAGACATTCGCTACATACCAGGTCCTACAAACATTCCCGCAGACTATTGTTCTCGCATTGAAACAATTTCACTTTCTTCCACTGTGTCACTCCAAGAAATTGCGCAAGCTCAGTCATCTTGTGAGGAACTCAAACACCTTCTGCAGTCTAAATCTTCCTCATACAAATTTCAAAACATGCCTCTTGACAACGGAATGAATCTTATTTGCGATTCTTCTTCAAAGAAACTTCGCCCATTCATTCCGCTCAAATTTCGCCGAAAGATTTTCGATTCTATCCACAATTTATCTCACCCAGGCATATCAGCTTCAGTCGATCTGGTCCAGGATAGATTTTGTTGGCCCAAATTGAAACGCGATGTATCTCTTTGGTCTAAAACTTGCATTCCCTGCCAGAAAGTCAAGATATGGAGACACACTTCCAGTGCCATTGGACAATACACCCCAGCCATGAGAAGATTCTCGCATATAAATGTTGACATTGTGGGACCATTACCACTATCACAAGGTCAACGCTATCTGTTAACAATAATAGACAGATTTTCTCGATGGCCCGAAGCAATTCCATTGTCAGATATTACAGCAGAAACAGTAGCGAACACTATTTTATCATGCTGGATCTCTCGTTTCGGTGTTCCGCAATACATCACCACAGACAGAGGTAAACAATTCGATTGCCACCTTTTCACACACCTCACTAAAACACTAGGTGCAGACCACATCAAGACCACAGCTTACCACCCAGCAGCAAATGGTGTAATCGAGAGATGGCATAGAGTTCTGAAACAGGCCTTGAAAGCTCATATGGACGAAAACTGGGTCGCTAAATTGCCAATTGTGTTACTAGGACTCAGATCGTACATAATTCCAGAATATCGCTCAACACCCGCTGAAATAGTCTATGGAGAATCAATCAAACTTCCCACCGACTTTTTCAACAGCACACAAGCTCATGATGTTCCACCACTTATATCTCAGCTGAAAGAAGACATAAGGAAACTTCGACCAGTACCTTTTAAACACCATACTGCAAAAAAGGTATTTGTCCATCCTAAGCTTATGGAAGCTCCTTTTGTTTTTGTTCGCATTGATATTCCGCGAAAAACTCTCGAACCAGTTTATGACGGCCCCTTTGAAGTGTTATCCCGAACTGACAAAGTCTTCAAAATCAAGAAATCACACGGAGAAGAGACAATTTCTGTTGACCGTCTTAAACCCGCATTCATTCTTTGTGATAACGAACAGACAACTTTCCACCCTCAGAGACATCCTAGTGAAACTGAAAGTGACAGTGAAAGTCCAACACCTAGTGAAACTGAAAGTGACAGTGAAAGTCCAACACCCAGTGAAACTGAAAGTGACAGTGAAGTTCCCGTTCCCGTTCAAACTACACGCCATGGACGTAGAGTTCGATTTCCACGAAGATACTTGAACTAATAGCGTTGCCACTGAGAGGGGAGTATGTGGCGGTGGTTCCGACCGCAGTGTTTTAGTCAACACTACCCTATGTTTCTCTTGACAGCTAAAACGTTGCGTTACGTTATTCGACAGCAAGCTGTCAAGAACTACTATATAAGAGACACCAGGGATCTCTCTCGCTCTCTCATCGCTACTAACCGACACAGTGAAGATACGTCTCTCCACGCTCGGTCAGTTATCTGTTATGTGCTGTCTGTGATTGTTTTATAGTTAAATGTATAGTTTATTCAGTTAGTGAAATAATAAAGTATATTAAATGTTTACGTATGGATTTAATATCAACAAGTGCAATTAACATCCATAATATATATATATATATATATATATATATATATATATATATATATATATATATATATATATATATATATATATATATATATATATATATATAGTCCCATGCGAAACTATTGGACTCACCTTTGAATTTTACAATTATTCCTAATAATTCGAATTTTATGAACGCAATGGTTGAGTGGTTAGGCAACCAGTTAAATACATGTGTTTCACGAGTTATTCAAGGTTTTAATGTTTTATTCTGTGATTTAACCTAGAGAAAATCGTTATTTTGTCATATCTATCATGTTTCACTTCTATTTAGGTGTGGTTGAAAAAGTTTGTACAGTTAATTATCGAGTGTTTTGTTGGTTTTTCTTCATTATATTGTCGCAATGAGTAATTACAAACATTATTACTAGTTAATAGATAGTTAGATTGTAAATAATTATTAATTTCATTATTATAAAGTGCCATACAATATTTGACTGTCTCTTTCACAGATGAGGAGTGCCAAAGACTTATCTCCTGACCAAATTGGGCAGATTACAGACCTTTTGAGGTCTTTCAGTCACAACCAAAGATCAATTGCGAAACTATGTGTTTTCACAAGCTTCTGTCCGGCGAATCAGACAAAAACTGAAGGCCGCTCAGCCTACGGGACCACACCGGAAAGGGAACTCTGGTAGGAAAAGGGCCATTACTCCCAGAGGACAGAGGTTCTTGAGGAATGTTGTCCTTGAAAATATAAAGCTTTCTTATAGGGAGTTGAAAAAGAAGTTTGATGAGTCAGAGCGCATAGCATCAGAAAGGATTATCCAACGAAACCTGTTTGTAATGGGTTTCAAAAGTAGAAGACCAGTCAAAAAGCCAAAATTGAAAAAATTATAAAAGCCAAATATAAATGGGCAAATTCTTACAGGCAGTTCACTTTGGATGATTGGACAATGATAAATACCTAATGGAATACAACAATACCATAATTTTTTTCATTGTTAATATTGTAACGTTATTGCAGGTTTGCTTTAGTGATAAATCCACTTTTCAAATACTCACTGACAAGTCACAGCATGTCCAGCGCAGGCCTCGAGATAAATATCACCCTAATTGTGTGATCAAGACAATTAACCCTACTTCAGGGATGGTTTGGTCTGTCATTAGTGGAAACCGCTGGGGCGCCTTTATGTCGTTGAAGGCACAATGCGGCAAGCCCAGTATAAAAAGGTATTGCAGGATCGTTTTATTCCCCAACACCAGGATTGGTTTCAAGATGGTCCAAGAATATTCATGCAAGATGGTGGACCATGCCATACTGCTAAATCTATTTAAAAATTCTTGGAAGATACCAGAATTCCGGTTTTGCGGTGGCCTGGGAACTCTCCGAACATGAACCCCATTGAGAATGTCTGGGAGTGTCTCAGAAGGGAATTGGGGAAGGAAACAATCATCAATAAGGTTCAATTGATAGAAAGAATAATCTATCAATGAAACCACAATAGTAAATTAAAAGAAATCGCTCTTCGATGCTTTGAGAGTATGCCTCGTAGAAGTAGCGCATTATTAAAACTGAAGTGGGGCTTGACCAAATATTGATTTTTCTTTAAATTTTTTAATAATTTTGTAAATGAACTGATGGATAGATATGTAAATGAAAATAGCTTTTCAATTCCGCAGAAAACTTGATTTTAAATGAAAATTCACGGTTAGTCCAATAATTTGGCAATTTATGTCAACTGATCCGTGATCATAACATACGAGTAAATATAAGTTAAGTGCATAGTTTAAGGCAGTTCTCTATTAGACTTAGCTCCGTGTTTTGCAAATCTCATAGTTTAAATAATTGTAGCTCAAAAGCTTGGATAAATAAATAAATTTATTTAAAAGGCCGAAAACCGGGGTTACTAATTATTTGGCACTAGCGTACGTTCATCTACACATATATCCGTTTTTAGCGAATTTTCATTAAGAAAAATTTGCTAATAGAGAGGTCACGATGAAAAGCTTCTGAAAAAATTCCTTCAGACCAGCGCGAATTGGGGTCCCTAGAACCCGAAACCAAGGTCCGTTAAAATTTTTATATGTTATATATATATATATATATATATATATATATATATATATATATATATATATATATATATATATATATATATATATATTACAACAAGAAGCTAGCTGAAGTATATACTTGGAAATAAATCGGCCCAAGATGACAAATGTAGATTTGAATGTTAGTCATCAGAGACTATCCAGCACGTCACCGGAGGATGACAAGCGTTTGCAGCAACAGAGTATAAAGTGAAGCACGGTGCCGTGGCGAGAACACTTTCCCAAGAGCTGGCTTTGAAACTGGGACTTTTAAAGCTTAGTAAGGTGCCCTACTATAGATACACTTATAAGCATGTTCTAGGGAACTCAGGATACAGGTTGTACCGTGCTCACAGACCAACCAGTTGCCCACAACAGGCCAGATATAATAATAGATATAGCTATTCCGAATACTAATAATCTAGAGATAACGTAAAACGAGAAGATCATTAAGTACAGACTCCTCGAGATACAAGTAAAGAGACAGCGGAGGGCAGAGTGTGTCCAAATGATTCCAATAGTTACGTCGTCAACCGGTGTATTAGATTTTATTGATATCTGCCTGATTTTTCTTAATAAAATCTATTATCGACTATAGCATGAAGGGTTTTCGCACTCACTCAAAGGGGAACATTAACTCATCCCAGGTATCTCAGATATCAAAGGGACTAAGCTTAGATGGAGCCCTTTTCAGGTTATCGGGCACTGAACAACCACGCGACACATCCTCATTTCCCAAGAATCTCCGCACGGTGTGGACAGTTGCAGGTATTACCGCCTTCTGCATAACCTTATAAAGATTCTCTCCAAGACCCAGTCTCTTAATGTTTAAGGTTTTCCCGGAAAATTTTGTGTTTTCTTTCGAAAAAAATTCATATCTCCGGAAATAATAAAGTAAGGGCAACCAAATTACCTGCCAAAATTTAGCTCTGTAGGTTAAAGGACAAAAAGGTTTTAGGCATTTAAAGAAAAATAAATTGAGGTTTTCCTCAAAACATCAAAGTCGCGATTTAAAACGTCAAAATTGGCAAGATTTAGGCAAAGAACCTAAGTCTAATACGAGATATAGAAAGAAAATGTCTCAAAAAGAATGTTTTACAAAGTCTGAAGTCTTAGCTTCAACCGTCATTGTCCTTTATTTTACTAAAATGTTTCCAGAAAATTCATTTCAAATAGACCCTTTCTCTGATGCATTAGTAGTAGTCTTAGCTATGGAGTTTATCGTTTAATGGTATATAATTTTTGTCGAATTTTCGTAAAAAATCATTAAAGCTCAATATATCCGTTATTATACAATATAGGAAAAAAAATGGATACATTAATTATAGGGTGTCTTGAGCTACATCTTAAAAAATATTTTTACAATCACAGAGTGGCCCATAAGTCGTTGAAGATTTTCTTTTTTTTTTTTTTTAATCGAACACGCCTTATGTTATTGCATTTTTGCATTTTCTATTAAATCTAATGCATGTTTGTAAGAAAAGAAATTCTGGACGCAGCAAGTGCGTTATGGTGGCGAATTTTCATTAAATGCTTCAAATTTGACTAGCTCAATTTACTATTAACCTATAAGGTTGACCAAGAAACCAGTTTTTTCGGGAAGACTTTAAGTTTACTTTTGAAAAGTTTTGTACATTTTCAAACAATGAAGTTATTTGATGAAATATGACACATTGTTTCTACTATATAGGTTATACTAGTGTTGTGTCCTGATATTGTTAATCCTCACCCTGAATCTCCCCGAGTCCACCATGCCCATCCTTAGTCGGCAAACCTTCTCCTGCCCCTCACAGCAACTAGAGGCGCAGTGTGGCACACCTGTAACAGTTAGTAACAAACCAACTGTCAGATCCTGATGACAGGTGTCATCAAGCGAAGCAGCGACAAGAGAGCACAGGCTCGATCACTTCGATCTCATCCAGCGTCCAGTAACGTCGTTCAAGACAACTAGGAACCAAATTTTATGCCTGCTTTCTTTAAGAAACACATATTTGCTATTAAAAACATTTTAATCAAAATTCACTACCATAACGCACTTGCTGCAATATTTATATTAAACATATCAAAATTTAAATGAACCTAGTAAATGTGTTCCAAAAATTTGCGCTCATTTGAATTTTTTTTCGATAATCGTTACCCCCCTAAAAGCAATTTTTTTTGAAAGTTCACAAACAGTGCAGAAAGTCACTTTTAAAGTACGTACCTAGATGTGTATTGCATTGATAGTGATGTACAGTGCGCAGTTAAAAATCCGTTAATTATCCCTCCTATCCAGTAAGCTGTGTCACTTTTTATCCACACTTTTGCCTTCCTCTTCTTTCCAAATGGCTGGTAGTTACACATTAGAAAATATGGGATCAACAAGAATCTAAAAACCATAACAATCCACAAGTACTTCGGTTTTGGCTGAAATTTTAATTTTTATTATTATTCTCATCTCTGATAAGAAAAAAACTACAAAACGGAAACCACCTCTCGTAAAAATCAAAATTCCACTATTATTTTATAGTTGAAGACAACTGTAACATTAGCAAACTAATTTAAACTTTTAAGAATTTGCAAAAGGTTTTATCGTAAATAATTGAATCAGGTGCTAATTATCGTTACATTTCGAAGCTGATGTCGCAACTATATATATATATATATATATATATATATATATATATATATATATATATATATATATATATATATATATATATATATATATATATATATATATATATATATATATATATATATATATATATTGTCCACAGCAGCGCTATTCCTTTCATTGTAACTGCCACACTTAATTGTACCAACTTTACAAGAAATTTTCCTTTTGGTTTACCCGTTTCGAATTTTCTTGGAAAAAATTCGCTAATAGGGAGATACCGATTTTTGAATTTTGAAAAAAATAATTCAAATGAGCGCAAACTAGGACCCCTAGAATCCATATCCGGGAATCGTTTCAATGTATATATATATATATATATATATATATATATATATATATATATATATATATATATATATATATATATGTATATATATATATATATATATATATATATATATATATATATATATATACAGGGTGGCGCATTGAAAACGAAACAGACCGATTTGCGTCCAGAGAATTTTTTTTAAGAAACGCTGAAACACGTCAATTTTAATATTGAGGGGGACATGTTTTGACATAAAACTCAACTTTGTCACATCAACCCTTTAAGGGTGGTGATAACAACCCTTATATTTTAAATAGGAAACATGGGTCTAGTGTTACATCATTTGAAAGCTCTATTTATTTTCTTAATTCAGCACAATAATTTTTTTGGATGTTTTATCAACTCGTTTAAAAATTATTCACAGTTGGAGTTGCAAGAACGTATTTCATTCACTGTGAAAAGAAATGCACTAATTAGTCAATTTTTCTTCAAAGAAACTAAAAAACAATACCAAACGTTCAAAAAAGTTTATTCAGTTAAGTAAGTGTTCAAATTGTTGACCACCAGCTTCCATACAAAAGTACAAATTTTGTTCAAAACGAGCTCTGACATTCTGGAGCATTTGTGGAGTTATTAAACGGCATTCTTCAACAATGCGTCGTCGTAATTCTTCCAGAGACTCCGGTTCTGTTGCGTAAATTCTACTCTTTAAATGACCTCATAGAAAGAAGTCTAAAGGAGTTAAATGCGGTGATCTAGGGGGTCACTCAATAGCACCTCTACGCCCAATCCATTGCTCTGGAAACTCTCTGTTCACAAACTTCCTAACACGTTGTGAAAAATGCGGAGGAGCTCCATCTTGTTGAAACACTAATTGATTTTCGTGATAGCGATCATCATTTTCAACAATGTCAATTAGTAGACGGTAAACTATATCTTCTAGTAACTCCAAAAACGTTTCGCCACTCAAATTTCCATCAACAAAAATTGGTCCGATTAAAAGGTCTCCAAAAATGCCAGTCCAGACATTCAATTTCTGTGGAGTTTGAGTGTGGATTCTTGGATTATTATCTGCCCAATAACGACAATTATGATAATTGGCTGTATAGTATACTCGTCTGAAAAACAGATATTGAACAGAAAGTTCCCGTTATCAGCTATTCGTGCAGTCATAACTTCACAAAACTCCAGCCGCCTATCAAAATCATCTTCATTCAGTTGTTGTACAAGATGAATTTTATACGGGTGAAATTTATGATGCTTCAATATTCGCTGAATAGTTCTTCTTTTGATGTTTTAAACTGTGGCCAATTTTCTCAAAGTTGGGTCTGCAGCAATTTGTCCTAAAACTTCAATATCAGTAGTTTCATTTCTAACCGGAAATTCACGTTCAGGATCCCGTTTTTTGTTGGCTACTGAACCACTTTGTCGAAACTTTGCAACTAACTCCAAAATGTATTTTCTGTTAATATGTCTGCTCGGATGTCGTTCATTAAACAAATTTGCGGTACAGTTGGCACAGTCATCGTTTTTGAAAAAAAGAGTAATTATTTCAACTCTTTCTTCTACAGAATACACCATTGTGAAATTAATTTTCGGTGGTACAATCAAGTATCAAACCGACCGATAAACTGAAATAATAAACCGTATTTCTCTCATTCCGATAAGAAATGTTCTGATAGTCAATTTTTTGGTTACAAACCAACAAAACATTGACTATCAGCACATTTCTTATCGGAATGAGTGAAATGCATATTCAACTGTGAATAATTTTTAAACGAGTTGATAAAACTTCCAAAAAAATTAGTGTGCTGAATTCAGAAAAGAAAGAGCTCTCAAATGATGTAACACTCGACCCATGTTTCCAACTTAAAATATAAGAGTTGTTATCACCACCCTTAAGGGGTTGATGTGACAAAGTTGAGTTTTATGTCAAAACATGTCCCCCTCAATTTTAATATTTACGTGTTTCAGCGTTTCTTGAAAACAATTTATCTGGACGCAAATCGGTCTGTTTCGTTTTCAATGCGCCACCCAATATATATATATATATATATATATATATATATATATATATATATATATATATATATATATATATATATACAGGGTGATTCGCAACGCAATGGACACATAATGTGTACGTGTAAAGGACCTTAAAGCAAGTCTATTTTTGTACAAAATTTGTCTCTGACGCCCATGGTTGGTGACATATTGACCTCGGAATGTTAATGAATAATTACAAGAAACAGCTGTATTGCAGGGAAGATTCTTTAATAATTACAAGAAACAGGTGTACTGCAGGAAATATTCTTTAATAATTACAAGAAACAGCTGTATTGCAGGGAAGATTCTTTAATAATTACAAGAAACAGCTGTATTGCAGGGAAGATTCTTTAATAATTACAAGAAACAGGTGTACTGCAGGAAATATTCTTTAATAATTAGAAGAAACAGCTGTATTGCAGGGAAGATTCTTTAATAATTACAAGAAACAGCTGTATTGCAGGGAAGATTCTTTAATAATTACAAGAAACAGCTGTATTGCAGGGAAGATTCTTTAATAGTTACAAGAAACAGGTGTACTGCAGGAAATATTCTTTAATAATTACAAGAAACAGCTGTATTGCAGGGAAGATTCTTTAATAATTACAAGAAACAGCTGTATTGCAGGGAAGATTCTTTAATAATTACAAGAAACAGCTGTATTGCAGGGAAGATTCTTTAATAATTACAAGAAACAGGTGTACTGCAGGAAATATTCTTTAATAATTACAAGAAACAGCTGTATTGCAGGGAAGATTCTTTAATAATTACAAGAAACAGCTGTATTGCAGGAAAGATTCTTTAATAATTACAAGAAACAGCTGTATTGCAGGGAAGATTTTTTAATAATTACAAGACACAGCTGTATTGCAGGGAAGATTCTTTAATAATTACAAGACACAGCTGTATTGCAGGGAAGATTCTTTAATAATTACAAGAAACAGCTGTATTGCAGGGAAGATTCTTTAATAATTACAAGAAACAGCTGTATTGCAGGGAAGATTCTTTAATAATTACAAGAAACAGCTGTATTGCAGGGAAGATTCTTTAATAATTACAAGAAACAGCTGTATTGCAGGGAAGATTCTTTAATAATTACAAGAAACAGCTGTATTGCAGGGAAGATTCTTTAATAATTACAAGAAACAGCTGTATTGCAGGGAAGATTCTTTAATAATTACAAGAAACAGCTGTATTGCAGGGAAGATTCTTTAATAATTACAAGAAACAGCTGTATTGCAGGGAAGATTCTTTAATAATTACAAGAAACAGCTGTATTGCAGGGAAGATTCTTTAATAATTACAAGAAACAGCTGTATTGCAGGGAAAATTCTTTAATAATTACAAGACACAGCTGTATTGCAGGGAAGATTCTTTAATAATTACAAGAAACAGGTGTACTGCAGGAAATATTCTTTAATAATTACAAGAAACAGCTGTATTGCAGCAACGCCTTAACATAGAACAACCAAATTTGGTAGATGGTTTTCTTTTATCAACATTCTTATCAGACAAGAATTTGAAGTGGATATAACCTCAAAAGGGGATGAATTAGGGGTGGGCTACCTTTTAATGATTTGATTTTCTAAACCCTAACCTAATCAAAAGTTAAAGTCCATCGATTTTATAGAAAATTAAATTTTCTATCTTCTCCTCTTCTTGTAAATTTTTCAACCAACCACCCGTTTTTTTTTTAGAAAATTTAGATTTGTATAGTTCAGATCTAAATTTTTCGACCAACCACTCATTTTTTAGAAAATTTAGATTTGTATAGTTCAGATCAAAATAAAATTATGTCCCTTGAAGACTTTATTAAACACTAACATATCTTAAATTTAACAAACGCTATTAAAAACTAATAAATAAAGAAAACATAAAAAAACACTAAAGATATTGTTCAAAATTACTTCCATTTTGTCTCACATATAACTGCACCCTTCGTCGAAAATTAAAGTCGACTCTGTTAAGTAATTGGATCTTTTAATAATGGTACACTTATTATTGATGCGACACCACAATTCTTCCTCGGTTTGAACTGGGGTCAAATACACAGATTCTTTGAAAGACCCCCAGAGAAAAAGGTCATATTTATTCAAGTCTGGTGATCGTGCTGGCCATTGCTGTGGGCAATTAATTCCACGACCTATCCAGCGATTTGGAAACTGTTGGTTTAAAAATCCACGACCATTTGTAGTGAAATGTGCTGACGCCCCATTATGCATAAGCCACATTTCGCTGCGCAGTTGTAAGGGCAGCTCTCCCAGTAGCTCAGGAAAAGCATTTTGCAAGAAAAGCAAATATCTTGCGCCGTTTAAGCGGTTTGGTAAAATAACCGCTCCAACCAAATGTCTTCCAACAATACCTGCACACACATTTATTTTAAATTCCCTTTGGAAATGTTAGGTTACTGTAGCATGTGGATCTACATCCGAATATTCATGGCAGTTGTTCACATTCGTAATCCCTCTCCTTGTAAAGCAAGTTTCATCCGTAAAAAGAATGGTCTTGGGGAAAATCAGTGTTCTAAAGTAAGATGAAATTACAAAAAACAGTCTTGCCTCTAAGTCCTGCGCTGGCAGTTCTTGCACTTTTTGAAGGTGATAGAGATGCAGCTGATTGCGTCAGATAACTCTATGGACCGTCGGCTCTATTATATGAAACTGCCTGGATAGTCGTGTGGTGCTGGTTTGAGGCTCACTTTCAATATTGTCTAGAGGACGATCCTCAGTTCGTGTGTTCAGTGCATGTGCTCCAGCATTTTTATGAAAAATAAATCCGTTTTCCGAGCTCTACGTTCAACATTGGCAAACTTCCTTTGGATGGGGATTTTCATTTGCCCAATAATGCCTATTATGGCGATTATACACATCACAATTTGTAAATATGGTTTCATCAGTCCATATTATTTTCAAATGAAAATTTTCATCTTCCCTGCATTGTCCTTGATACCATTTGCAGAATTGAGGTCGCTTAGGGTAATCGTCAACATGTAAGCCTTGTACGATTGTAGGTTTGTATGGATGATAATGACTTTGTTTTAATACACGGTGTACTGCACTTTTTGGAACGTCAATTTGTTCACCATAAAACCGAACAGATTGCCGAGAGTTTTCGTTTGAAACCTGTAAGACGTTATTAGGTTTTTCTTCATTTCTAGGCATTGGTAGTTTCATTGCGTGGAAGATACCGTCGTCCAATAGATTGGTCACTATCCTGCGAAATATTTTGGTGTTTGGTTGTCGTCTTTCGAGGTAGTTGTTTTGATATGAATTTGGAGCTGCCTCAGTATTTCGGTTAGAACGAATATAACATTCCAACTATTCTTCATGAACATATTGTTGAATAATATTTAAAATAAACAGGAAACAAACTATTTAGTACAAAATTTTAAGCAACGTGTTAAATACACCTCAAATTCTTCAGATAATTAAGAATGACAGTACTCTGAATTGTCGCGATAGTGTTATATCCATAGCAACCTTTCTTCTGTTGTTTCTCAGTTGACTTATATTTAAAAATCCAAAAATTTTCAAAGGCGTCTTCGTAAATCATTAATCTGCTTTTTATTGAGTTCTGTAAATTTAGTTATTTACTAGGTTTACCTATTTAAATAAATTATAACAATTTTTTAGGATAATATTGTAATGTAAAATATCATTTGTAATAATGGGCCGATTCATTGGTGTGCTCAAAGTTCCTATTTTTTTTAATCGTGAATCATTACGGAAAATTATGTTAAAAGTAGAAGTCTATTGTTAGACTCCATGGCCTACTGCTTTTTGAACATTTTTTTTGTCATTTGTTTTCTGGTATTGGATTTCATAGCCTACTATCCTCAAAACGGTTTTTCTCAAAATTGTCAGCGCAATTACAAGATTTCTCAAGCATGTTGTAAATCATTGGAAAGCTCTTTTTACAGGCTATCACATAAGCAAAAAATCCAATATGGCTGCCCTAATAAAAACGAACGTTGATACATGTAGCTCAAAAGCAAATGAGAATCCAAAGTTGAAAATAGCACAAAAGGATTACTCTGTAAAAATTGTCCTACTGTGCAAGTCTTGTCAGATCAACGCCTACTTAGATATTGAAGAAAAAAGAAATCGTCAAATTTTGGTTTTTTCAAAATAACTCGAAAACGAAAAGATACATGGCAAAATACAAGTCATATTTGGAACGATCATCTATCAAACATTGCTAATTTAACCGTCTCCCTATCTCTAATAATAACGGAGATAGCAATACATTCCCATCCAGTTTGGGACAGACTGTATTTTATACGACTCGTGAGAGCAGTTTCGTCGTCTAGGGATAAAGTTATTTGTCTCCCCATGTGTGAACCTGTTCCTATGATTCTTGATTTCCCTTCTTGTATTGTGCTGAAATTAATTTGAAGCCTCTTGCTAGCCTCACGAATCGAATTGCCATATTCTATAAATTAGAGATAGTTTTGAAGTTGCTCAGCACTTCTTCTTTCGGTGCCATATCAGGTCCCCCTAACGTTGGCAATTACATTGGCGAGTTGTTCGCGGTTTTCGGCTAATCTGAATAGTTGTTCGGCACTGCGTATTCCAGTCCAATCGCGAATGTTCTTTAGCCATGACATCTGTTTCCTTCCAATTCCTCGGCTGCCTTCGATTTTACCTTTCATTATAAGCTGGAGCACCTTGTATCGGTCTCCTCTAAGAACATGTCCCAGGTATGATATCTTTCGCACCTTAATAGTGACAAATAATTCACGGACGGCATTCTCTCTATTTAATACTGCTTCATTGGTCTGCATAGCTGCCCAGGGTATTCGAAGCATTCTTCTGTGCAACCACATCTCAAACGCTTTCAATCGACCGATCGGAGCAGCCTTCAGAGTCCAGGTCTCAGCTCCATACAACAACACGGACCAAATATAACATTTGATCATTCTTTGACGCAATCTTAGGTTTAAGTTGTCGTTAGAGAAAAATGATGTCACTCTCATGAAAGTTAAGCGTGCTGTTTCAATTCTGCACTTTATCTCTTTATCAGGGTCTAGGTGTTCTGTGATATAACAACCAAGGTATTTGAATTGAGTAACTCTCTCAATGTTTTGCTGGTCTATCTGTAGGGAAGCATCGGCGTGTGGTTGGCGACTGAATATCATAAATTTTGTCTTATTGATATTTATTTTCAAACCCATTTCCCTTCCTGTCGTGTTTACACTATCCAACAACTCTTGAAGGCCCCGGACACTATCGCACAAGATGACCGTGTCGTCGGCATATCGAATGTTATTAATCAGTTGACCGTTAATTTTTTTCCCTATTTTGGTATAGTTTCTAGGCATATGCAATACATACAAATCAGTGTTGATATAAAATGTATAATATTTCATAGTATGCAACCCGTTAGCGTAATACCGGTCGTGACTGGCATTACCCGGTTGTTGTGTACGGAATTACGCAAAATAAACATTTGAAGTTAACTTCATAATATATATATATATATATATATATATATATATATATATATATATATATATATATATATATATATTATTCGTTTCAGGAACATGCAAACACATAATATGAAAGTCCAAGCATCCATAACAAGTGCGCTGATTAAAGTGTACGAATACAGTAGCGCAATCGGATACTAACATTGTTGATAAAGATCTAAATTATTAGAAGAAATCATGCACAAACTGCACATCACTGTTGCTAACACCTTGCTGTGAGCGCCAAAGCCAAAGAATCCACGTTGGTACACCATATACTAGATGACGATACTGTGTGCGGATGTTTACATTGCTTTCATAAAAGAAAAACGAGGGACCGGAAGCACCCACCTAACTTGGATTACTCTCCCCTACCTCGTTTTTGTCATTTTTCTGCATATTTACAATTTAAAAGCTTATATTATGTTCATGTTCCACTTAACCAGAGTCAAACTTTTCGCCCCATACATTATAACATTCCATAGGGAAGGGCAGAGAGATTATGGACAGTAGGAGACACTGGACCGTTTTACATTCCTCGCTACATATGACTTAGTTCGTCACAATACAGTTTTCAGCGTGCTCTACAATAGACAAACCCCTACCTAATCGAAAATCTAATAATTAAAAATACATTACCTGCTTTTGTAAAACCGCGTGTCGTTATTAAATATTACTTCTAAAAAAGAAGATTGATTATTGAGATAACAATTCGAACAATAAACTACACACGACTGGACCTACTCTATTCATCAAAACATTTTTGTTGAAATGTCTAACGATACCTAGTTATATATATATATATATATATATATATATATATATATATATATATATATATATATATATATATATATATATATATATGTATGTATGTATGTATATATATATATATATATATATATATATATATATATATATATATATATATATATATATATATATACTTGCGTAAGCGTCTAACTGTCGCGAGTGCGTGTCATTTTTGATTAATTTGAGATATTCTTTATCTACGTAATTATTATCCTAACTAAGCACAAAAATACATATAACTACTATAACTTACCCACTGTACAGCTGCTGCTGTTAAACTTCCAATCAATGCAAGAACGTTAAAAGTTAGGAAACATAAGACCGATGTGAAGTATGTGCCCAAAAATGATGATTTGTTGACTGTTTTTACACCTGAAAAAATATCATTGCATGATGTACCTATTTGCAGTTTCTAATAAGCTAAGATATTCTGTAGCAAACATATTACCAAATATAATTATCACCACAAACAAATCACATTTTTAGCGAATAATGAGGAGATAGTGATTTGTGCAAATGAGCGCTAACTAGGCTCCATAGACCACATAGCCGACGTCAGTTTTAAGTTATATATATATATATATATATATATATATATATATATATATATATATATATATATATATATATATATATATATATATATATATATAGGCTGTTTCATAATAAAATGTCAATATTGAAGGGAGTGAAGCTATGGATGATTTTAAGTTTTTGAATTTTATTTTGTATAACTCAGAACAACCATTGATAATTTTTATGCAACTTGGTGGGGGTGAATTAGGTGTAGAGGTACATGTTTTAAGGAGAAAACGAATTTTTAAATTTAACTAGTGGCGCCCCCGTTGATATGACCCTAAATATGTTGGATAAAAAGTTTGATACACCGCTGCTTTTTCTAAAAATGAAAGTCATATTAACATTACTCCTTATTTTAGTAAAAAAAAAGATCTCTTGGAATTTTTTCGTAACTTTAAGCGTTTTCATGAAAATACACAAAGAAGAAAAAACTGTAATTTCCTAAATTAAAAGCAAGATTTTAAAATCATCTATTGGGCTGTGACTTCCAACACAGTTAAAGAATGTCTCCTTTGTGCTTCAAACGTCATCTATGTTAATCATTTATGACAGTTCCGGTTCTGTATCTAAAAGTGAATCTGAAGTTCATTATTAAAATATCTACATCTATGGTGTCTGGTCATGGACGGCCTCTTGGAGCGGCTCTCAGAGAACGGCTTCTACGCCCAGGCGTACGCTGATGATGGGCTGGTCTTAGGTGCCGGCAAATTCCTCAGCGTCGTCTGTGAGTGCATACAAGCTGCCTGTAGCATAATCGAAAGGTGGTGTGGTGAGCTGGGACTCTTTAGTGCGAGAGGTCAAATATCTGAGGGTGATCCTGGACCCCAAACTAACATGGGGGTCGCAAATAGAACGAGTAGTGAGGAAGGATGTAGCGACACTCTGGCAGCTGCGTCGAGTGTTAGGGAGGACCTGGGGACTTAATCATCGGATCCTTCATTGAATCTACACTGCGATCGTCAGGCCTAGAATCTTTGCCATTAACTTGCTATGTGTTCGTTTACTCTGATGCTTTTAACCTGCTTCGACAGCATGTTTTTGACTCTATATTAGCTTTTATGCTTGTTTTGCTATAGCTCTTTAGTTTTTGCTGTAGCTTACTTAGATTTTACTGTAACTTTTTAGCTTGTTTTACTATTTGACTTTAGATTTTAACCTTGACGTTTTCTGTATTAATTGTCTTGATATTGTTGCGTTTTCTCCGGGTTCTGGATAAGTGAGACTTTAAATTTTAACAAAACAACTTTATTTACTCTCTAAATATGGATACAATAAAAGTTCTAGAATGTCTCTCTCACAAACCACTTAGTTTATCTGGCTTTACAATCACTACTTTGGAGAAAAGTCACTAATAGTCACTTCAACATTCTCTAACTGAACTGTACTGTCTGGGCTGGCTTGCTTTCGCTTTTATATACTCGCCGTACCTTCCACCTCGTTTCTGGCGCGTTCCATTCCAGAACGTTCCAGGACCTTCTTTTACTAGAAGGTTCTGTGAATACAGATCGGTCCCGTGTGTATACAGGGTGATGTATATACAGGATGATCCAAATGTGATCATCACTCCTATGTTACACAAGAGGTGTTTCTCGAACTATAAGATCTCTCTGCGTATACAGGGTGTAAGGGTTCTCTGCGTATACAGGGTGTATATACAGGATGTTCGGAATGCGCAGACCTCAGTTATCCGTTCTGACGGGGTACAAGTTGGTAATTTCGTGATTTTTGGTCATAGATGGCTGAGACTTCGCCTGTGGGGGGTCACCCCAGGTACCCCCAGGGGGTGGGGAGGCGGTGTTGCCAGATTGTGCAAGAATTCCCAGATGTTGGGGAAATTTTGGAGGTGTGGCAACACCGCACCTACATCTATTGAGGTGCTTTGTAACAATATCATTGTGCTTCAACCAGCACAATTGCCTACCAGACAACAAGGTTTTCTGGCACACCTTTTTTGTGTTTTTAGATTTACCCCTGAAGATGACCATTTAGTTAGCCGAAACGCGTAGGGTTTTTTAATAATAAAAAAAAATGATTGTCTGGAAAGAAGCCCTTAACTCAATATTTAATTACCGTTGATAAAACCTAGATATATGATTATACGCCGAAGACGAAGCGACAGTCAAAACAATAAATTTTTCTGCGTGAATCTGTCTCAAGGAGGGCAAAGACGGTTCCAATGGGCCGGACAGGCCATGACCACGATTTTTTTGGATTTGAAAGGAACAGTCCTCATGAACTACTTGCAGAAAGGAAAAACAATCGCGGGGCAGTACTACAGTGAATTATTGGACCGATCCGATAAGAAATTGAAAGCTAAGAAAAAAATTCTGTTTCACCACGATAACGCACCAGCACATTCATCCGGAATTTTTACAGCCAAATCGCATGAACTGCGGTACGCATTATTGCTGCACCCACTGTACTTGCCCAACCTGTGTCCCTACGACTGCTTTCTGTTCCCTACCATAAAAACATGGCTCGGGGGAAAAATTCACATCAAACGAGGAAGTTACTGCCGAGACAGAAGCGTATTTTTAAGAATTTGACAAATCGTATTGTTGGTGGGGTTAGAAAAATGACAGAAACGTTGGGGAAAATGTATCGACCTAATAGGAGCTTACGTTAAAAAATGTTTAAAAAATTGTAAAAAACTTGCGTCTTTATTACAACACCGGTATTTATTGATCGACCCTCGTATGTAATATACTTTAATAACATTTTGTTAGCTTACCTTGTGAAACGGATGGAAAAATAGTCAACGTCAAGAATAAGGTAAGAAAACAGTTCATAAAATACGGCCATCCTTTTCTCAATATGTAATGGAAAGGGGTTTCCTCGATGGCATCCTCTTTTTCACCATATGTCTCAGCATCCCGCTCGATCTTCTGCTGCCTCTGTGTCATGAACCTGTAATACCTCTAAAACCGTATATATATATATATATATATATATATATATATATATATATATATATATATATATATATATATATATATATATATATATATATAGGGTGGCGCATTGAAAACGAAACAGACCGATTTGCGCCCAGATAATTATTTTTAAGAAACACTGAAACACGTCAATTTTAATATTGAGGGGAACATGTTTTGACATAAGACTCATCTTTGTCACATCAACCTCTTAAGGGTGGTGATAACCCTTATATTTTAAATAGGGAGCATGGGTCGAGTGTTACATCATTTGAAAGCTCTTTCTTTTCTGAATTCAGCTCACTAATTTTTTTTGAAAGTTTTATCAACTCGTTTCAAAATTATTCACAGTTGAAGATGAAAAAACGCATTCCACTCATTCCGATAAGAAATGTACTGATAGTCAATGTTTTGTTGGTTTGTAAACAAAAAATTGACTATCAGAACATTTCTTATCGGAATGAGAGAAATGCGGTTTGTTATTTCAGTTTATCGGTCGGTTTGATACTTGATAGTACTACCGAAAATTAATTTCACAATGGTGTATTCTGTAGAAGAAAGAGTTGAAATAATTACTCTTTTTTTCAAAAACGATGACTGTACCAACCGTACCGCAAATTTGTTTCATGAAGGACATCTGCACGACTCCACAGAAATTGAATGTCTGGACTGGCATTTTTGGAGACCGTTTAATCGGACCAATTTTTCTTGATGGCAATTTGAGTGGCGAAACGTATTTGGAGTTACTAGAAGATATCGTTTAACCTCTACTAATTGACATTGTTGAAAATCATGATCGCTATCAAGAAAATCAATTAGTGTTTCAACAAGATAGAGCTCCTCCGCATTTTTCACAACGTGTTAGGGAGTTTTTGAAGAGAGAATTTCCAGAGCAATGGATTGGGCGTAGAGGTGCTATTGAGCGGCCCCCTAGATCACCGGATTTAAATCCTTTAGACCTCTTTCTATAGGGCCATTTAAAGAGTAGAATTTACGCAATAGAACCGGAATCTCTGGAAGAATTACGACGACGCATTGTTGAAGAATACCGTCTTATAACTCCACAAATGCTACAGAATGTCAGAGTTCGTTTTGAACAAAATATGTACTTTTGTATGGAAGCTGGTGGTCAACAGTTTGAACACTTACTTAACAGAATGAGGATTTTTGAACGTTTGGTTTTGTTTTTAGTTTTTTTTTAAAGAAAAATTGACTAATTAGTGCATTTCTTATCACAATGAATGAAATACGTTCTTGCAACTCCAACTGTGATTAATTTTTAAACGAGTGGATAAAACTTCAAAAAAAAATAGTGTGTTGAATTCAGAAAAGAAGGAGCTTTCAAATGATGTAACACTCGACCCATGTTCTCTATTTAAAATATAAGGGTTGTTATCACCACCCTTATTAAGATGGGGATTGATGTGACAAAGTTGAGTTTCATGTCAAAACATGTCACCCTCAATATTAAAATTGACGTGTTTCAGCGTTTCTTAAAAAAATTCTCTGGACGCAAATCGGTCTGTTTCGTTTTCAATGCGCCACCCTGTATAGATTACTTTCAGCATCGATATATTTTAGCTAAACTTACGTTAATCGGCATCAAATATGTTAGGTCCATGCATATTACCAAGCCAATTATAGCCACCAGAAAATAGTATATAGTAGCCAGTTTAATATTTTTACTTCCCAGCTTGGTAAGTATTTCAACGATGGAAATAAAAGTTCCACAGATATTGTTACCCAGTACTATAGCTCCAATAAAACGGGGTGGAAATGCAGCTGCAATACCAAACACGGAGTTTTGGTAGATTGCCGTTAATGCTAAAATCAAAAAACATACTGGGATCCAGCTAGATGCTCATACAATACGAGGTAAGTGCCAACATTTTTCGGTCTGATTATGAAAGAAACGGCACAGACTGACATTTTATTATATAATATATTCTCCTCTAACATCAATGCACTTTCAACAACAATTCGGTACCCCTAAAAATATATTTCCTCGGTTTGTCCTCAAATAATGCTAAAACTGCAGCTTTCACCTCTTCGTCGTCACTAAAATGGCGCCCGCGAAGATTATTCTTCAAATTTCCCAATAGGCAGTAGTCACCGGGGGCCATATCTGGACTATACGGAGCGTGATCAATTTGTTAGAACCGCAGTCACGAATTGCGACTTGTGCAATTCCAGCAATGTGGACGGGTTCACTGTCATGGGGCAAACGCACGCCTCTGATCAGTTTGCCACCTCTTCTCCCGATTATTTTGTCATAATTTATGCAGAAGTGTTGGATAATATGCCACGATGACTGCTGTATTGCGTTCTTTATGAGAAGGGTACCCTTACAATCTCAAAAATTCGTAGCTCCCACTTTTTTGTCGACTGACGACCTTGAACTTCCTTGGCGACGCTTTTCTTAATGCCTTTATTCCATCGACTCCCTTTTGCGCAAATGGTCATAGTAGAGAACCATAATTTCATCCTCTGTAACAATTGTCTTTAACACGTTCACAAGGTTTTTGACAGAGAGGTCAAAAAGGATCGGGCACATTCAACACGATGCTGGCGCTGAACTGCCAAAAGATGTTTCGGGACCCACCTTTCACTAACTTTATTCATGCCTAGATGTGCGTGGAGGATTCTGCGAACGCTTGTATCTGAAAGCTGTAATAGCGTAAGCTCCTTTATGTAACTAACGCTGCATTTGGGATATTCAAGAAACGCATCCTCTTGGAGTGACACAGTAGAAGAAAGTGAAATTGTTTCAATGCGAGAACAATAGTCTACAGGAATGTTTGTAGGACCTGGTATGTAGCGAATGTCTGTGGTAAATTGACCTAGGAAGTCTAAATGTCGTAGTTGCCTTGGAGATGCTTTATCGACCCGTTGTTCAAAAGCGTATGTCAAAGGTTTGTGGTCCGTATAAATGGTGAAATGGCGAGCTTCTAGGGTATATCTAAAGTATTTAACTGCCTGATAAGCGGCTAGAAATTCGCGATCGTAGGTGCTGTAAGATTTTTGGGGTGAAGTAAGTTTTTAGAGTAGAAACCTAGGGGTTCTAGTGTTTGATCACGTAGTTGTTGGAGGGAAGCACCTACGGCATAATCAGAAGCATCGACATGGAGAATCAGTGGTAGCGAAGAAGACGGATGAGCTATTAGTGTAGCGTTTTTTAGTGCCTCTTTCAAACGTTCGAATGCTTCTCGAGACTGAGGAGTCCACTCGATTTTACGTTTGTCGCGTTTTTTGGGATTCTGGCAGAGGTCGAATAGTGGTTGCTGAATTTCCGCAGCACGTGGAAGAGAACGACGGTAAAAATTTATGAGACCTAGAAATCTTCTGAGTTTTTCAATGGTATCGGGAAGAGGTAGGTCGGTAATAGCTTTGATGCGTTCAGGAAGTGGAAATAATCCAGATTTATTTACACGAAAACCTAACAATGAAATTTCGGCCACTCCGAATTCACATTTAGATGAATTGATACGGATGCTGTTGTCTTGAAGTGTCTGAAAAAGTTTTGCTAGATGCTCTTGATGCTATTTTTCAGAGGCTGATGCAACGAGAATATCGTCAAGATAGGAGTAGGCAAAGTCAAGATGTCTTAAAATTGAATGTAAATATCTTTGAAATGTTTGTGCTGAATTACGAAGGCCAAATGGGGTTTTAACAAATTCGAATAACCCAAATGGATTTATGACTGCTGTTTTGGGAATATCTTGAGGTACTACTGGGATGTGATGGAAAGCGCGAATGATATCCAATTTTGAAAAAATACGTTTGCCTTCTAACTGGGCATTAAAATCCTGCAAATTTGGAATGGGATATTTGTCTGGGATTGTTTTAGCGTTTAGTGCTCGGTAATCCTCACATGGTCTCCACGAGCCATCCTTTTTTTGCACCATGTGGAGAGGGCTTGACCATGGACTTTTGGAGGGTCTACAAATTCCCAAGTTTATCATGTGCTGGAATTCTAGCTTTGCTTGAGCTAGCTTTTCCGGGGGCAATCTTCTAGCTTTTGCAGTGACAGGTGGTCCTTCCGTACTTATAGTATGGAAGAACTCAACCTCTGGAAGGTTGCTAGAAGAAGTTTCCTTAAAAAGGTCAGGAAATTGTTGTAGCAATTTGAAGTGCTGGTGTGTCGAGTCTACGAGATGAATTTTAGAATTAATTCCTGGTGGTGGGTTAGCACCGGTCTTAGTGAGGTTTGTCTTTGTATCGATTAAACGTCTATGTTTCATATCCACAAGTAAAGCAAACTCTGCTAGAAAATCAGCGCCTATAATTGGTTGCTTGATATCGGCAAGTGTGAAGGGCCAGCAGAACCTACGGCGTAAACCTAGATCCAAATCTAATAGTTGTTCGCCATAGGTATGAATAGAGGTCCCGTTTGCAACATACAAGGTACGTTTCGATTGAAATTTCCGTTGGTCGTGAGTGGGTGGAATAACTGAAATATCCGCTCCAGAGTCGATTAGAAATTTCATATTGGAGCGACTATCAAAAATAAAAAGGCGGCGTGTTAGGTGGTTCTCGTCTGCTGCCGCGTGGAGGGAGTGCCTTATTAGTTTTCCAACACATGTTTTGCTTTAAAATTGCAAGGTTGGATGCAACGTTTGGCCTTGTTGCCAAATCGTTCATGATACCAACACGTGGAGGTTGAGGAATTTGTGTTTATGGAATTTCGAGAAAGCTTGGGTCTTTCTCGGGAGGTAGATCGGGAACGCGTTCGCAATTCGTTGACTGATGCTGTTAGCTTCTCTAATTGCGCTTCTAACTTGCTAGCTTGTCGGGCTCGCGTGACTGAATTCCAGCCACGTTGTATTTATCTCCGGAAAATTCCACGATTTTATCTGCTATAACCGACAAAATTTCTAGAGAATCGTTGCTCAAGGCCAAAATTGAACGTACGTTGACTGGTAAACGTTGTAGAAATAAAGTTTTAAGGAAATCCTCTTTAATCTGACTACCGGCTAAAAACTTTATTTCGCGTAAAAGTTGCGATGGTTTTCTGTCGCCTAATTCTAATTTTGTTACAAGGTTATTTATTTTGCGACTTTCGGACTCTTCAAATTCTAATAAAAGACGTTTCATTAGATCTGAATAGGGGGTTGATGATAATGGTTGGGTTAAAAAATCTGAAATTGACTCTGCGACATCAGGATCGAGTATAGCGAGTACATGACTGAATTTTGTCTTTTCAGAACTGATCTGCGATATATCGAACTGGGCGTCAACCTGCATTTGCCAGCTTTTCACGTTACGTCTCCATATAGGAGGTAATTTTATTACAACCCTTGCCATGATATTGCTGCTTGAAGAATCTTCGGCCATTGTGAAAAAAATCAGATAATTTTTAAATTAGAAAGGACTGACCTGTTTAGATATTCGTTTTCTGTAGGCATGAGCACGTGCGTGGAAGTTAGGCGACGTCAGCTGGAACAACAGGCTCGGCATCTTCGGCTTGCGGCACGGGGTCACCAATATGGATGTTAATTGCACTTGTTGATATTAAATCCATACGTAAACATTTAATATAACTTTATTACTTCACTTGGTTAAACTTTATGATACATTTAACTATAATAAGCTTTATGATATAATAACAATTACAACAGTACACGAGTACATAGCAGATAACTGACCGAGCGTGGAGGACGTGTGTTCACTGTAGCGTTGGTAGAGAAGAGAGGGAGGAGAGAGATCGCCTGGTGTCTATTATAGTTGCCGTAGTTCTTGACAGCTGGCTGTCGCATAACGTAACGTAACGTTTAACTGTCAAGAGTATTTATGCAGAAACATAGAGTGTTGAGGGAAACACTGCGGTCGGAACCACCGCCACACCCATATTATTCCATTTCACATTTAATGGAAGATTTAAAAAAATTTACAGTCCTAAAATCTAGATCGTTTTTATGGCTGGCATATTTTATGTTTTGCAAAGTGGCTTTTTATACTTTTACTTTGTAAAATATCTTACCATTTAAGACGAACACTTTGATCATAGTTATTATAAAGAAAGTGAGGGACCATTTACTTGTATCAATCATGGCGAGAATAACAGTAATCACAAATAATAGAGACATTACTCCAGTGGCTGCCATGATACGATTCTGTAAACTTCCTTTGCCCCTGAAACATTTCAATTTTTTAATATTCCTACAAAGTTGATAATTATGTTGGTACTCATTGTGTATATATTTTGTTGCTAGAGCAGCTAATAATGTTAAGCAAGTTGCTTAACTAACTTGGTTTGTATAAATATGTTCGCCCATTCAAAGACCACATTTGGGATTTGAGATACCAGGGTCATTATTTCCACAAAATAGTTCGCTGCTTCAAACGATTCCGACATATATTGAGGGTTGAACTTGTGGTTCAAAAAGTACTGAAACAATATGCACTGTCGCATAATAACATTTACAGCTTGCTGAAAACTTACATCATATGCGTTGATAAACATATTCCAAGGCAAAAGAAATCCAATTCCATGGATCAAAAACGTAACGTAGGTTATATTATGTTCGTCTTTAGGAAGGGAAAACATTTTCTTATTGTTTGGTCAGAAATTACCAAATGGTCACCTGCAAAATTATTTAGTTTATTTGATAAAATATAACAGCATTTTTGCTACTACTACTACTACTACTACTACTACTACTACTACTACTACTACTACTACTACTACTACTACTACTACTACTACTACTACTACTACTGTTACTACTACTATTACTACTACTACTACTACTACTACTACTACTACAGATGTTGATAGGAAACAGAGAAAGCAAACTGTTATACTCTTGGACATTGATGAGACGACAGAGAGAGAAGATGTACAGAGAATCCTGCAAAGAGAAATTGCAGATAACCAATTAGAGGAAAAGATGCAACTAAGACTAGCCGAAAAGGCTAACAAGAATGGTGTGAAGTATGCTTTTATAACTCTACAGCAAGAGTTAGCCCAACTCCTTATTAAAAAAAGAGTGATTGGTGATGGATGGCACAGATGGAGAATTAGAGAAATCAGCTCCCCAACAAGGTGCTACAGATGTCACAGGGTGGGACACACAGCGGCCAAGTGTGGAATTAAGGACGCTGCAGACATGTGCTATAAGTGTGGAGAAATAGGCCACCAGAAGCGAGATTGCCAAAACGAACCAAGATGCTACCTCTGCAATGTGGAAGGACACAAGGCAGAAACCACTCGGTGCCCAGAATTTAGAAAAATTGTAGAAAATGAAAAGAAGGAGAAGTTGAAAAGGACAACAACACAATGAAACTAATCCAAGTTAACGTGGACAGATGCAAAAGGGCGGTGGATTTACTCATACACACATGCGCTGCTGAGGGAATAGCTCTCGCACTGGTTGCTGAACCAAACAAAAATATGACAAGGCAACACCCTAGATGGATTACAGATAGGAATACTGATGCAGCAATTTATTTAGCAGATAGCAAAATAAACAGACATAAAACCGGTAGTGGGATGGGATATGTATGGCTGGAAACCCAAGAAACAGTTTTCTATTCGTGCTATTTGTCACCTGCAACAGGAGCAGAAGGTTTTAGACAGTTTATAGATGACCTAGATCTAAGTGCGAGAAGGCATACAAAAAGGATTCTGATAGGAGGCGACTTTAACGCGAAGGCATATTGCTGGGGGTCTCCTATAGAGGACCGCAAAGGAGTGGCACTAGCAGAATGGATAAGCAGTGGTGATCTGACAATACTTAACGATGGTCAGAAGCCTACGTTTGAAAGGAACGGAGGAAGCTCCTTCATAGATATCACGATCTGCACCTCTAACATGGCAAAAGATGTGACCAGGTGGCAGGTAGGAGACGAGGAAAACCTCAGCTACCACAGAAACATCCACATAGAGATAGAGCACAAGGGGCGAAGACCGGACCAGCACATTCAACTTACGGGGTGGCGATTTAAAGAAGAGAAAAGAAATCCATTGCTCCAAAAGCTTGAAGAGGAATGTAAACGACCCGATTTCACCCAGAATGTAAAAGGCTTGAGAAATGCGGTAAGCAGCGCATGCAATGCAGTACTACCTAAGAGACGCCTTACTACCGGAAGGAGAGGTGCTTATTGGTGGAACTCAGAAATCTCAGAGTTAAGAAAAAAGAGTCTAAAAGCAAAGAGAGAGGTGACGAGAGCCAATAGAAGAAGTAATATTGACGAGGCCTCAAAACACCAACTGCGCGCCCAACATAACCAATGCCGCAATGAACTGAAAAAGGCGATTGCAAATTCAAAACTGCAGGCTTGGAAACTCCTGTGCAAAGAGATTGATGAGGATATATGGGGCAAAGGATATCAGATAGTCCTAGGCAAACTCCGGATGCACCCAGTAAATACATGCACAGAGGACGAACAGGTGCAGATAGCAAGAAAGCTATTTCCAAAACATATAATTAAGAGGTGGCCTAGTATCGAATTAACACCTGAAAATATCAAAATGTGTAGTGAGGAAGAGGTTAGAGAAGCTGGACGTAGGATGAAAGCAGGGAAAGCTGCAGGCCCAGATGGAGTCCCCTCGGATGTGATTAAGTTGTTGGCAACAGAAAGACCTGAACTACTCACTCAGATCTACAATAAGCTGTTAAAGGAAGGTACTTTTCCCGAGGAATGGAAGACAGCTAGGCTAATTCTGATAGAGAAGGCTGGAGGAAAGTCATATCGCCCGCTTAGTCTCATTGATTCGGATGCCAAACTTTTTGAGCAAATCCTAAACGGGAGATTGCTGAATGAAATAGAGCAGAGAGGGGGATTTGCACCCACACAGTATGGCTTCAGAAAGGGACATTCTACACTAGATGCTATACAGAAGGTAAGTGGGATCGTAAAGGACTCGAAGAATACAAGTAGCTATATGGCTCTTGTTACGTTGGATGTGAGGAATGCCTTCAACACCGTCCCATGGGAAGGGGTAGTCGGTGAACTGGAAAGACGGAAGATCCCACTGTACCTGATAAAATTACTGTGCAGCTACCTGGAAAACAGGATAATACTGATTGGAACACACACGATGAGTATCACAAGTGGTGTACCCCAAGGTTCTGTACTGGGGCCTACCCTGTGGAACCTCTATTATGACGACGTCCTGAAGCTCCCGGTGCCAGACGGCACAACTATCGTTGGGTATGCCGACGATTTGGCGCTGGCTGTTTGTGGGAAAGATAAGGTAGAGATAGAGGAAAAGATAACATGGACTGTTGGCCTGGTAGAGATTTGGATGCACAAAAAAGGCCTCGAGCTAGCCCCGCAGAAAACAGAGATCATAATCCTAAATGGAAGGAGAACCGTAAAGACGATTGAAGTCGACATAGGAGGAAAGAACATCAACTCCAGTAGATCTCTGAGGTACCTTGGGATTCAGCTGGGGCATAATATGAGCATGAGTAAGCACATTCGAGAAGTAGCACAGAAAGCTGAGAAAGTTGCAGCAGCCCTGAGTCGACTAATGCCTAATATTGGCGGCCCAAAGGCGAGTAGTAGAAGAATCCTCTGCAGTGTGGTGAATTCTATTATTCTCTATGGAGCACCTGTTTGGAAGGACTGGGCGGAGATGGCAAGATACAGACGCATTTTGGAAAGTGTGCAGCGAAAAGCGGCAATTAGAATATCCTCCTCATATAGGACAGTATCTACAAAAGCAGTGCAAGTGGTGGCAGGGGTGATACCTATTCACCTACTGATCAGGGAACGGTCATATGAAAAGAACGAAAATAGACAGGGGCAGAGAACAAGGGCACGACTGACGACACTGGCAGAGTGTCAGGCAGAATGGAGCGAGGAAACCAGGACCGCTCAGTGGACCAAGGAACTCATTCCAGAAATAGTACCCTGGTTAACACGGAAACATGGCGAGGTGAACTATCACTTAACGCAATTTTTAACTGGCCACGGTAGATTCGGAAAATACCTGAATAAAATGAAGATCGTAGAAAGCGACAGATGCTACTACTGTGGAGAAGAAGACTCTGCCGGGCATACAATTTTGGAGTGTAGCAGATGGACCGAGGTGAGAGAGAGGACTGCAATAGAAATTGGAGGTAGTTTGACAACCAGAAACATTATAGATCACATGCTTGAAGCACCAGCGAAGTGGGAAGCTATCGCCAAACTCATTAGGGAAATCTTAATACTTAAGGAAGCCGAACAAAGGGAATAAGGGAAATCAGAGAAAAAAAAGAAGGGAAGAGAAAAGGAAAAAACAACATGGAGTAGGGTGTGATGAAGCAATACCTAAGGGTGATTCCGTCACATCTCTATGAATATGGGGGTGTTTAGTGGGTAGTCCTGACCTGGAGGGAAGGGGAGTCCCACAGTACCAGCTGGCGACTGATTGTGGAAGAACCAGGGACTGGTCTGCGTAAATGCATTCACCTCCACCATAGGGAAAAAAAAAAAAAAAAACTACTACTACTACTACTTTTTTTTTGGAGGGGGAAACCGCTTGGCGAATAGCGCAGGGTCTATGTGCTCAATAGTCTCGGGCGCAACTCCGAGTAAAAACCCCTCATTCTTCGGCAAGGTGTCTGGAGTCGTCATCTCTGACATTTCATCGGATCGCCTTGTCCCATGTCTATACCCTTCTTACTTCTTTCTGTCAGTCTTGCTCTCTTCGGCGCCTATCCTGTTCTTTCTCTCTCATCACTTGTCTTATGAAGGAACTAATTTTTTCATATCTTTCCTGACATGCCACCATTTTCTCAATAATGTTTTCTGCATTTAACGTTTCCCCTATTTCAGTTTCTATTTTTGCCCTGGCAATCGTCCACAACACACACTGGAACACCGAATGTTCGGACGTGTCGTCTTCACCACAGTGGATACATGTTTCGTCTTCTGATTTTCCCATCTTCTTAGCGTATGTTTTGAAAGATCCGTGGCCCGTAAGAAACTCTGTCACAAAATAGTCGATTACTCTATACTGGCACTTCACCCACAGTCTAATATCTGGAATCAGTCTCTTCGTCCACTGTGCTGTCCTCGTGTTCCCATCCCACTCCTTTTGCCATTCGTCTAAGGATCTTTCTTTCTCGGCGGTTTTCACTTCTGCGAGGTGCCCTCTTCCGGTATTATATATTCTTGCTCTTTCTTCCGCCAGAATATGGATGGGAATCACACCCGTGACAACCTGCACTGCCTTCGTGCATACAGTCCTGTATGCACTGGCGACTCTTATTAGCATTTTACGTTGTGTTGTTTCCATCAACTGCCTGTATTTCTTAGTCCTCAAGATGCTTACCCATATGGGGGCACCATATAAAAGCACCGAGTGCGTCACTCAGCTGAATAGTAGTCTTTTAAGGCTATTTGGGCCTCCCACATTTGGCATCAATCTAGTGAGCATAGCTGTTTTTGCTTCAGCATTTTTGGTGGTATTCTTTATATGCTGTCTGAAAGAGCAGCCCTCTTCTAAAACTATCCCTAAATATTTTATTGTTTTTACTGGTCTTACTACCGTCTCTTTGATCTTAAAAGTGACACCTTCCCTTCTCCTGGGCCCCTTGAAGATTACCGCTTCTGTTTTATGTTCGGCAATTTTTAGATCATGCTTTTCGATCCAGTTTTCTATTATGTGCAATGCTTCATTTGTCACCAATTTCAGCAGAGCTTCATTTTTCGCCTCCACAAACAGCGCCAGATCATCAGCATATGCAATAGTCGTTGCTCCCGCAGGCAAATCGAGTCGTAGACAGCCATCATACAGGATGTTCCATAGTACGGGCCCAAGGACTGATCCTTGTGGGACTCCTTTTGTTACTTCCATAATTATATTTTTTGTTATGCTAACACTTCTGTTTTTGAGATAGTTGTCAATCACTGTGACAAGATATTCGGATAGGTTTTTCTCTTCCATGGCTTCCAAAATCAGCTCCCAGTTTGCAGAGTTAAATGCATTTTTTATATCTAATAGGACAAGAATTACCCACTTGGATTTCGCTGTCTTGGCACTTTCTACTACCCACTTCACTGCATCTACAGTAGATTTTCCCTTTCGGAAGCCAAACTGGAAGTCCGATATTTCATGTCTTCCTTCAAGCTCGGTCTCTAGTCTTGTTTTGATGAGCATCTCATACAGTTTGCAGATGACGTTTAGGAGGCACAGCGGTCTGAAAGATGATGGGTCCCCCAGTGGCTTTCCGGCTTTCCGTATTAATATTAGTTTTGCCATTTTCCATTTATCCAGGAACTCTTGAGAGATCAGCAGGGTGTTTAATACCTGCAACGTTTTTTCAGGGTAGTGTCCAATAAATAGTTTGACGGCCTCCGGAGGGACTCCTTCCGGGTCCGGTGCCCTTTTTGTTTTTATCTTCTCCCCTGCTGCTTTTAGTTCTTCCAATGTGAATGAAGGTATCTCGTTTGCTGATCTTTTTCTGCTTTGTCTGTTTTTTCCACAGGTCGGGAAGAGGCTTTCTGCAATCTGTTGCTTTTTTTCGACATTCATTTCATATGGCATTTTTGCCTGTTTTGTCCCTCTTGTTACTATCTCATATCCTTTTCCCCATATGTCCTCATCTAGATCTTTGCAGACTTGCTCCCAGTGTTCTTTCTTGGACTTGTTGATTGATCTCTTCAACTGCGGCCTCTGGTCTTTGTACTTTTTGCATAGCTCTTCCTTGGCTACCGCCGATATATTTTGGCTTCTTGTAATTCTGGTTAGCTGCCGTTTTGCCCGTGTACATTCATTTCGTTTGCAGTTTATTTCTTCATTCCACCAATAAGGAGCTCTTCTGGTATTTTATACCCCTCTGCTTGAGGCCTTTTTCGTTGCTGTTTCCATGACTTCGCATAGTTGCTCTAGAGAGAATACTTCTAGATTTTGCATCATATGCTCCATTTCCTCTTTATATTTTTTACCATAGAAGACGGGTTTCTTAGTTTCTCCTGATTGGGACTTGATGTACTTGAAGCGCACTTCAAAGTAGATGTGTTGGTGGTGTGTCATTCCTTCTCTGTCCAGAACTGTCCAATCTCTAATTCGCTTAGCCAACTTTTGCGTGCTGCATGTTACGTCTATATATGTCGCTGTTTCTCCTCTCACAAAAGTAGGTTTATCCCGTGTATTTATAACTACCATATTCAGCTCCGCTAGCCACTCCGACCATACCTCGCCTCTGTGATCCCAGACTGGTGAGCCCCATTCCGGCGACTTTGAATTTATATCGCCTAGCACAAGTGTCTCTTTGGAGTTATCTCTAATGTCTACCATAATTTCTTCCACATGCTTTTTATAGGCATCAAAATCCACGTTTGGAGAAAAGTAGCAACAGTACATGCTAAAATCTTTGAATTCTATTCTAATATAGCCTTCTTTTTTCCCTATTGAGAGTATCCCCGTGTTTCTGTTTCTAATGTACACTGCCACATCCAGTCTTTTGTCAGCTACCCATCCTTGGTTTTGGATTATTTTTTTGTTGGGCTCGCTCACCACTAAAAGATCTATATCCATCTCTCTAGTTATCATATCCGCAATATCATGTGCATCCCTGCCTCTCCCCAAATTTGTCTGTAGTACTTTCATTGTGGTCTTATTTCTCCCGTGTACTATTTCCGGTGTAGTGTGCTCGACTGCCAGGGGGGTCGGGGTGGTCACTGCATTTATATTTTTTATTTTGTGCTGGATAGGCGCTCCTTCTTCTCCTTCTGGTTCTCTTGGACGAGTTTCCTGTACTTCGGGCAGCGCATCGATTCTGCCACATGTCCTGTTTCATTGCATAAGTAGCACTTTTGTTCTTTCTGGCAATCTTTTTTTATATGCCCCGCTTCTCCACATTTATGGCATGTATTCTCACTTTCTTTTGCCGTACATTTATTAGCTGTGTGCCCCACTTTGTGGCATCTGAAGCATCTCAACTACTACTACACTACTACTACTACTACTACTACTACTACTACTACTAGAATGATGGTAGACTTCCAACATTCGAAAGGAATGGAGGATCGTCATATATCGACGTAACCATGTGTTCATCAAGTCTGCAAAGATACGTGAGAGGCTGGCATGTGGAGAACGAGGAGAACCTGAGCTACCACAAAAATATCATTTTTGAGATATCAGAGCCGATAAGTAGTGTCCAGCAAACCGCAACAATCAAAGGGTGGACGTATAAGGCTGAATATAAAGGGAAACTACTAGAAGAAATAGAGGCACAAACAAGACAGAAAAGCTATGAAGGCAGTGTCAAAGGTGTGCTTGAAGATTAAACATCAATACTGCAGACGAAATGGTGCATATTGGTGGAATGAAGAGATAGCCAAAATCAGAATCGAATCTACAAAGGTGAGAAGGAAGGTCACTAGAATCAATAGGAAAAAACATCACAAGTAGTGATAGAGAGGAAGCACAGAATCAATACAGGTAAAGCAGGAAGAAATTAAAGACAGCACAAACAAAGGCAAAGAAACAGGCCTGTGACTCTCTTTGTAAAGAAATAGATGATGATATTTAGGGACTAAGGATTGTCACCGGTAAAATTGGTACAAGAACACCAATAACAATAAGTGATGACGAACAAAATAAGATAGCACAGGAATTGTTCCCTAAACACGAAGTCCAAGAATGGCCGAGAGTGGAGGTGAAGTCGGAGGATATTCCACCTTGTACAGATGAAGAAATTAGGGAAGCAGGCCGAAGAATGAAATCTGGTAAAGCTGCGGGCCCGGGTGGTATACAGATCGAGGTGGTTAAGGCAGTATCAGAACAGAAACCGGAGATATTACAAGTTATGATAAATAAACTAATCAGTGATGGAAGTTTTCCGTCAGAATGGAAGACTGCTTGATTGGTGTTATTACAGAAACCACAGAAAACGGGAGGAAGGAAGTCATATAGAACTATATATGCCTGGAAGACGGAATAGCAAAATTATATGAACATGTAATAAATAACAGACTAAAAAGGAAATCGAGAGAAGAGGGGGGTTAGCAGACAACCAATTTGGCTTCCTCAAGGGGCGCTCGACGATGGATGCTATAAAGAAGGTACAGGACGTGGCAAGGAAAGAAGGCAATAAAAAAAGGTTTGTGGCCGTCGTAACATTGGACGTAAAAAACGCGTTCAATACACCGACCGTGTATATGGGAATTAAATCCAAAAACTACACTCCTGTGTCAGGTGTACCACAAGGTTCGAACCTGGGTCATCTACTATTTATTATAGTGTTTACTGTATTCTGACGACTTAGAAATTTTTCGTCGGATAGACTCACTGAGGGACTGTCTTGTGTTGCAGGATTTGGTTGCCCTTCAGAATTGGTGTCATGAAAATATGCTAGAACTCAATACAAGTAAATGTACTGTAGTCACGTATTCTAGGAGGGTTACCAATATTAATTTTAATTATACTTTGCAGGGGAGTGTTTTGCATAGGAGTGATAGGAGATTTGGGTGTTGTTTTTGATCGAAAACTTTGTTTTGACCTTCATATTAAGGCATCAGTATCAGAAGCTATGAGGTCTCTAAGTTTTATCATCAGAGTCTGTAGGGATTTCAGTGGAACCGAGTGCATAAAAGTATTGTATAACACATTGGTGAGAGCTCGGCTTGAATACGCTAGTCAAGTTTGCTCCCCTTTATACCAATGTTATAAAGATTCCATCGAAAGGGTTCAGAAAAGATACCTCAAGCATACCTCTTACAGATTGGAGGTGCCTATCCATCGCGGGGCACACCGTATCAGCAGTTTCTTGACAGATTTAACGTGACTTCTCTGGAGGCCAGAAGGGTTTGCTCTGTGGTTAGTTTTCTACAGAAATTGTTATGGAATAGGATTGATTTGCCTGAGCTGCTATCACAGATCAATTTGAGGGTGCCGACTGTGTGGACGAGGAACAGTCACTTTTTTAGTTTGCCCACGGCCAGAACAGACATAATGCTCAAATCGCCGATGTATCAGATGTGCAAGTTTACTAATCAAGTTTGCATTGTCAGTGGTGCTGACATTATTGTAAGCGCATCTGAGGTGTCTGCACATATAATGTGCAATATCTATCTGTTTTCCTCCATATTAAAAAATTCCGAAAATAAGCGTAAAATGTTTCCGAGAAAACCGGTTTCCTAACCAACAAACCATAGGTTAGCAAATTCATGTATTTATTTGAAGGATTTAATAAAAATTATATATATATATATATATATATATATATATATATATATATATATATATATATATATATATATATATATATATATATGTATCACACCGATAACTCAAAAAATAATAGGCCGATTTTGATAAAATTTGGCACGTACCTTTCGTTTGTAAATGGCTTGGATAAATTCGTTAGTCAGGAAAATCGGATGAGGTTTTCCGGGAAAATTTTGAGTTTTCATTCGAAAAAAATTCTTATCTCAAAAAGTAATAAGCCGATTTTAATAAAATTTGGCGTGTACCTTCCTTTTGTAAATGGCTTTGACAAGTTCGTTAGTCAGGAAAATCGGATGAGGTTTTCCGGGAAAATTTTGAGTTTTCATTCGAAAAAAATTCTTTTCTCAAAAAGTAATAAGCCGATTTTAATAAAATTTGGCATGTACCTTCCTTTTGTAAATGGCTTTGACAAGTTTGTTAGTCAGGAAAATAGGACGAGGTTTTCCGGGAAAATTTTGACTTTTCATTTGAAAATTTTTTTTATCTCAAAGAATAATGGGCAGATTTTGATATAATTTGGCATGAACATTCCTTTTGTAAATGGCTTTGACAAGTTCGTTAATCAGAAAAATCGGACGAGGTTTTCCGAAAAAATTTTGAGTTTTCATTTGAAAAAATTTTTTTCTTAAAAATAAAAAATCTATGATAACCAAATTTGGTAGGTAGGTTTACGATATAAAAAGTAAACTATACACCAAAATTTAGATTTCCATGTTACAAGAAAAAAAGTTATAATAAAATATTTTGTGCCAGATCATTTCTATGAAAATTCACTACCATAACGCACTTGCTGCGTCCCGAGTTTTTTAGTTATCGATGTGATCCATACATACATACATACATACATACATATATATATATATATATATATATATATATATATATATATATATATATATATATATATATATATATATATATATATATATATATATACATATATATATATATAATTACGTTGTTTTTTTCGTAAGCAATTGCCCGAAAAATTTAATTTATTTATTTAAGTAGTACAATTATTACAGTCTAAAATCTATCATTAAATGTGTGATTCATAACAACATGTGAACAACTAAAGTTACAGCGATTGAATGAAATAATGTTCTATAGAATTAACATAAATGCAAACGTCTTAATCAGCACTCTTGCACAAGTCACTAAACTGATGATGCATGGTTTCCGGGTTCGTCGTATTTTGTATGATGTTGAGAATATTTAGGGATGTAACTCCTCCACCCTTAAATCTTTAACACGTCCTCGTGTTGGGACACTTCTTCTGTTTGGGCTTTCCAAGTTGGACTTGTATAGGATGCTCTGAATTTTTCTTCTTAAAAGAAACAGAAGTACAATGGTAACAACGATGGATATTATTTTTATTTTTTTATTTCAACAACACACCACGAGGGCTTACAGCCTAAATACTATCGTACCGTGGATGTCGACAAGGAGGAAACAGACAACTTGTTAATTCTGGACTTGTAGGTTTGGAGGTTCGGGGGAGAAGGAAAAACATGTGCGGCAAGGAATTCCACAACTTGGAAGTCCTCGGGACAAAAGAGCGGGCATAACAAGATGTTCTATGTCTGGTGACCTGGACAGTAAAAGGGTGCATTCGCTCTGTTCCCCTGGTAGATCTGTTGGGGGCAGCAGGTGGAGGAACTATGGAAGAAAGCTCCTCTGAGCAGTGCCCGTGCAGATATCTATAAAAGAGAGAGAGGTCACCAACCGCACGTCGGTGGGCAAGTGATGGCAGCCTTTGGGTGAGACTAGGGTCACCGATGAGACGTATAGCTCTCTTCTGAATGGAGTCCAGGATAGCGAGTGTAGAAGCGGCAGCAGCACCCCAGATGTGGGAGCAGTATTCGATGTTTGGTCTTATTTGTGAAGTATATAAGGTATAGAGATTGGCTGGTGACAAGTATTTGCGAGCCCAGAAGAGGAAACCTGATTTATTAGCAGCCGCTTCTGCAATTGATGTGACATCTTGGTGCCAATTGAGATTTCGATCTACAGAAATGCCAACAAGTGAAAATGACTTGGTTGTTTATTGTGATGGGTGTAGGGCTGGTGTATCTCTTATGAGAAAGAAAGCAAGACTGTAATTTAGTGGGGTTGAATTGTACAAGATTTCTACTTCCCAGTCTAATATTTTTTGGAGATCCACGGAGACAGAACCCTCCATGAGTCTGCGATCCTCATCTAATTGGGCTAAAGAGACAGGCTTAGAATATTGTATATTTGAGTGGAGGGTGCTGTCGTCCGCGTAACTGTGAAGCGGGTTGGATGTGCTAGAGAGGAGGTCATTGATGTGGAGAAGAAACAAAGTAGCTGAACCTTGAGGAACTCCTGCATTAATTGGATACAGTTTAAAGGAATGGCCAACCACGACAACAAAAATACTCCGGTTGGAGAGTAAATTTGCTGTCCACGTACAGAGTTTTGGTGGTAGGCCATAGGTTGGTAGTTTATTAAGCAGCGCTGCGTGCCAGACCTGGTCGAATGCTTTGGATATGTCTAGAGCGACAATCTGGGATTCACCGTGTAGTTCCATAGACTTGTTCCAAGAATGGGTGACAAAGGAAAGGAGGTCGGTAGTTGATCTGCGCTGACGGAATCCATACTGCCTGTCGTGGATTAGACTGTGTTTTTCAAGAAATTTTAGTAATTCGGTGTTTATATACTTTTCCATCACTTTAGAGACGACTGAAATGAGAGAAATAGGCCTGTAGTTGCTAGGAAGCGCTTTGGATCCTTTCTTGGGGACGGGTTGTACTCAAGCAGTTTTTCAGTTACTATGGAATATGCCTCTATTGAAGATGTCTGAAACAGACGAGTCAGGACAACGAGGCAAAAAGTTCAGCCTTGCCCAGGGCGGTAGAAACAATTTTATCCCCTGAGACAAGAGGTGGTAACGTGCTCTTGCAGAAATTATTCCCAATAGATTTAGCAAGAGTCAAGGGTTTGCTGCCGCTGGAGCTTAAGACGACTTTGTTTTTGATGTGGTTATTAAACGAGTTTGTTGCCCCAGAAAGAATGCGGACATAGCGGTTTCTTACGTCGTTAAATGCTTAACGGTTTTCTTGACTGGGATTGTGTAAAAGCTTTTTGTGAGCTTTGACCTTTTCAAGTCTGGCCTTGTCACATGATTTAGAGAACCAGGACTTTTGCGTGGCTGCAGAGGTTTTCTGTGTACGTGGAATAAATAATTCCATGCCAGCTTGAATATCTAGGTAGGTACTTATTGTTTACTTTTAGTTTTTACCTTTCATGTAGTGTATGGAAAATTGGAAGCAAATGAAACTATATAATATCATAAAATAGTTTAAATTATAAACAGATGTTCAATGTAAATTATTAAAATTTTAATTTCAAAATTTTGTGTTATTTATTTAATTTTCAAAAAGTATGGATACAGCAATAGTAAATAAGTGTTGAAAAGAGTTTGGTTCAGCAAGTGCGTTATGGTAGCGGATTTTCGTAAAAATATTTCAAATGGTGATAATTCAATTTCCCATTAATCAAGAATCTGTAGTCTTGATACATAGTAAAACCTAAAGCAGCGTGGGTGCAAGATTTAAAAAAGTCGGGACGCAGCAAGTGCGTTATGGTAGTGAATTTTCATTAAATGCTTCAAATTTGAATAACTCAATTTTCTATAAACTTAGAAAGTTGAATTTTGGTATGCAGTAAGGTCTTTCCAAGGCAACATATTTCATAAAAATACCTTCGTAATTTTCGGAGAAATTTTTTTTTTTCGAAAAGAAACTCAAACTTCTCCCGGAAGGCCTTGTCCGATTTTCCTGGCTAACTAACTCATCCAAGCCATTAATAAAATAAAGGTACTTGCTGAGTTTTATCCAAATCGGTTAATTCTTTTTTGAGTTATCGGTTGGATATATATATATATATATATATATATATATATATATATATATATATATATATATAATTTAAACTGACCCTGGATATGGGTTCTAGTGGTCCTAGTATTTTTTGCATTCTCACCATCTATACCTCTATATTAGTGAATTTTTTGTAATAAAAATTAACTAAAAATAACACAATACGCTTCACAGGCCACTACAAATTTGTTTTAAATAATCCTTACCGTTATTTTGTTTGCAGAAACTGGTTCGATTGAGTTGACTAAAACGGATCATCCAAGCGCCTAATAAAGAAAAATACCTGACAAAGCAGCGAACCAAGATTTTCAATTTATGTTTAAATTGTACCACATTTCATTTGTTTAAAATATTTTTCCACAAATGAATTTGAGGTTGCCTTGTTTATCAGTTTCATATAGAGAGGTACGATATTTGATTATTTTCAAAAAGTATGGATACAGCAACAGTAAATAAGTGTTGAAAAGGGTGCAGCAAGGACGCTATGGTAAAGAATTTTGTAAAAATATTCCAAATCCGATAACTCAAATCCCCATTAAGAGAGAATCTTCAATCTTGAACCATAGTAAAACCTATTTATTCGCAACGTGGGTACTAAATTAAATAAAAATAGCATAATAAGCTTTGCGGGTAACTACAAATTGGTTTTAAAAAACCTTTTTTGTTGTTTTGTTTGCAATAACTAATTCGATTTGACTAAAACAAAACCATCCAAGCAATGAATAAGGAAAAATACATGCCATATTTATAATATATATATATATATATATATATATATATATATATATAATATTTATTTGGTCCTTTAGTTACAATTATTGTAAATCGGACAAGTCAAAAACTTACAAGATAAAAAAGATACAGAACGTATCACAACTTATCACAAGGGTACGTGCCCAAAAATCTAAAATCTAACGAGCTTCACATTACAACAAAAAAGATACGTTCACAGTACAGCTTCACAAAATTCACTCAAACTATAAAAACTATGAGTAATTAAAGCAACCTTCAGGTGCTAAATTTTTTTGTACAATTTGTGTCCTTCAGAGAACAAGGCAGCTGGTTATACAAAAAGCCACCCGCATAACATGGCGACTTCTTAAAAAAAGAATGGTGACATTTATTCAGGTGAAAAGTATTTTTTTCACGAGTGTTGTGCTTATGAAAATCCGAGTTGATAACAAATTTTCTCTTGTTTTTATGAATGTAAGTTAACAGATGGAACAAATAAACTGATGTTAACGTCATAATGTTATTTTTCTTGAAAATGTCACGACAAGGGTGCCCATAAGGTAGATTGTATATTAATCTCAGGATTCGTTTCTGTAGCACAAATATTCTATGGCAGTCCGAAGATTGGTCCCAGATAATGATACCGTAACTCAGATGTGAATAGACAGCCGCGTAATAGACTTTCAGCAGATGTTCCGAGCTTAAGGAATCTTCAAGCATCAAAATTGCATAAAACGCGGAATTTAATTTCTTGCACACGTGATCAATCTGGTCTATATATAACAGGCTACTGTCAATTCTAACACCCAAAAATTTTGCCACCTTTTTGAATTGCACAGCATTTCCATTCACCAAAATAATGCTGCCGCACATACTCTCTCTTCGGTGGCAGTTATGCATTTCAAGAGAAAAAGTCTTGTCATAGTTTAAAATGAGTCGATTTCTATAACACCACTCATCAAAAGATTGTACCACTGATTTTAATTTTAATTCAGTTTCCTCCACCGTCTTGCCGTAGACAAGAATGGAAGTGTCATCGGCGTACATGAAGACTTTTCCGTCTTGTATAAATTGCGGCAAATCGTTTACATAGAGTGTAAACAAAAGTGGGCCAATGACACTTCCCTGGGGTTCTTCTTTGGGAATTAATATTATTCGCTTTTACAAGCAACTGTCTGTTGGTGAGATACGAAAGTAGAAGGTCGTTGCAAATGCCTCTTATCCCCAACGCCCACATCTTCTCCTTAACAAAAAAAGGATTTACTGGGTCAAAGGCACGAGACAGGTCAAAAAATAAGGTCACCACAATGTAGTTGAGGTCCATTCTTTTATTTACATATTGAATGTATTCGATAAGGGCAGTTTCTGTAGAATGATCAGTTCTAAATCCGTGCTGTGATGGTGATATATTATTAGCGTTTAAGAACTTGACCATCCTTCTATGTACTGCCCTTTCTATGATCTTTGAAAAAATGCTTAATATAGAGATGGGACGATAGTTCTCCAAATTTGTACTGTCTCCCGCCTTCAACACAGCAACAACCACGGCCAGTTTCAATATGTCAGGGAATTTTCCCAGACATATACAGGAATTTATAATCTTTGTAAGTGGCGCGACAAGCTCAGCAGCACATTGCTTAATAATTTTTATTGGAACATCATCAAAGCCGCTTGATTTTTTATTAGGAAGTTCGTTGATGATCTCAATAACTTCACATTCAGTTAAAGGTGTTATAAAAAGTGTTTTGGGCTTATATTGTTCGGCTGTGCAGCTATCAGACATCTGGCCCCCGAAATGCAACATATATATATATATATATATATATATATATATATATATATATATATATATATATATATATATGCCTTACTAATAGTATACAATTCTGATGAAAAATCACTACTTATTTTAAGATTTTAAGTTACTTATTGGGCTAGCACATTTTACTACTATTTTAGAATTAAATATAAGATGTCTGAGTTTTTTGCTTAGAAATTGATTTTAAAAATTATAAACCTATTTTGTATGTGTAAAAATACATATCTACCTAAATAATACAAAGCTAAATAATTTACTAATTGTGATTAGTTGCATGTTAATAAATGAGCAATATCCAGTAAAATAAGTAAACTATTAAAAATAAGTAAAAACCTAGGTTGTGGTTTAGAAGTAAAACAGTATGTCCAATTTGGGGCATTATGAATTTATAATTTCAAGGTAAACCAAAACCAAAATTAATTGAATCCATTAATTTGAAATCGATTAGTATCCTAAAACTTCAATACTTTCTGTTACTATGTAAAAACATCTTAATTTAAACTTATTATTAAATATTTTATCTTTTATAAGTTCAAAAAGAACATAACTTTGAAAAGACGAACATAAAAATGCCGGGTGATTTCAATATTCGATGCAGATTCAATTTGGGAATACCTGTGACGCATTCCCGCTCCACTCTTTGATTGGTCGAGAGTTACCAGACAACCTATCTAATCTATAAACCAATGACGTCGTTGCTATAAACCTTGGACAGGTAAGGCTAGCAGCGGCATTCGTTTTAGCGCTGAACTAGGGACTAATCAAATCTAGTGATAAACTCGTCTATGCCTACTGAGTGGTATCCGCGAATATACATAGAGCGTTCGGTTTCTTATAACAGTGTGTGAGTTAACCACGTGTCAGCAACTGCCAACAGCTGTATTGTTGTGTCATCTGTTGACATTTGTTAATTTTTTTTGACATAATAATTCAACTGCTGGCAGCTGGTGAACTCGCCCTTTATGTCTATATCTTAGCGTTGTTTGTTAAGACCTCGTTGGTAGTCATTGCATCATATAGTCAATGTCTGATTAAAGCTAAGGTCATCGGTGAAAAGTACACTATTTAATTTATGCTTATAAAAACAAATAAGGTTTGCAAGAGAAATAGTTTAGAGCAGATTTATAGGTACCTAAGTACCAGAAAGGATATATGATATAAGCATAATTTCTAAGCTTAAAGCACATTTAACGTAAAAATTTAACTTACATATCATAAGAGAATAAACAAACCTCAATCACTAGCTAATGAATCCATGTACTTTAAGAAAAAATTAAATTAATAAGACTTGGATTTTTAGAAATGTCTTATAAATCTTTTTAACTACAAATGAATTTTTAAGTATCACACCACTGTCATTAATTGTCACTGAACCTTTATATGACTTTGTCAAAATTATAATACCTAATAGGGAATTTTTTTTATCGTCGTAAAAAAGGTTTCAGAGAAATCCGTTTCATAACATTGTGAACCCAAACGTAGAAAAAATTTCGGGACGCAGCAAGTGCGTTACAGTAGCGAATTTTCATAAGAATTGTACATTGTAATTATACGACATATTAGTGAAGTTAATACTTTAAACTTACACAGACCTGGAAGATCGATTTTAGAGATCCTGGTACGCGCACATTTGAAGAATTCTTTCGAGAGTGTTACCATCGATATCTCTCTATTATCATAAAAATCTTGCGTTTTAACTCGTTTTGAGAAACATGCCCAAAACTCAATTTTCTATGAAGGTAAAGAACTAAATTTTGTTATATATGTAGATAGTGTAAGTCTTTTTAAAAGAAACTTACTGTATTACAAATTTCATTAAAGTTATACAGAAAATTTCCAGAAGGAAACTTAATTCATATTTAGAAAAGTAAAGTATCTGCCAAAATATAAACGTAGCAGTTATTTTTCCTTATTATCGCCAGTATGATTTCGTTTTAGTCACCCTAATCAAACCGGTTTTTTCAATAACAAGTACAACAATAACAAAATTATGATTTCAGACTCAAAGGCGTTTTAAATAAAAAAGAGATCTTGTTCAAAACGTATGAAATCTGTGCACTATTGTTTCTCGCTGTGTGAAAACAAAACATTAAAAAAAGATACATGCATCCAGCTGGATTCGATCGCGTCACCTTCTACGTGGGATGCGAGCATGGTACGCTATCTGGGAACCCATCAACAAAGGTTTTATTTGCGTCATACCTTAGATCTGCTCCATGCCCGGGATATTATAGTCAAACTACCTATACATAATTAATTAATTACAGAAAATTAGGTAGTAAAATTACCATTGAAACACATCCCACGGCTGTTTCGGTCTTATATGACGTCTTATGTTTAAGTTTAAGGATAAAAGAAACTATTTTAGAATCGTTTTTATAGAGACTTGGCTTGATTTTGTTTAAATTTCTGCTAATTATTATGCGACAGCATAGTATATCTACGTTGCGCTAAAATTGTGTTTGAGGCCGTTAATAAAGCTACAAATGTAGTGTATTTTAATAATTGATTGAATTGCCCAGTTAAATAACAATCACTTGGCAAATTTTTAATTTCATGTCGTCTGTCATTTTCCTTAACTGCGGCCGAGATTTCACGATTGTGGGCTTGGGTATTATGTTTTCTGCCTGGTATATATTTATTTTGGTTACCGTTGCTGTATGGTTTATACCTGTTGTAAGAATTAATCTACGCGTCCCAGTTAACTACTTTGTCTGTCAGGCATTCGACTTCAACCACTAAATCGTTTCAGGCATGTCTTTGGGATTTTATTTTTAATTTGGAAAAAACTCTAAATATTGTGGACCAAATTACTTAAAATTCACAACATATGTTTATTTGCACAATTTCTAGCCGCATGTAAAGTTTCATTCCAGTTACTCTGATACTTACAAAAATATAGCGTTTTCAAAAAATTTCCCCGATTTTCCACCAGGAAAACTTGATCATAAAGACTGATTAACGAACTCGACCTCGGTTTTTGCCCAAACAAGATTTTTGCCAAGTTTGATTGAAATCAGTTTAGTATTTTTTGAGTTATCGCTCGGATTTATATATATATATATATATATATATATATATATATATATATATATATATATATATATATATATATATATATATATATATATATATATATATATATATATATATATATATATATATATATATATATATATATATATATATATATATATATAAACTTCATGGTCAAGTCACACTTTATGCGGATGATGCAACACTATTGTACAAAGGCAATAAAGTAAATGATATTATCAAACAAATGAATGACGACTTAATTATAATTAAAAGATACCTAAACCAGAAAGGCCTATTACTCAATATTATGAAAACGAAATACATGCTATTTGGTTCAGGAAAATCAGAGGAATATGATGTGAAATATGGGAGCGAGAAAATAGATGAAGTCACCAAGACTACATTTCTAGGATTAGAATTGGATAATCAATTGAGTTGGAGCAACCACATCAATAATATAAAAACAAAAGTATGGCCAATTATCTCTGTTTTAAGGCATCGATCACTATATCTAAATAGTGCTGCTAGGAAAATGTTGTACTACTCTATGATACACTCGCATTTAACATATTTAACACCAATTTGGGGTCAGTGCACTAAACAGAGAATAAATGAAATTCAAGTTTTGCAAAATCAAGCCATAAAAATCATACACAACTACCATCCAAGGACCAATACAGAAAAGATGTACAAAGATACAAACATTTTTAACATTGCAGAACTAATAAAATTAGGCAATATCAGCTACGTTCACTCAACAGTCCACAAAACTGCTATATCCAACAGAAAAATCAAACAAAACTGCAACAACCATGATTACAACACTCGCAACAACCAGAAACTCCAACAGCTCCAGAACAGGACCACAAAATATGGCATTAGAAATACACTAAACCAAGGAATACATCAATTCAACAATCTTCCCATCTCAATAGCTAGCATCAGAGAAAAAGAAAAATTCAAGAAAACCCTGAGGAAGTACATACTTCACCAAAGACAGAACCTAGAATAACGTCCAAAGTCTAATTAGTGCAATAATTTAGTTTGTATAAATCATAGTGCAATATCTAGTAATGTGGGATACAGTATACAGTTACTACAAAACTAAGTTTATAGTGCAATCAAAATGAGACAGTGTGTTATAGCATATTTTGCTTTTCTCATATCTATGTTCTAATCCTATAGAATACATTTTTAGCACCTATTTAACTTTTTAATCATCAGGTACCATAAATACGGGTTATACTATATAATTGGACAGATATATATATGTGTGTGTATATGTATGTGTATGTATATGTATGTGTATATATATATATATATATATATATATATATATATATATATATATATATATATATATATATATATATATATATATGTGTGTGTATATATATATATATATATATGTGTATATATATGTATGTGTATATGTATATGTGTATATATGTAGTTATGTATTGAACCATTCTAGTTAGTAGTTAGTTTTAGGTTAGGTAAGGATAGTGAGTAAGTATTGATTGTGGGGTTAAGGAGTCGCGGGCCAAAGGACTCCAGGGGGCAAGCTGAGGAAGTGGAAATAACAACAACAACATAAACTCCCGATGAAGCTTTCCCCAAGACCGTCATGCGCGGTAAAAATCCGCATCCTGCACGAGGTGACCCTGCTAATAACTAAACATGACGGATCTAGACAAGGAGGTCGAACTAAACTCCCCCAATCTACGGTGTCACGTGACCCGTGCCTATGGATGGATGGCACCAGGGCGATGGTGTCGTGAACGGAACCTCTGGAGTACCAGGCAACCCTCCAGAGTAACCCGCCTTGCACCACACAGGGGGTTCTGATGGTGTGGACAGTATTTCTCCCATTCTCGTGGGAACAACATGAAGATTATAAATACATATAAAACCAAAACCAATGAGGCTCGAGGAGTGGCTCCGGCTACAGACTTGAGCCTTGAGTCTATCCCGGAAACGGAGACGAGCCAGGGTGCGGCAGCGGACTCTGGAGGTCCCACGACCGGCGTAGATACGGGGGATCAGGGGGTAGCTTCGACCAGAGACCTGTCCCCGACACCCAAGCTGGAGGCTGGGTCCCACCGGAGGGCGGCGAGCTCCGCGGACTCCGGGGGCCCCTCCACCAGTGAGGACTCTACTGTTAGAGTAGAGGGACTGCCCCGGCAGTCCAAGCGTCTTTCCGGGGCGCAAAGAAAGAAGCTCCGGAGGGCGCAAAAAATGGCGGCCGGGACCTGGACGGTCGAGAAACCTGTAAAGGCGCAAGAGGGGAGTGCGGGTCAGAAGAGGACGCGCTCGAACTCTAGCACGCCCACTACAGACAGACGTTCCAAAAGGGCCAGGGTGCCTGTAAAGGCGCAAGAGGAGAGTGCGAGTCGGAAGACGCCGCGCTCTGGCTCTAGCACGCCTACTACAGACAGACCTCCCAAAGGAACTAAGGCCGGAACACCGGCGCAGACTGGCTCTTACAGGGAGGCTGCGGAGGGCCTCGGGATGGCGGTGATTGACAGACGCCATCCTGAGGTCACGCTAGACCAGGGGAAGGCGGACCTGATCCAGGCTGCGGTGGTAGCTGCAGTGGACTCTCTTCAGGAAGGGGAGAGCCCGCCTCAGTTCCACCGGACGCGCCTGACGGGGGGCATCCTCTGGATAACCTGTGCCGGCCCGCAGTCGCGGGACTGGCTGCGGAAAACGATCGGGGGCCTCGGTCAGATTTGGGAGGGGGCGGACTTGACAGCCGTCGAGCCCAAGGAACTCCCAAAGAGACGCAAGGTCCTCGTACGGATCCCTGACACCGTCCCGCAGGAGACGGTGATCAGCAGACTTAAGATCCAGAACCCTGAACTGGGGACGCAACACTGGTCGGTTCTAAGTAGGAAGGCAGAGGAGAAAGGACAGACGCTCGCCTTCTCGATCGACCCGACATCTTACAGAGCCCTTGAAGGAACCTCCTTCAAGGCATTCTGGGGCATGGGAAGGGTTAGCTTCCGCCCACTGGGGAAGCAATTAAGGGTTAATGGGACTTAGGTTCCTTCAGGTCAACCTCCAACACAGTAGGGCAGCCACGGCCGGACTACTAATGGCTCTGAGGAACACGGATGTGGCCCTCATCCAGGAACCGTACTCCTACAAAGGAGAGATCAAGGGACTCGGCGGAGCTAATGGAAAGCTCATCTACAGCAGGTCCAGCGAGAATCCGAGGGCCTGCATTTTTGTCAGGGAAGGGATAGAGTTTCTCCCTCTAATGAATTTCTGTTCCAGGGACCTGGCAACGATCAAAATCCGATGTGGAGGAGCGGATGGGCTGAGGGACATTACTGTCGCATCAGCCTATCTGCCAGGGGACAGCACGGACCCTCCTCCACCCAACGAACTGGAGCAGCTGATGGTGGGTAGCAGAGCAGGTGGATGGCAGACCATCATCGGCATGGATGCGAATGCGCACCATGAGTTGTGGGGTAGCTCGGACACAAACTCTAGGGGTGAGGCACTTTTACAATTCTTTATGAAATTTAATTTAGACATATTGAATAGAGGTAATAAACCGACATTCGTCACAACACGGCGTGAGGAAGTTTTAGACCTAACAGTTTCCACCCAGTTTCTGGGTGACTTTGTTAAAAGCTGGGCTGTGTCTGGGGAAGTGAGTAGCTCAGACCACAGATACATCCGGTTTGAAATCGCCAAAGTCGAAAGAGAAACGGTATGGTACCGGGACCCCCGCAAGGCGGACTGGGAAGCCTACAGGGCAGACCTAGCTGTGGAACTGCGGGGGGTTGAGAGGGCCATAAGGGATTCAATAGACCTCGAGATTGCAGCAGTCCAATTGCGAGACGCAATTACCTCGGCCTATAACGCCAACTGCCCCCTGAAAATGAGGGTGTCCACCAGGAACGTCCCATGGTGGAACGAGGACCTCAGGCAAAGGAGGACGCAGGTTCGTAAGCTGTTTAACGCGGCCAAAAGGTCGGGAGCATGGGATGAATATAGACAGGCCCTATCGACCTATAACAAAAGACTGAGGGACGCCAAGAAGGAGTCGTGGAGGAGGCACTGCGAAGAAGTGGAAAACACGTCCGAGAGTGCTCGACTACACAAGATCCTGTCTAAGGGCCCTCAGACTAACATAGGCTCCCTTAGAACACCCACGGGAGGCTTTACAAGCTCGGGGGAGGAAACTATGGAAATTTTACTCCAGACGCACTTCCCCGGCTGTAACATAATAAACCAATCACCTCCGGACTGGGAACACTCAGAAATAGAGGCGCCTTATAGGCGGGCATCTAGAGTAGACTGGACAGTCGCTAAAGAGGTGGTTACCTGGAGCAAAATCAGATGGGCCATTAACAGCTTTAAGCCATACAAATCGCCGGGATTTGATGGAATAATGCCCATCATGCTCCAACAGGGGATAGATATACTGGCGCCGGTGCTTATCCTCATTATGAGGGCCAGCCTGGCTCTGGGGTACATTCCGAGGGCATGGAGACTGGCCAGGGTTGTATTTATTCCTAAACCTGGGCGTCCAACAGACCAGGCAAAGTCCCTGAGGCCAATAAGTCTCATGTCCTTCTTGCTGAAAACAGTGGAAAAACTGCTCGACCGGCACATTAGGGGCGGTGTACTGGAAGCATATCCTCTACACTGCGGACAATATGCATACAGAGCAGGATTCTCAACAGAAACAGCACTGCACCAACTGGTGCTGAAACTGGAGAATACGCTGGAGAACAAGGAGGTGGCGCTGGGGGCCTTCCTAGACATAGAGGGGGCCTTTAGCAACACCTCGTTCGGATCGGTTCTGGCAGCTGCCCGGGAGCGTGGAATAGAGGAGACCTGCTGCAGGTGGATCGGTTCCATGCTCAGGGACAGGGCGGTGTTCACCTCACTCGCGGGAGGGACTCTGCTGGCGGGGGTCGCGGCGGGGTGTCCGCAGGGGAGCGTTCTGTCTCCCTTGCTCTGGTGTCTAGTCGTGGACGGCCTGCTGGGGAGGCTCTCGGGAGGGGGGTATGAGGTACAGGGCTATGCGGACGACATTGTCATCATAGTCCGAGGAAAGGTCACACAGGCAGTGTGGGAGCGTATGCAGACTGCACTGAAAGTGGTGGAAGGGTGGACGGTTGATCAAGGGCTCGGGGTGAGCCCCGAGAAAGCAACCGTCGTGCCGTTTACGAGGAGGAGGAAGTGTGAAAGCCACAGAACTCTCACTCTATACGGTAGGAGCGTTCCAATGGCCAGGGAGGTAAAATATCTTGGGGTCGTATTGGACTCTAAGCTAACCTGGAATGGTCACATTGGAAAAATACTGCGTAAGGCAGTCATGACCTTAGCCGTCACTAGGCGGCTATATGGAAAAACGTGGGGACTAAGACCTAGTATGGCCCACTGGCTGTACACAAGGGTGGTCAGACCATCGTTAACATATGCGGCACTGGTCTGGTGGCCTAAGGTGACACAATCCAGTGCCAAACAAAAACTAGGCAAGATCCAAAGGATGGCTTGCCTAGGCATCACAGGGGCCATGTCTTCAACCCCAACAGCCGCCATGGAGGTGTTGCTGGATCTACCCCCCCTACACTTCGTTATTATGGGAGAGGCCAGGCTAGGACTATACAGACTAGCCTGCAATGGTAGACTGAAGATCAACCCAGGCTTCAGGGGCCACTGCAAAATTCAGGAGATCGTGAAGGAACCCATGCTTGAAATGAGGTCAGACTTCGCGAGCCCGCGAATGTGCAGGGAAAACAACTTCACAGTGGAAATCCCTGATCGCGGGGCATGGCGGGAGGAGACACCGGGCATACCACGGGACGCGCTCGTCTGGTTCACGGACGGATCTGGCGGGGAGCGTGGGACGGGGGCAGGTGTTTACTCGGAAGGACCGAGGGTAAGTCACAGTATTTCCCTCGGAGCCCATGCAACGGTGTTTCAGGCCGAGATGTACGCCATCCTGCACTGTGTGCGGGAGAACAAGAGGAGGGGCTACACCAACAAGCGGATCCTCATAGCCACAGACAGCCAGGCAGCCCTTAAGGCACGAAGTAGCCCACGGGTAAATTCCTGGCTGGTGAGTGAGTGCCGAGACGAGACGAGCGACCTGGCTGGGCAGAATGAGGTGACCCTCATCTGGGTGCCGGGTCACTCGGGGGTCAAAGGCAATGAAGAAGCTGACAGTCTCGCAAAGAGGGGGTCAGCAGAACCATTTATGGGACCAGAACCGGCTCTGGGCGTGTCAAAGAGCACTGCCAGGGGAGCCATTAAGTCCTGGGTCAGAAACCAACACAAGGTGTACTGGGCGGACTGTCCAGGGCTCAGACATGGGAAGTCAATAATTGACGGACCCAGTTCAAAGAGAGCTGTGGAGCTGCTAAACCTTAGCAGAGGACAGCTCAGAAACACAACAGGTCTCTTGACGGGACACATGGCCGTCAAGAAACACCTACATAAAATGGGGCGGTTCGAAGGGGACCTCGCATGCAGACTCTGCGGCGAGGGGGAGGAATCAGCCCAGCACATCTTGTGCGAGTGTATAGCTCTGGACCGGAAAAGACAACTGATCTACGGTCACTCTAGACCGGAGACAGAGCAATATAAAACTTCACCCTACCAATCGCTGTGCAGACTAGTTCAAGGCACAGTGATTTTGGAATGGGTGGAGTAAGACTAGGGGTATGCACAATCAACCAAGGGTTGCGGTGCTATCGGGGCGGCAAGGCCGCGGACGAGCCCTGAGGGAACAAAAAAAAAAAAAAAAAAGTATTGATTGTCAAAAACTCTAGAGTGAAATTTCAGATATTTGTTGTACCTGTTACACACTTCTGTAATTTCTTTGAGTTATTTTACTAATAAATAAATAATATATATATATATATATATATATATATATATATATATATATATATATATATAAACATATAAAAATTGAAACTGACCCCGGGTATGGGTTCTAGGGGACCTTGTTTGCGTTCATTTGAATTTTTTTTTGCAAAGTCTCTCTATCGATACCTTCTATTAGTGAATTTCTTTTAATAAATAAATAAATAAATAAATAAATAAATATATATATATATATATATATATATATATATATATATATATATATATATATATATATATATATATATATATATATATATATATATGCAGAAAGATATGCAAATGACTTGGATAAGTTCGTTGGCCAGGAAAATCGACCCAGTTTTTCCCGGAAAATTTTGTGTTTTCTTTCGCAAAATTTTCATATATCCGGAATTTGTAAACATATAAAAATTTTAACGGAAATTGGTTTCGGGTTCTAGGCACCCAAATTCGCGCTCATCTGAAGAAAATTTTCAAAAGCTTTTCATCGTGACCTCTCTATTTGCGAATTTTTCTTAATGAAAATTCGCTAAAAACGGATATATGTGTAGATGAACGTACGCTCGTGCCAAATAAATAGTAACCCCGGTTTTCGGCCTTTTAAATAAATTTATTTATTTATCCAAGCTTTTGAGCTACAATTCCTTAAAATATGAAATCTGCAAAACACGGAGCTTAGTCTAATAGAGAACTGCCTTAAACTATGCACTTAACTTATATTTACTCGTATGTTATGATCGCGGATCAGTTGACATAAATTGCAGTCAGCCTTGTTATTTGAAGTGAAACACCTGATATATTTTTGCATTTTAGTGAATTTTCGTAGAAAAAAAATCGACTTATAAGTTTTCAAAAATTGTCTTCAAATTAGTCTGAGCCAGGCCTGCTGATAGATAAAGCTTGGGATCTTACATGCACGCTGACACTATTCTTACCTTTTGCTTTCTTGTATTTGCAGAGTTGTAACGTCCCGAAGAATAAGTTTTAGCCGGTAGCGAGTGACTGACCTCAAGTGGATCCAAGTCTGGTCGATAGCGAGGTCACCATTTCCTATCAACCCTAACCTAAAAGTATCTATCTATCAGATTTTATTGTTTGCAAGATAAGAAACACTACATTAGGTCAGGAGATATCAAGATGGCTCAATACTTACCTTTATCTTGAGTTGTTCTGCCTGAAGTCCTATATTTGTTGGAACCCCAGACAAGAGCCTGGTTATTTCTATGTTTTTCGATATCTAGGTAAGCGATAAGTAGAATTTTAAATCATGTTGTCAAATTTAAAAGGTTTTAGGTAGGAATTATTCTTCCATTAAACAGATATATAGAAAAATAAATATTTAAATTTGTTGATAAGAATGGTGACTGAAACAAATTATTGTGATACTTTCGGTAAATTTCAAATGAACATAACATCAAAGAAAATAAAGCAAAATAAATATTACATGTCCCAGAAAAAAAATCAACTATTGCTAATGACTGGATAAAAGGCTGATATTAATTAACAATATATATATATATATATATATATATATATATATATATATATATATATATATATATATATATATATATATATATATATATCATATATAATAGAACTAAATTAAATATAAGGTTTTACAAACATGAGAATAAACGTTCAATGGTATAAGTCTCGTTTTTCATTCAGTTCTCCTAATATTCTCGAGATCTTAGATGAGATTTAAATGAAATACCTAGATGCTTAACTGGCCAGTTTAATTTACTTCTTCAAATAAAGACCCTTGAGTAAAGCTCAAAGAATGTAAAATCAAATTCCTAATTTACAGATTACAAGTGAAATACTCAAAATTGATTAGATAACTGATAAACTACATTAATTAATGTGAAACTACAAAGTGATACATCTGAATTTGCGTAATTGACAGAATGTTAAGAAATAGATATTAAATTACAGTAATTTTCTAACATATCCCACTGATATGAAGAAAGTTCTAATTTAGTTAAGTTGACTTGAAAGTTCACATCACAAATATTCGAAAATTTAAATGCCGCAAAAGAGTTTGATAGTCAACACATATACAAAACTTAAGAAGAAAACTCACCAAAACTGGGTCACATGGAGGAGTTTAATACCCCACAGTCATTAATTGGTCAATGATGTTCCAAGGTAGACACTAACCATTAGTGCTCGCCACAGGTTTCAATTTCTCACAGGAGAAAGAAAATCAGGAAGAATCCAATGCATCCGTGGGTTGTAAGCTGACAAATTGTACATACCATTGCGTTGCCAGATGGACGGTAAAATCGTATTGTAAACAGACAGCTTGGTGATGATGTCATTCCTCAGGTAATTTAATCGAAACTTTTTTGCGGTTTAAAATGCAACTAAATGTATACGGATTCAAAACTTGATTAGCTCAGGGCTCGGAAATTTTAAACAAGCATTTGTGATAACCTCAGAGACGCTACAATTTCAGAGAACAAAGCGTCACCATTACTTCGCGGTTTTCACTAAAACGGATTATTAATTTCAATTCAAATTGAGCTCAAAACACTTCTAACAACCACTGATGACCATATTAAGCGATATTGAGAGGAAAAGGTAAGATATTACACATTTTTAGTGTAACAAAAATGCCCCGATACTTTCAAAGGTTTTCACGGCATCGCCGCTTGCTCTCGACTCTCTCGACTGAAGCATGTTGAACGAAAACCTCCGCGGGTTTTTGGCGTGCATTTTCAACGGTTTTAATTGTGCTCCTTTTCTAGCTGTTGGCATGTGACAAGGAGATAATGCTCAGAACTAGTTTTTCATGCGTAACGGCACGATCGATACGTGGCGCGTGGCCCTTCAACGTTCGAGACTTCCCTCAATGGACGATTCCACCTGTTTTCTGGAATTTCAAATGAGATCATTTCATCGAGAAGGTTCCAGAATGTAACTATATTTTCCTTAATAAGATATTCCGCCTTTCGATATTTAAATCTCAACGTATATGAACGGAATGCAGCACGGGCTTTAGAGTAGTTAAAGATATTAGTGAGTTTTCAACAAATAGACTTCAAACCAAAATTTGAAATGCTTTATAAAGATAAGTTTCCTGTGGTTTTCTATGGGCTTTTAAAGCAGTAACGATGATAGATAAAAATGTAATGTTACAGAGTTATTTACGTTTACATTTTTTTACGCATTACACACTTCTTAAACAGTTTCCCAGTACGGTTCTGTACCGTCCAATACCTTAAAAATTAACGTAAAGTTTGAGTTTGACCGTTTGAGCTATAATGCCGCTTGTATCTTCTATTAGTCGTAACAGATCGTTTTCAGTGTGCTACATGTATCGCTGTCATCCGCTTCTCAATTATTCATGTGTTCATAGGCCTTCTTCTGAAATTTTGCATTCTTCACCTTCTGTCTAGTGTTTCACTGGTTTCAGCGTGGATGTGCCGCGTCTTTGTGGTCCGTGACATATTATATATTATATTTCCTACATTGTTTTTGTAATACAACCACACTTGTTGCACAAACCAGAAGACAAATTTCCTGAGAGCAGTCCTCGAGAAAGTTACGGGACCTGGGGCAAATCGGGGTGCTGTGCAAGGTAGGCAGTGTTTAAGGGGGTATGACTTCAAAAAGTGCAAAAAGCAGCTTTTCGAGGTCCGATTAAGCTGTTTATTTGCATTTTCTGCTCATATTTTCTTTTTATTACCTACCCCGCCCAGCACTACTATTCACTCATAGTATCGTGACTTCCTTAGGGGTGTGAACAAGACATTTTTCTTCTGATTCGTGCATCTAGGGGCGGTTCTAAGCATGTTTCTGAAAAGATTTTTCAAACAAGTGTTCGAGAGGTTGTCTGCAAATTTGCCTTCTGCAAAAGTTCAGATGATATAGAAGTGTCCATAAAATAATCCCTTTAAGAGAAATCACCGAGGGAATGGAAATTGATATTATGATTTTTTTTCAATTTAATAGACGTCTCTCAATCCATTGCCTAACAATTGGACATTTCCAGAAGCTTCATCCACAAGTTATTGAAGAAACAAATATAAAACTTATAAAGTACAACCCGTGCAACGTTTATGTTAAGGTGATGCCATAGAATTTCTGTAGGTGGTTGCTGGGAAATCATGAAAATGATGCTCTTTCCTTGGAAACATAATTTGGAGTGATGAGTCAAATTTCTCGAACAGACATAAATTTAATAGGAAAAATACACATGTATGGAGTAAAAATAGGCCGAATGAAATAGAACCATTAAAAATCAGGTAAAATTCTCATTCAATGTTTTATGTATGTAACCCGTGCAACGTTTATGTTAAGGTGATGCCATAGAATTTCTGTAGGTGGTTGCTGGGAAATCATGAAAATGATGCTCTTTCCCTAGAAACATAATTTAGTGTGATGGATGACTCAAATTTCTCGAACAGACATAAATTTAATAGGAAAAATACACATGGATGGAGTAGAAATAGGCCGAATGAAATAGAACCAATTAAAAATCAGGTAAGAATCTCAATCAATTTATATGAAGTCTCAACGGATGTTTCCGATTCTGGTGTATTAGTCGGTTTCCCTTATAAGCAAAAATGATGGTGGCTCCTCCTTGTACAAAAGATTCCGGAGGTAAAATACCCCTCCATTCGGATCTCCGGGAGAGGGGTGTACAGGGGGCGCCAACATCAAGATTTAACATATCCTTTTCAAATATATGTGGCCTAATTCAAACCTGAACTCCGTCCAACATTTCCTCCAGGCTAACAGGCCCCGCAACTCCTCTTCCTCACCGAAACCCAAATCAGTGCCAAAACAGCCACTAATCACCTTAATTTCCCGGGGTATGAGCTCCTTACTTCCTTTAGATTGCATGGAGGCGTGTGCGCATACGTCCGTAGCAATCTACCCTGCACTAAACTCCCCAATGTAGAAGCTGGAAGAAAAGACATACTATGGATAAAACTCTCTCTCAGGGCTGAAACTAAATTCATCTGTTGCATTTACCGGTCATTTTTTGACAACAACTTTGTCCAGCTCTTTGACTACCTTTCTGAAAAACCTGACTATCTGATTTCTGAATATCCTTCCTCTGAGGTCACTATTCTTGGTGACTTCAATGTCCATAATAAGGAATGGCTAGGATCTTTAAAAACCGATCCACAAGGGAAAGCAGTGGAGGCCTTTGCAGTCAGCAATTCTTTAGCCAATATGGTTCAGCAACCTACTTACTTTCCTCGTATCCCAACACACAGCTCAAATCCCTTGAATCTCCTTCTTACTATAAAACCTGAACGCTATAAGATATCAGTCACCGCCCCCCTTGGTCGCTCAGACCACAGCATGATCACTGCTTCCTGCGCCATGCAACCCGAGGTAACATAGTCATCACACCCACGTATCGTTTGGCACTACAACTCCGCAAACTGGGACGAAATGCGGGATTACTTTTCCTCATTTCCATGGGCGTCTGTCTGCTTCTCTCATCCTGACCCCTCTGATATCTCACAAAACGTCACCGAAATTATCCAAGCTGGCATGGAATTATTTATTTCACGTACACAGAAAACCTCTTCAGCCACTCAAAAGCCCTGGTTCTCTAAATCCTGTGACAAGGCCAGACTTGAAAAGGTCAAAGCTCACAAAACGCTTCTACACAATCCCAGTCAAGAAAATCGTCAAGCATTTAACGACGCAAGAAACTGCTATGTCAGCATTCTTTCTGAGGCAAAAAACTCGTTTAATAACCACATCAAAAACAAAGTCCTCTTAAGCTCAAACGGCGGCAAACCCTTCTGGACTCTTGCTAAATCTATTGGGAATAATTTCTGCAGAAGCATGTTCCCACCTCTTGTCTCAGGGGATGAAATTGTTTCTACCGCCCTGGGCAAGGCTGAACTTTTTGTTCGTTGTTCGCCGGCAATTCTACTCTCAACCCACCTCCAAATGTTCAACCACCAACAGTCCCCAATGTCGCGCATAAAATGACGGATATAATTTTCAAAACTAAAAAGGTACGAAAGATGCTCTCTTCTCTTAATACCAGGAAAGCCTCTGGCCTTGACGAGATCCCAGCAATTGTTCTCAAAAAATGCGCAGCAGAACTTGCTCCTGTTCTGACTCGTCTGTTTCAGATATCTTACAATAAAGGCATATTCCCTAGTAACTGGAAAACTGCTCGAGTACAACCCATCCCCAAGAAAGGATCCAAAGCGCTTCCTAACAACTACAGGCCTATTTCTCTCCTTTCAGTCGTCTTTAAAGTGATGGAAAAGTATATAAACACCGAATTACTAAAATTTCTTGAAAAACACATTCTAATCAACGACAGGCAGTATGAATTCTGTCAGCGCAGATCAACTGCCGACCTCCTTTCCTTTGTCACCCATTCTTGGAACAAGTCTATGGAACTACACGGTGAATCCCAGATTGTCGCTCTAGACATATCCAAAGCATTCGACCAGGTCTGGCACGCAGCGCTGCTTAATAAACTTCCAGCCTATGGCCTACCACCAAAACTTTGTACCTGGACAGCAAATTTCCTCTCCAACAGGAGGATTTCTGTTGTTGTGGATGGCCATTCCTCTAAACTGTATCCAATTAATGTAGGAGTTCCTCAAGGTTCAGCTTTAGCCCCTACTTTGTTTCTTCTCCACATCAATGACCTCCTCTCTAGCACATCCAACCCAGTTCACAGACAGCACCCTCCACTCAAATATACACTACGACGTGCCGTTGGTGACCTCTCTCTCTTTTATAGATATCTGCACGGGCACTGCTCAGAGGAGCTTTCCTGTTCCCCCACATGCTGCCCCCAACAGATCTACCAGGGGAACAGAGCGAATGCACCCTTTTACCGTCCAGGTCACCAGCCCGCTCTTTTGTCCCGAGGACTTCCAAGTTCTGGTATTCCTTGCTGGCACATGTTTTTTCTTCTCCTCTGAACCTGAGTCCAGAATTAACAAGTTGCCTCTTTCCTCCTTGTCAACACCCACGGTACGATATTATTTAGGCTGTAAGCCCTCATGGTGTGTTGTTAAAAAAAAAAAATGTATGACATCGAAAAGTAGAATGTACAGGATGTACTTCTATGAAGGCATTGTAACAACAGAACGTTATGTTGAAATATTACATAGTGTAATCCTGAAATACTGGACACCATGACACTTGGGAGATTAAAAAATGCAATTTTTCATCATGATTGTAGTTAATTAAATTTAGTAATTAGCAACAAAATATCTTGAGATCAGACAAGCGCAGGAGTTTTTTTTTTCATCTGTAGTGTAGTTATCCATGAAATACATGACGTTAGAGAAGAAATAGTGTGATGACCGTAAAGAACTGTTAAGATGCAATCAATCATGGACATCAGATGGCCGTGAATCAATTCATGAGAAATGTTCAACTAAGGTTAATGTTTTTACTGGGAATTAATACACATGTGGAGAATTTTTCTCTTCGCAAATGTTTATTTTTTTCTTTTCCCTAAAGATGCTATAACAGGTGAAACTATTTCCAGAGAAGAAAGCAAGCATTTATGAAACCAGAGAAAACGTCTCGACATCTGTATTTGCTATGGAATGGTTTCACAAACGACAACAATTAATATCTTTTATATCATATATTAAGCTTTCATTTTTCATATACATGTTATATAATATGGATCTAAAATACATTTTTTTAAATAGGTAGCACCTTTAGTTAACCACATATGTCAAAACATATCAGAAAAATCTATATCATGAGAATATAATAAATTATGCAAACAAAAATACTGTTCTGACAATGGCAAGAATACAATGAGATTAATATAAGACAGACTGAACACATTTAAACACAAACCTTTAATTAGAATAATAGTTACAAAACAAAACAGTAAAAATAAAAATAAACGAATTAAAAATAGTATATTTTAATTATTTTTAACGAACTTGAAACCATGTTTTTTTTTTCAACTTTTACAGGTTTAATATTAGTTCTCTCAACAAGATTCATATGTTTATAAAATTACAAGGCCTTGGAAGAAATACATACTGATATATTATTCTGCAATAAAAAGAACAGGCACCTTTAAAATGAAGTACTTAATTCTTTAAATTGATGGCTGTTACACTTAATATAAAAATAGTAATTTAAAGAATTGCGTATAAAATTAACTATTCTATCGCTTTGTAAAATCTTAGTTAAAATTTTATTCCTTCATTACTTCCTTTTTACATTTCGAACAAGTAGAATAAATGTAATATTTTGGCTTATGCTTCTACAGTTAGGCTATAAATTTTCTTATACTTACAGTTGTGAATTTATATTGGCTCACTACAGCTATCTCCATTATTGTTATAGGTAAAAATATGCTGAAATAATCAAAATTGATCAGTTTTTTAAGCTCATTCTAGATCTGTAAAATTCTGAACATATCTGATGTATTTCGAAGAAAACCTAATCTAGTAATAGCCGTAGACTCATAGGAAATACATAGGGGCTGATTGCCAGGGGTATATTGGATATACCAACTGTGTAAACCCATGATCACATATGCATCTATAGTATGGTGTCACGGACCAAGTGTCAACACAAAGCAAATTGCAAAAATGGCAGAGGCTGATCTGTCTTGGAATAACGGAAGCCGTGGCAATTCTGAATATTACTCATCAACATGCGTATACTGTATAGACCACAGTCATTAAGTAAAATTCACAATTCGAAGAAAAATGTTTTTTATGAAAACGGTCACTTCAACGAATTTTTTTTGTTTCACACCTTGAAATATTAGTTGGTACTTCTTACCCCTCACCATTTCACCACGATCCCTTGTTGATGTTTTTTCAAGTAGCAACCCCATCAGTTTTTGACGGAAATCAAAAGAGCATATTTTTCTCTGTTTGATAATACCCCAAATTTGGGTCCAAGTCATAGCCCGGTTGGAAATTTACTACACAGGTTGGAAATTTAATGATTGACATTACAACTTAGGACGCTTATTACGAAATTCACAGTTATTCAAAAATATGCATTTTTTCTTCTTAAACATTTAAATTGAGCATGTGTTGCAGATTAAAATGTTTAAAGTGTTCCCCATTTTCTTGTTGGCAGCGAATTAATCTTACGTAAAACTCGTCTCTGACTAATTAAAACCTCCGGTGGGACGTTCCTACTTTCCCTGGTTATTTTTTTTAAATCGTTCAAATCCAAATGTTGCGTTTTGTACAATTTGTTTTTCAGATGTCCTCCACCCCCACCCCCCACCCCCCCTCCCACGAGAAAAAGTCGAGAGATGTAAGGTTTGTGATCTCGCAGATCATTCTATGAAACCTTTTCTTCCTATCCACGTGGAAAGGTTTTATTTAAATACTCCCGTACAGGAAGAGCATAGTGGGGCGATGCACCGTCTTGTTGCAACCATATTTCTTCATTTGGACGATTGCGATCAAGTGCATTGGGAAATAACTATACTAAGGCTCATTTTAATTAAATTTGATGAGTATATTCCGTTTGCAAGTGGCTTGGATAAGTTGGTTAGCCAGGAAAATCTGACCTGGTTTTCCAAAATAATTTTACGTTTTCTTTCAGAAAAAAATTATATCTCCGGAAATAATAAAGATATAGCAACATAATTTGGTACTCTAGTTTCCGTCATTGAGGTTATCCTACGTACCAAAATTCAGTTATCTAAGTTAAAAGGCAAAAAAGGTAAAGGTAACCTTCTGATCAAGAAAGTAAAAACGTCAAAATTGATAATTATGGTAGTCGTACTAATGTGAGATGTGAGTGAAAAATACCACATGAAATGACTAACAAGCTCCTAGATCTGTATCTAAGTCGTTATTTTCCTTCATTTTGGTAAATATGACAAAAATCCATTGTAAATAAAAATTGTTTGGTATAAATATTACTCCACTGCAGATATGCGTAAAGAGGGAAGCAGCACTAAGTGCCTCAACACTATTTCAAACAGACAAATTCGAACGAGGAGACTTGGAGATCCTGGAAATTGGAGTCACTTGCAAAACCAACACATCAAATGCCAGCTAAAGTGGATTTTATAATCCCATTTGACGTGATCATAAATGACCGCCAAGCATGGGACAGAGACAGTGCAAACCTGATAAACAGCGCATGTGTATGGTATACAGGCGGGTCTAAACAAAGGGATACCACAGAACTGGGAATAAGAGGGCCGAAAATTAGACTCACTAAATTCGTAGTAAAAACTTCCACCATCTTCCAAGCAAAAATGCTTGCTACAAATCTCTCTGTACAGGAGTGGTTACAAAGGAAACTCAGAAATAGAGAGATCTACATCAGCTCAGGCAGTACTAAAGGCTCTGAGATCTTTCAAAACCGCGACTGCCAAACATCCTTGAAGTAACTGGCTACAGACAACAGTAAAGTAAGTTTGATGTCGGCATCAAAGTGTTGAAGGAAATGAGGCAGCAGGATTGCCTTGCAAAAAGGGCAGCAACAACACAATTCTATGGTCCAAAGCCCTGTTGTCGACTAACAAAAAGCCATGTAAGAAATGAACATGATATTTGGGAGAAGAACCAAATGCTGTCATACTGGAGGAAAACGCCAGGCCTAAGTCGTGCAAAATGGTACATCAACAGATAAGTCTGAACTGTTTCTTGAATTGAACAGGAACTACTTGAGAATAATCACGGGACTTTTCGCAGGACACTCCCCAGTAAGGTCTCACTTTATGAAAATGGGTAAGGCAGACAGAGAAACTGCGCGGAAGCAGCAGAAACAGAACACTTACTATTCAACTGCATGGCTCAGTGCTGCAAAAGGCTCAAATACCTTGGAGGGGTGACTTTAAGACGCCAAGAAATAAGAAACAAAAAGACAGTAGACTATATCAAAAGTCTTGAACATTTTAGGGCCAACTATTCGAAAATTGAATCGTACACAAAAGACCCATTAGGGTCGCAACACTGAAAGACCAAAGGCCGGCACGAGTCACTAAGCTGTCCACAATATAGGGATTTGTTATATTTCTTTGTATTTGTCTGATATTTAATGTTGTTTGTTTACAAAAAAATTATTTTACATGAATATGAAAAATAGGCAGGTTCTGTTTGTTTCTGTTAAGTGACTACAATTACACAGACTTCCGCTAATATGCTCATTATCCCTCCACCCCTATATAAAATGAGAAAGTTATAAGGAAATATGTGTGTGTGTGTGTGTGTGTTCAAATGTAAAGGATGGCATCACAATGTTTCTCCATTAGCCACAGACTGATATACAGTCATCTCTCGATTAGTCTTGTGTGGATTATCCGGTTTGCAGATTATCCATGCTGAGAGATTGATCGAAATTCCAAATCAGGGATAAATTGAAATTTGAATTATTTTCATTTCTTCTCGCACAAATATGATACATATCCCTAATAAAGACCAACGACCATCTAAGTAACAGTCGGCCTATTGCAATTACTATGTGGCAAAAATCATGAGGAAAACAAACTGTGAAGTTTGTTAGAACTTGAAGTGTAGTAGTATGTATGTAGAAGCAGAATGAACTGTCATAGATTGCTTATCTGCTGTGGTGAATTCTTATTTATCTCGGAGTGTCCCACTACAATAGAAATGCTGAGAATGATCCATATCCGGGAATCTTTATGTTAAACTAATAAATTTTAATTGCCCCTCTCTTCTCACACTTGATCTCATTTTAGATTGCATGGGCGGCACGGTAGAAAGGAACAAGATAAACATTTCCTGAAAAAGAATATAAATATATATATATATATATATATATATATATATATATATATATATATATATATATATATATATTATAATAGAAAGTTATTAATAGTTTTCAAAATCAGCCTTTTTGAGTTTTTAAAAATATTTCTGGAACAGTCAAAACTATTAATAACTTTCTATTATAACAATCACTTCAAAATTTGGTAACATTACATTTTAGAACTTACAGAGTTTTTTAGAGTTCACTTTCGTTTTTCTAATAGACGCCATATTGGATTTTCGCATAAAAAAATAAAGAAAATTGTTCTCTTTACAACTTACCAATCATACCATTATCCTCTAAAAATATTAGAAAAATCACAAACACCTCTTTTAAACAGAATAAATCAAATTGCCTGAGTTAAAAAAAAATTAATTGATTCGTATAGGGATACACTTTATTGTTTGGTTTAAATGTTAATAAAACAAGAAAAATTTAATGAAATAAAATAATTATAGCATAATTATAACTATAGTAATAACGGAGATAGCTGTAGTTGACCAACCAAAGTCGACGCTCTGTATATGCAGAATTTGCCATAAAACCTAAAAATTTAACCAAGCAAGACACAAATGCGTATAGAGCTCTCGAATAATGTCACACCCTGTATATGTAGTATCTTTTAACTTTAATTATGTCAATTTTGCATATTTTTTAAACTAAAAACTATTCCCTTTTGTTGCTGTCTCTACCGTTATCATTATCAAATGTAAAAATTCTTAATTTTTAACCTCTGCGCAAGAAGCGTTAAGTTTGTTGCATGACTTATCTGTGTGGTCATCTGTGGCTTCATACCTCGTCATAGGTATATCCAATTTTAACCGGATTATGGACGTGAGAAGGCTTATCACTTTGAGAACGTTTTAAACCATTTTTTGATCAAAATCGGTTTATAACTTCCCCGATTTTCCTTTTGTTTAATTAATTTGAATTAAATCGTTTTAACTTTTAAATATTAAAATGGGACAGACTGTTTAAACTGACTAGTAGAAAGTTGTGTACCAAATTTAATCAGATTAAATTTATTGTTTTCAAAAATACTTAAATAATCTTTTTTACGAAAAACTGGTCTGATTGTCATGGCTAACGAACGTATCTAATATTAATACAGAAAATTTTACCTTTGCCCATACAGACTAGCGAGAGCTACTGATGGAGACAACTTCGTGTCGAAATATGTATCTGGCACATAACTTTGGTATAATTTTTGTGGTTTTTGGGGTGATTCTGCTTTTTGTTTCAGTTTCCGGTCACAGTCCCCAGCCTCAGTATTTTATTTAAATATTCTTTATGTGGAATAATCTGGAATTTTCACCACTAATAAATTTTGATAAATAAGTAACTTAAGTATCAGCTGCTAGAATCTACTGAGACAGGGTGTAACATTATTTTTGAAATCGATATATTCATTGTACTTAGCACTTATAATTTTTTTTAGAAGTATTACAACATTGTAACGCACTTATTTTAAGGCACTTATTTTAAGACACCAGTGATCAGTTTTTTTTTACTAGGACTAATTTGGTTCTTTGCTTCGAAAATAATGATGTGTGTATGATACAAATACATTAAGAGCAAAATAGAAAATTAAACAAAAATAAACGTAAAGCAATTTACAAAGTCTTAAAAATATATTTAAAACAAAACCAATAAAACAATTCTTATTTGTAAAATTGCAACTAAACAACACTGTAACGTCATATTAAAGCAGTCTACCACCCTTCTATACATTAATTAAGAAGAAAACTAAACAAAACTCTTGACTAATTCTGTTAACTAAACATTTAGTATACAATCAAAAAATAATACACATTCTTTAAAATAAATAACAAACAGGACATAATCCATGGGAATGATACTGACGAACCCAAACACTAATAACAGAATAAATAACTTATCGGTTAAAGAAAAATAATATATATACAAGCAATAATAACCTTATCTAGATGTAAATAAATGATATCAACAAAAGATTCTAGGTCAATTTAGATATTAAAGATCAGTCTTCCAAAAATTATCTGTTTTTAAGGCACATTTCTAGTTGACACTTTTCTATCAAATAACACATTTTCTTTCTATGCATTTTTAAGTCATTACTAGTTGGTTACTTTTGTCATGTGGAGGTATCTCAGTATATTTAACATATGCAAGCGAGACGGTACTTTGCCAACCAAAATAGAGAACATATAGGCACATAGGGCTTAAGAAAAAAATATTAGCCACCAAACTGTTTTACCAAGTCTTAATCAGTATTTCGCAAAGTTAAAATGACCATCAGGTTCATAGTAAATGACTGGAGTGTGAGGCAACACTGAATACACTGGGAGTGTACATAAGGTCACTAACGTGTATTTGAAGCACTAGACCAAAGTTAGGCTTGGTTACTGGATGTGTGAGGTTAGAATGGTTAACTGGGACACCGGGGTAATTGGGCATCTATTCAAAATTTCCGTGCGAACACGAAATTGTTTGATTTTGGTACTTGCAAGACTTACCTATCATTCGCTAAAATTAACTGGTAGTGTTATTCTACTTGTGCATGGTGCTTCAAAAATTTTGTTCGATTCGAATTTTTTTATGCATACAATTACATTAAATGACTAATAAGTTGTGGCCTAGACTACGGTAGGTACATTTTTAGAATATTGTGTATATAAATAAAAAATTTGGTAGAAAAGATTGTAGAGCGTTCATTCCTGGTACTATTTGAGGTTAGTTCTTGTGTTGTTGGGTAATGACAACTATGACCCAGTCACTCCGCCATTTTTAAAAAATCGTGAAAATGGGTCATATTATATTGAGGTAATTGGGTGGCCCAGTTACCCTAATCTGGATTTAAATTAGTAATATGGAGCTTAAGCAATAAAACATAAAAAGAATACTTACTTAGTGTTCTTTATTTTCATAATGTTTTATTTACTTACAGTATTCTTTATTTTCAAGGATATTGTATGTAACTATGTAAGAAAAACACCTACAGGCGTTGATGGGAATCGTCATACCAAAGAACAATGAACAATTGCTGTGTTAGCGGATATTGTGAATGGTAATAAAACAGCCTACGATGTTGCTCACTTCTACAATATCCCTAGGAAGACATTAAAAATGTGGTACACGAGGTAAAGCAATTAGGTCTTAGGATGGGAAAGGTGGATGAGGGAGTTTTGCACTGGGGATGGAAACTCAATTGAAATTGCAACAGTTTTGGGTACAATGTCACGTAAAGACAAACAAGATTAAAACAATATTTAAAGATAATCGTCCTAGTAGCGAGTGGTTCGTACACTTTTTTAGGAGAAATAAATTGACCATTAAGAAACCACAGGGTGTGGAAGTCTCGAGATAGAAACAGAAAAATCCCTGGCCGATTTATGAAGTGTTTGATGTTGGATAAAACTCTAGCCGAGTTAAATTTAAAAGACAAGGCTGACCAGATTTTTAGTTGTGATGAAACGTCTTGTTTATAGGATCCTTCTAAGCCAAAAATTGTGGGACCAGTAGGATCAAAATGCATGCGACCAATTTCTTCATACGGAAGAGAAAACACGACTGTATTAGTAGCTGTTCTGCTTCAGGAAATAAACTATCATTATTAACCATTTTTAATGACAAAATATGATGGAATCATGGATGCCAAAAAATACGGAATAAAGTGATAAAACTGTTTTTACGGCATCTCAGAAAGGTTGGACGGTGTCATTAATTTTTACCAAATGATTTAAAAAGTCTTTTCTTCCAAGTGCACCAAAACAACTCCCACTTTTTATTAATTTTGGATCGACATGCCACACATACATGTGAGCTCATAGAGATTGTAATTGAAAATCAAGTACATATATTAAAGCTTGCCCTATATTCAACACATATATTACAACCGTTAGACGTGTGCTTTTTTTAAAGTATGAAGCCTCGTTGGGACCAGGCTTTGTGTAAACGGCAAACAATTAATCTGAGAAGAAAAATTCCAAATAATACCTTTGTTGAACTTTTAAATGAAAAATACAGTGCAATGCCAGCTACAAACACTGTTAATGACGTGAAAGCGACAGCTATTTACCACCCAGCTACAGGCAAACCAGATAGAAAACAGATCTCTGAAAGTATATTTGCAAAAGATGATTTAAACAAATTTAGGAGACTTCTTGTCACAGAGACCACGAACGATAGTCTGGAATTATGAGCTAATAATGAAATCTCTCATGGCGCAGATGAATACGTTTCGCAACCTGATTTGACTTTAGCACAAAATGAAGGCTGTGTATCTAAGATGTCATTAAATCTGGTGCCAACTACATCATCAGTTAAAATAAGTTCGTTGACAACAACACAGAAAGATGATAATAGTACACCTGAGCCATATCTCATCAAGAAAATATAGAGCCAGAAGATACAAACGACAAAAGTAAAAATTCTTCACTTGCATTAATTCAGGACATAATTGAGCCAGAACCCAGCACATCTTCAAATCACACCTCATTTGAAACCCTTTTAGCAAGTTTACCCAAAAAAAAAACCCTCTTAAACAACCTGAAGATGTACAATGGAAAAGAAAAAAGGTATGTTCGTGTGTTCTTTCGCAAAGATTATAACAACATTAGATTATCTAAATTTAAGAAAAGAAGAGAAGATTCAAAAGTATTTAAAAAAGTAAAGGTACTAAAGGAAGAAAAATAAAGGGAGAATAAAAAGAAGGAAGAATGGAGCTTAAATTCAATCGAAGACCACAGATGAATTTATCTTGTCATCAGAAGAGGAAGCTGTATATTGCATCTCGGTGGCAGATGGAGCTTACATCTTAATTTCATATAATTCATACCCATATCCCGGCAAAGTAATTTCTATGGAACATAGACAAGAAAACAACTTACACATGGAAAAAAGTGAATTTTTTTCTTGGCACTGGGCGACAAAACCAAATATACTCTCTTATGATGAATCAGAAAGAATTGAGATAATACGTTAACCACAGCAATACAATTAAGTCTGGATGCAGCAAGTGCGTTACGATAGTGAATTTTCATAGAAACGATCTCTTTTTTTAATTAAATACTTATAACTATTTTTTCTTATAACATAAGGATGTTACTTTTTATAACGTAAATCTACATACCAAATTTGGTTACCATAACTTTTATAAGGCTAGATCTATTCTCACCATAATTAGAACTGGAGACCAGTTTCGCTCGAATTAGAGCTCGTTAGTACGGTATACTAATTACAGCGATAACACACTTATAAAGTAATACGGCTATGGTAGCCAGCCTCCAATAACATTGTGAGATATAAGACGCTTTGTTATTTTCGGAGAAAACATTTTTTCAAAAGAATAGGCATAATTTTCCCGGAAAATCTGGTCCGATTTTCCTGGCTAACAAAGATGGCACCTGCCAAATTTCATCACAATTGCTCCATTATTTTTTGAGTTATCGGTGTGATTATAAAAACTGAAACTGGATGTGGGTTCTAGGGGTCCTAGTTCGCGCTCATTTCAAGACATTTTTGTAAGATTCACCCCCTTAATCCCCTCCAGTAGGCCTACCAAACTGGCAAATCTACTGAGTTAGCACTCAATAACTTCGTCGAGAAGATCACACACTCCCTGCATAACGGGGAGGTGGCGGTGGCTGCATTTCTCGACATTGAAGGAGCATTTAATAATGCATTACCTATCTCCCTCTACGAAGCCAATATCACTAGAGGGGTGGAACCTCCATTTGTGGCTGGATCGGAAGCATGCTCCACAATCGGATCGTTATTACCTCGCTGCAGGGGGAGGTGGTCAGCTGCAGGGGGAGGTGGTCAGCTGCAGGGGGAGGTGGTCAGCTGCAGGGGGAGGTGGTCAGCTTCAGGGGGGAGTTCTATCCCCCCTGGTGTGGTCCCTCTTTGTGGACGATTTGCTGGTTATCCTGGGACTGTAGGAGGTTGAGGTCCAGGCGTATGCTGATGATCTAGTCATAATGGTTAGGGGCAAATATGAGGAGGAACTAGCAAGTACTCTTCAAGAGGCACTAAATGTAGTGAATGATCGGTGTCGGAGGGAACAATTGTCTGTGAACCCCCGCACAACTATCACTGTTTCATTTACCAGAAGAACAAGGCTGGATAAATTAAAACCACCTATTCTTATGGGGGAAAGGATTCCATTTACGGAACAAGCAAAATATCTGGGGGTCACCCTAAATAAGAAGCTCAACTGGGACGTACAGTTAGAGAATGTAATCGGTAGGGCTAAACTGTTCCTGTTGACATGCCATAGAATATGTGGAAATAACTGGGGAACAAACCCCCAACAGATGTACTGGCTCTATATAGTGGTTATCAGACCAATGATAACATATGGAGCCATAGTTTGGTGGCCCAAGGCACTTCATGGTATCGCGATGGCCAAACTGGCTCTTCTACAGAGACAAGCTTGTCTGATGATAACGGGAGCGATAAACACCGCACCATCAGCCACTCTGGAGGTCCTCCTTAATATTCCACCTCTTCACATATGGCTGAAGAGGGTGACGAGGTGGACAACATACAGATTAAAACAAACGGCCGACAGCATGCCGAAGGAAATCAGTCTGGGAGGGTCCGGACTCCTTGATGAGATTGAGGGTCATGAGATTCTGGGAATGGTCTCAGACTTGATGCCTACAAAGATCAGTAGACATCTGTCTTTCAAGACCGTCCTCCCGGAAAGGGAGAACTGGGAATGAAATCAAACGACCCTATTGAGAGCTGATCTCTGCTGGTATGCTGACGGCTCCAAAACCAATATGGGAGTAGGAGCCGGCGCATATGGGGCAACACCGATGCTAAACTATCAACTAGCCTCGGCAAGTACGAAACCATACATCAGGCAGAAGTGTATGCCATCGAGATGTGTGCAAGGGAAACTATAGGAAACCAGTGCACACACATATCGATAAAGATATATACGGATAGCCAAGCTGCAATAAATGCTCTTGGTTCCTACCGTTGCAATTCAAAAACGGTATGGAGTTGTAAATCTGCCCTCAACGAACTTGGCAGCTGTAATGAGGTGTCACTGGTCTGGATACCGGGTCACTCAAACCATGATGGCAATGTTGCGGCCGACACGCTTGCCAAGAGTGGTGCCCAGAGGGACTTTATCGGACCAGAACCGGTGCTGGGGATAACATCATGCACAGCAAAACACACCTTAAAGACCTGGACAGAAAGAATGACAAGCCAGCAATGGCAAAATCTGCCACGATTAGCTCACTCTAAGGCCTTCAATAATGGCCTGTCTTAGTCAAGTGCTAAAAAACTTCTAGAGTTAAACAGATAACAACTGAGTACTCTAGTCGGCCTGTATATAGGACACTGCCGCTTGCGTCACCACATGCACCGTATTGGAGTCGGTCAGGAGACCGAGAGCGGCTGTGTATGGAGAGTGACGACACAGCAGAACACGTACTGTGTTCCTGTCCGGCGGCGGACAGGGCTAGATACCTGCTCTTTGGCAAGACAAAGCTTGCTCCGGAAGATCTCGATCAACTTGCGCCCACAAAGATAATCGACCTCTGCAGGAGGCTGGCTTTGTTGGGCGAAATATACCATTAGGTGTGAGCCACAATAGACCTTATGGTCGCGGTGGAGGGACCGGTATGGCCCACTCACATTCAAACCTCAAAAGATTTAAAAGTACAAAAAATCACTAAAAGAGGGGCATATGAAATACCAGAAATGAAAAGATACTCTTCTTGCACTAAGTAAATATTAAGTATAGAGTTATATTTTTAGTTATTTTTATTTCCACAGGTTATTTTATTCATCTAAGAATGTATATTTTAGTTGTTTATAAATCATTAACCTAACATATCGGCAGCCATCTTAGGCCACCTGTCACAGCTGACATCATCTGACATTTGTCTAGTGATATCTGTCATGTGGCGTCACACACACGCCATTTCGGAAACGGAGGGAGAACGCTAGAGTGTCGGACTATCTACTTATATATATATATATATATATATATATATATATATATATATATATATATATATATATATATATATATATATATAACATAAAAATCAAACTGACCCTGGGGATATGGTTTAATTTGAAGAAATTTTTTTAAGAAAATTCACTAAAAGTAGAAACAGAGAGGCGGAAAATTTTGTTGTGTTAAAATATAAACAGAAATTTAAAGAACAATGAGAAAGTTCCACATGACAAGTTTTAATTTAGAATTGAAGTTATTTTACCCTGGAATAATCTTCACACTATTTTTATACACAAGTTTTCAGTTAAAATGTGACATGTTATCTATGAATAAAAATTATATTTGATGTGTTTGAAAAGAATAATAATTATTCATGTAAGGTATCAACTGAAACAGCCAAATTTCGATTACTCGTCATCCGAGATGTGTTCACAGTCATTTTATTAGTTATTTCATCTCTCAGATAAGTTAAAACTTTACGCACTTCAACATTTTGATGTGGCGCCAATCTCAGAGCTTCTCTGACATCTGAAATGGCGTTTTCATAAAGGTGCATGTCTAGTTTAGCTTTTGCTCTGGCATAGTAAGCTTCATAGGACTCCGGTTTCATCACAAGTACTTCGTTTGCTAATTCTATTGCTTCTTCAGGTTCCTGGTGCAGAGAAAAATGGCTATTAATACATAAATCATTAATCAACTATAAATAAAAATAAATAGGTAATAATCACCTTTGTTAACTAATCATTACAATTTTATTACAACCCCACAACCACCACCAGGAAAGGGCGAAGTGTGGCAGAGCTATTCACACTCAACCCCAACCATCAGTAGAAATAGGGCACATTAAAAGAAACTGTTAATCATAAGTAAAACAGCTGTGACAGAAACACATCAAGAAAAATATTTAAAAAATTAATAAAGCTGAAGAAAAATCTAAAATAATAAAATGGCGAGTCTGAGTCGCAACTAAAAGCCAAGACTTTAAACAAAAACTAAGAATGGAACCACCCAAAGCACCCCAGCATCGGTGCCTACCCCATGGGAAACAACTTCTCCCTATTGGTTGTAAAGCAAAACGAATTCAATTTGTACTTAAATTTGTTAATATTGAACATTTAAAATTCTCGAGCTAGTCGATTATACAAAGAAATAAATTTATACAAAAAACCAATGTGTAAACACGGCTGTCCAATGAAGTAAAACAACTTTGGGTGTGTTGAATAAAACGCTTTTTCTTTCCAAACCATTATTATTCCCTTTTCCCGACGCGTTTTGACCTTTCCAACCGGTCATCCTCGCGGGGGCATTTGTCCATTGTTAAACAGGACTAAAAAACTATACAGTTGGATGTCCAAGGAATTTGCTTCATCTGTTGTTATAGGATGGATCCATCGAGTCTGAGGTATTACTAACCCGAAGGGAAGCAGCTCTTAATAAAATCAAGAACGAATTTTTCTTTAACTCTCAAAAATTAAGTTTAAACAGACTTCTCTAATGGCGACGGGCATGGTCAGACCAAAACAGCATGTTTTGACAGGCATGTGTCAACCCCAAACATTTTGACGTTTAGGAACAAGATGTAAAACAAACTTTTCGTTTAATCTAGTTGAGAGAGCAATGACGATGCTGTAGGGTCATTCACAATTTTATGTGCAAAAGCTACCAAATAGTAGTCGTCTAGATTAATATGAAGATATATATATATATATATATATATATATATATATAAGTCGTCTTGTATTTTAAATTTAATTGGAGCGTGCTTTCTGACCCCTTATGTTAAACAGTAGCAGCTTTTTTGAACGCTCTGCACTCTATCCTTATTAAACTGGGTTAGACAAGAAATAAGAGACACATTAATTTTCCTCGCTTTCTGGTCTAGCAGGAATCTAGTATAATATAGAAGCCTAAGGCTAGAGTATGCTCTCCCAAGTATGAGCTTCAAACCTTAAGCCATCATCAAAAATAAGTAAATAAGAATCCTAGCCTTGTTCGTGAAAGGAATTGAAACATTGTCAATATGTTTGTTGTTTTTATTTGTGAAACACGTAAGTTGAAATTTTATTTAACATCAAATTATGTTTCAAGGACTGATCTAGAACAGATCTTCATTGATGTATTGACAAGTTTGTTAGTAATCTTTTTTTGAGTATCGTCCTCATAGGCTTGTATCTTGGATCGATTTACTAAACTTAATATTTCAAAAGTATATATCATAAAAAGCAAAGGCTCCAATATGGATTCCTGAGGTATTCCAGAAAGGACATATGTATAGGCTGACAAACTGTTAGCAACCACAATTTGCATTTTTCGATCAGCCAAACATGATTCCACCATCAATCTTGATGACTTGTCAAAACCATAACATCCAAGTTTGGCACAAAGTAATAGGTAGGTGGTGGTATCAAAGGCCTTAGAGTAGTCAAGCAAAATGAGCACACTAATCAATTTAGCAGCATTAGCCTCCATAAATTCATAGTAGTGACAGTAGCCAAAGCAGTGCTCACACCATATCCCCTCCTGAATCCAAACTGTACAGGGTGGCCAATTAAGCGAGGTAAGCGGCTGTCTCTCGGAAACGGTTTACCATAGAGGTTTGGGAAAAAATATCTTTAGTAAATGTGCCCAAGGGAAATCGTTGGAATTTATTTTCAAGTTCGTCAGATGCCCGCAGGGGGCGTAACACCAAGAGGAAATGGAAAAAATAGGATATCTAAGTAATATGTCCAGATAAACTGTGTTGACAATACCTGCAAATAAATGTCGTGTGTATCACAAACAATTTTTGTTTTGACTATTTTTCTCTAACTATTCAGATAAAGTGGTGGGGGTAAGGCAAACATTGGTTAGGAAAAAATGCAATATCGTGGGATCGCCTCATTGGAAAATATTGAACTTAGTCTCATTTAAAAGAGTATTTCTTGCTCTATCAACTGCATTGCAAGCCATGTCTTTGTTATTGTTACTGTAATCACTAGATGGCGCTTTTTAAGAATTTAACACATTTTATGATTTTTCTCAAGAAACGTTTACGTTTCTTGATATACAATGATATAAATATTACTACATAGATAGAAACAGGACTAAAGGCCAAAGCAAGTGGAGGAAATCCCAAGTCTCTATCTTTTGTTTAACCAGGGATATTAATGAAAAACTTATAAAACTGGAATTTAAACAAAAACACTTCCAGAATTGACTAATTTAAAGATTGAAACCAGAATTTTATTAATTTGCAAATTTAGTTTTATAGTTTTTTGTTAAAAATAAGACTTATTTACGCATTCCTAACGCAACTAACTTATTCGTTCGGTCCAATAATTATACTCTAAAACTGGAATTTGGAAAAAAGACAAAATTACAATACTTTAAAGAACCGTCAAATTAGTTACTCTGAATTCTTTGGTGTATAATTTAGATATTAAAAATGTTTTTTTACAAATGATGAAGCCGTTGATGTGATTGGTGTTTACTGTGAGCGCTTTCAAAATGCGGCAGTTGCTGAAAGAGTGTATGCAATATGGTATCCGAATCACCACCATTACAACAGAAGAGTTTTTCCTCACTTGGTGCAAAACTTACGTGAAACTGGAAGCTTAAGCTGACCGGTGCTCCGGAGATGCCGTTTTGCCAGAACTGAAGAAAATATTATCAATGTTTTGGCATATATAGAATTTAATCCTCATGTTAGGACAAGAACATTGCATCTTGACTTGGGAATATCTCGGACCACCATCCAAACTATTTTGAAAGAGTATAGGTAAGCTTAATATATCGTTAAATTCAAAATATTTATTGTTATTTATCTCACAGGGATCATAATGACGGTTGTGAAAATGTCAGACAGTCGTAAAAATTATGATATGATAACACATGTTATATATATATATATATATATATATATATATATATATATATATATATATATATATATATATCGTTTATGATCCGAGTAAAATACAAAACTTTATCTGCTGGCATTCATTAAAACTTAAGACCCTTAAAAGATTTGAACTTTATTTGCAATACGATGAAACTGACATTTTTTACCTAATTTCATTGGTGTGAATGTAGCATTTGTTTGTCATTTATTATTGAATTAGTTAGCCAAAGATTCATGTTTTGTTTCTCGTTGTAGTAGCAGTAGTGCTATAGTGAATCTCATTATCGCACTATGGGCTGTTCACTCAAGCTAGACAGTTACATCATCAACCACCAAAATCTTCGCATATCAATAACAAGTACGTTTTCTCGAATTTAGTTGATTTTTGGTATATGAGTACCATTTTACTCAAAGTCTATTGACAACATTGAAATTACCACAACTGTTCAACTTTCAACGTAGTAACAGTTAAGCTTTATGAATTGTTGATGACGTAACTGTCTAGCTTGTGTGAACACCCCTTATGGTATAATGAACAGCTTTATGTTACTTAAATCCGATAACATAATGCGTCTATTATGTCAGCAGATACACATATTTTTATTACAATGTCCTTTTGAATATATAATGATAATTATTTTGATTTTTAGACTACGCCCTTATCATATTGTTTTGAATCAAGTGCTGAATGAGCAGGATTATGATCGGAGGCTGGATCATTGCCATTGGCTTTTAGACATGATCAATGAAAATCTTAATTTTTTAAAGGAAATTCTTTGTACAGACGAGGCTACTTTTCATAGCGACGGTAATATGAATTTGCATAATATGCATTATTGGTCTACCGAGAACCCCCACTGGATGCCAGAAGTTCAACATCAAGGACGTTGGAGTTGTAATGTATGGTGTGGCATAATAGGAGGTACAATTATTGGACCCTATTTCTTTGACCAGTCTCTTACTGGTAACCTCTTCTTGGAGTTTCTAAGAAATGAATTACTAGTTTTATTGGAAGACGTGCCCCTTGAAACCAGTCAAAATGTGTTTCTGCAGCTCGATGGTTGTCCAGCACATTTTTCAATTAATGTGCGAGAACATCTCGATGAGACGTATCCAGGCCGATGGATAGGAAGAGGAAGCATATTTCCCTGGCTAGCGAGGTCACCTGACCTAACATGCTTAGACTTTTATTTGTAGGACCTTGTCTTCCAAACAAATCCTACGAGCAAGGAAGATATGAAGAATAGAATCCGAAATGCAATTCGTAGTCTGTCAACAGCAGAAGTGGAAGCTGCCGTTTTTTCTACACGAAATAGGATCGAGCAGTGTGTAGAACGTGACGGCAGACACTTTGAGAATTTAAGGAGACACTAGAGTGCTTATCTTTTAGAATTACATACAGAGGGAATTAAATATTTTGTTTTAGATTGCAGTATCAGTTTTTTCATTAATATCTCCGGTTAAACAAAAGATAGAGACTTGGGATTTTCACCACTTGCTTTGGATTCTAGTCTTATTTCTATCTATGTAGTAATATTTATATCATTGTATTTAGGTTTCTTGAGAACAATCATAAAATGTGTTAAATTTTTAAAAAGCGCCATCTAGTGATTACAGTAACAATAACAAAGACATGGCTTGCAATGCAGTTGATAGAGCAAGAAATGCTCTTTTCAATGACACTAAGTTCAATATTTTCCAATGAGGCGATCCCGAGATATTGCATTTTTTCCTAATCAATGTTTGCCTTACCCCCACCACTTTATCTGAAGAGTAGTCAAAACAAAAATTGTTCGTGATACACACGACATTTATCTGCAGGTATTTTTAACACAGTTTATCTAGACATATTACTGAGATATTCCAACGATTTTTCTTGGCCACATTTACGAAAGATATTTTTTCCCAAAGCTCTATGGTGAACGGTTTCCGAGATACAGCCGCTTACCTCGCTTAATTGGCCACCTGGTACATTGGGAAACAAATTCTTGGTTTGTATTTTAAGACATGTTAGCAAATAATACAGGCGCTTTAGAAAATCAATAAATTGCATGATACTCACATTAAGTTTTCTCTTACATCTGGAGAAGTTCAACAGAAAATTAACTCGAAGTTGATGGAATGTTTTGTTGTGTTCTCCATGGTCATCAGTGGGGAACTTTTTGAGAGCATATTGATACCTGTGTGCTGCTTCTTTTAGTCTGCTCTTTCGGTAAAGTATGTTTCCATCTTCAAGAAGTTTATTCAGCAGAATTAACCTACAAAAAAAGATTTGTATGAGTAAATGCTCTGCTCTCTAATATTTAATATTAGAAAATAGTTCTTTGGTAAAACCTTTTTTGATCTAAACATTATACTATCAAAAACATTTTTAAAAAAGGGTCGATATCAGTGATCCACTATCCCTAAAGTAGATAACATGCAGAGAGAGAGACACATCGTAAGCAAACGTTAAAATCGTGAGACAGAGCTAGTGTGAAGGCAGAACCTCAGGGAACAGTAGTGTAATGGGTAGTTTCAGTGTTTCAGTGAACTTCAAATTGTTAATTCTTGTGTTTTAGACGTTCTCAACAATTAGAGTTGCCAGACCAAAAAATCTTAGGCTAGGACCAGCACATTCAAAAACTAGGACTTCTTCATTTTGAAAAAAAAGTTCTAGATGCAGCAAGTGCGTTATGGTAGTGAATTTTTATTAAATTCTTCAAATTTGAGTAACTCAATTGTATGTAAACTTAGACAGTTGAATTTTGGTACGTGGAAAGGTCTTTCTCAATTAAACATATCCACCAAATTTTATTAAAATAGCTTTGTAATTTTTCTAGAAAAAAAATGTTTTCGAAAGAAAACTGAAAATCTAAAAAACTAAATTTCCTAGAGACTTAGAAAGTTGAGTTTTAGTATGTAGTAAGGTCTTCACCGAGGCTATATATGCACCAAATTTCAATAAAATAGATTTATAATTTTCAGATAAATTTTTGCGAAAGAAAACTCAAAATTTTCCCCGGAAACCTTGTTCGATTTTCTTGGCTAACGAAGTCATCCAAGCCATTAATAAAAGAAAGGCACTTGCCAAGTTTAATCGAAATCGGTTAGTCATTTTTTGAGTTAGCGGTTGGATATATATATATATATATATATATATATATATATATATATATATATATATATATATATATATAGAAAGGTTTGCAGTTGGAAAAGTATTATGGAGTGACTAGTATTAATTGTAAATGGAGGTATCAGGTGAAACACTAGAAGAACGAAATGGAAGAGAAAACAAATTTTTTGGAATGTCAAAATTTTAAGGTTGTTGAATTTGGAGTGTTGTCAAGTAGTTTTGGATGCAACTATGTATAAAATTATGTTAATATTCACCACAAGTCTTAGATTTATTGAATAAACATGTTGTATAATTTTAAGCAATAAAGGTAATAATAATAATAATAATAATAATAATAATATATATATATATATATATATATATATATATATATATATATATATATATATATATATATATATATATATATATATATATATATATATATAGGAAAAAGGGTTAAGGGCAAAGCCGCAAGGAGACAACCGTATACACGTGTTTCAAGCTTATTAGCCATCATCAGTACGGTATAGCCAGGTGAAGATGGGAACACTCTGGATGAAGATGCAAAATACACGGAGTCACAAAAGGCAACCAGTGCACATTTGCAGCAACATTTGGAAGACCCTCAATCCGAGGGAAACAACCAAAATAGCCACGGAGGCAAAGAAATCACCTGCAGTGAACATCCGAAGCCCAGGAAGTTATATTAACTATAACATGATTTATAACACGGCATTTCTGTACTATACAAGGAAAAAGGGGAAGAAAAGGAAGAAATGCCGTGTTATAAATCCTGTTATAGATAGTATAACTTCCTGGGCTTCGGATGTTCACTGCAGGTGATTTCTTTGCCTCCGTGGCTATTTTGGTTGTTTCCCTCGGATTGAGGGTCTTCCAAATGTTGCTGCAAAAGTGCACTGGTTGCCTGTTGTGACTCCGTGTATTTTGCATCTTCATCCAGAGTGTTCCCATCTTCACCTGGCTATACCGTACTGATGATGGCTAATAAGCTTGAAACACGTGTATACGGTTGTCTCCTTGCGGCTTTGCCCTTAACCCCTTTTCCTTGTATAGTACAGAAATGCCGTATTATAAATTCTGTTATAGTTTTTATATATATAAACATTAAAAATTGAAACTGACCCCGGATATGGGTTCTAGAGGTCCTAGTTCGCGCTCATTTGTAAAAATTTTTGCAAAGTCTCCCATCGATACCTCTCTATTAGTGAATTTTTTAAAATAAAAATTTACTAAAACAGGAGAAAACTAGGACTCATACTCATCTCAAGACTAGGACTCATTCACACTAGACACTAAACTGTACTACAGATAGAACAAGGTCAGGTTGGGTGTACTATATCTACAAATGTGAATGTGAACGTGTGTACCCTGCATGTACCCACCAACAACAGCCACACCAGCTATCAACCAACACACACAACAGCAATGAGCACATTCATAGAACAATCAGGTAAGCACACTGCATAGATACAGTAAATTTGTCTATGGCAAACAGTGCACCACTTGACACGTGACAATAATTATACATAATTTTACATGTATTTTTATGGCCGATATGTCTAGGCTTTCAAGCGTTTGTATTCTCGCAGGAATCGCATAAATAACAGACAGAGGAGTACCAAACTAACAAAATATAAAAACGTGACCCAACAAAAAAAACTAACCCAGGCATTTCCGCAATCCCCGACAATCGAAAAAACTAGCCCGGACATTTCCCGCAGGCCTAAAAAAGATGACATGTCCGGGAAAACTAAGACGTATAGCAACCCTACAAACAATTAGATTTAACTGTTATTTGTCAGAACCACCCCTAGAACTTGTTTTACATGTAACTTTTTTTGTAGCTATGTATTGTAACGATTGCGTTTCGTTACTACTTTAAATATTCAAAATAAACCCATAAGAGACTTAATTAATAGCCGACAATCCAATATCTGTAAGGCAATTCATGTTTTGATTTCAAAATTATTTTGATGAAAAGTCGCTAAATCTTCAAGTACCGTAAACCCCTTTACTGCATTTCTAATTTGTACGTTAAAATTCAATATGTTTGCCAAGGAAAACTACGTCGCATTTTGCTGGAAGAATATTTCCAAGAACTGAATATCCTTGCGACTTTATCTGTATTTTTCCGTGTGGGTGATGTCAACTAAAACGACCGTTGAAGCCGTTCAACAAATACTCCCGAGAGAACCTTGAGTTGTAGACGAGGGGATGTGAGGCGTCAAGGGAAAAGGGTTAGATCTGAACGCACAAGACGCTACCTCGGCTGGAGTCGGAGCTAGGCTGTTGACAAGTTAACATCTTTGAATTAGCGTGGCTGATAATTATCTTAACATACGTGATACAATTCCTTTTAGCTGTCTACAATAGCTAACAACAGTTGTCAGTGATCGTTTAATATCATTTAATCAGTATTTGAATTTAAATTAACGACGTGTGTGACAGAAAAACACGAATTAAGCAGTAATCCTTTGTTCACCGACCTGGTGCATTTCTCACGTTAATCAGAAAGAGTTTCTGATTATTACCGAGCTCTGAATTAGTAGGCATTGTAAATTTCACTTGAGCCAACATGCATTTTAATTGCTGTAGAGAGATTTTGGTGAAGTTAATTCCGAATATGGACTTAAGACGGTTGTGAGGGGCCAAGTTATCTCCCTCAATATTGGAGCAACAAAATCCACCTGCCCAATAAACGTTCATGGAAAATACCACTTATTTTCTCCAAACTTCCCTCTCTTATTGGAGTTTATAAGCCTGTGTTAGGCTCTGATGATTGACTATACTTGGAGAGCATCTTTAAAGGTTCAACAGGTAACTCCAGGTGTCAGGACTTGGTGAGTCGATTAAACTTTATTTTGTGTGGAACAACCAAACCTTTCATGCAGCATTTTATGCATTTTGAAAAGCTTGATTCATTCTTAACAAAAAAAGGTTTTCTCTATTTATTTTTTTCGTAAATTTAACGATTTTTGGGGAAAAATTATTTAAATTCAATTTCATAGCATACTTTGCATAGGTTGATATTTTGTAATTATACAAAATATGACTTTGATATCAAAAAGAAATAATGATTAAAAACGAACTATGTATTTAACATTAATAACTAATCAAAATGATAATTAATGTTGAAAATGACCACCATTACACAAGAGTCTACACGTGAGCGTATAGAACTGTGTACTTGATCAAAAGTCCGAGAAAATCTTGGATTACCCTACACGATTCAATAATGAGGTTTTTTTAAGTCTTCTAAGTTTTGAATGGGAATCATATATACCAAAGTTTTTAAATGGCCCCAAGTAAAAAATCTACATGATTCAAGTCGGGGAATCGAGCAGGCCAAAACTAAGGCCTGCTAGGCCTATCAAGGAATTTTCGTATTCTGAAAATGATCACAGTATTACCGTAAAGTGACATAATTTTGACCGGGTACCTATCTTTGACCACAAATCAGAAAAAAGAAATTGCACAACCCTCAAGCAATAATACTCGATACAGTAGGACATGGATTATGCTGGTAGTTTGACTATTCTACTGTAGATGTCTCTCACACAATATGTTCCTTAGTCACTTGTTTCAATTGGTGCTAAAATCTTTAACCACTTGATACTGAAAAACTAACATAATTATTGGTCGTTAACTTTATATTGGTGTTTGTGATATAATAAAGGGATCAATATTGTATTTGGCAGGTAAGTTTCTCATAGTAATTCTCAATGTAATTTCTGTTATTAGTTTTTTCTCAAGTTTCCAAGTTTTTTTATTTGCTCAAAAATGTTATCGTAACCTAAAATTTGTTAGAAATCTGCATAACATTGACCGGCGGTCAAAGTTATAGTATTGTGGATAAAGTTACGTTCCTATTCAGTATGTCTTGTTACAGAATGTCCACACAAGAAACTACAATACATATAAAGAGGGTGAGGCAAAAGAAAGACTTGAGGAGGCCTTGCGTTTGATAATGACAGGTCGGATTTCCAAAAATATGGCTGCCAAAACTTTGAATATACCAAAAGGTGCAATAATTAATAAACTAAAAGAGTCACATCCAGGAAAAGTCGGACACCCTTTTGTGCTATCACCCGCGGAAGAAGATGCTATAATGACTCACATATTGAAAGTGGGCGAATGGGGATTTCCCTTTAGTAGAAAAGATTTACAATACTTTGTTAGTGACATACTAACAGAAAAGGAGTCACTATTTTACAATTCAAAGATAATCTTCCAACTCTCAAGTGGACTTTGAAATTTATAAAAAGACACCCTATGCTAACTCACAGACTAAGCCAAAACATAAAAACTTTTAAAGCCGAAATATCTCCAGACCAGATGATGAAAGTTTTTGACGCTTTGAAGAAAACCCTGACTGAAGATGATAACTTTATTGATCCTGCCAGGATCTACAATTATGATGAAACAAACTTATCTGACGATCCGGGAAGAAGGAAATACATCTTCAAAAAGGGAACCAAATAGCCCGATAGAATCCCTAATTCCACTAAAGCAAGTATATCTGTCCTGTTTTGCAGATCGGCAAGTGGCTTAATGTTACCTTCCTATGTAGTATACAAGTCCGAGCACATATGGTCAACTTGGAAAGAAGGGGGGCCCACCCAATACCCGTTATAATCGAGTTGCCTTGGGATGTCAGTTAATTTCTGGTCATCCATTAACACGATTTATGAACTAATAACCACCTTGTTACACTTGCTGGCGCTACACCTGCTCACAGGAGTGCGTATTGGGGTCCATTGTAGATGACATTATCCCCTTTCATTATACCTTCAGTCTCTTAGTTTGCTTTTTAGAAGAACTCCAAAAGCTTATCCAACTCTGCTTGAATAACTAGTAATACTAGATATCTGGACGCGAACACGAAGGTGCTAGAAGCTTAGAGAGGTCAATTCGCTTGCATGAATCGCCAGTAATACGCCTCATTCGGGCTCGACCTGTAAAAATCGCAATGGAAAATCTCTCGAGCTCCCTTGACTTAAGAGAGTCGTATCGGACCAGTTTTTCAAAACAAATAAATAAATTCTTCAGAAAAAAATTTGTTGTACCAAAAAATAACAACGCCATTTTGATGACATTTGGTAGACATGTTGATCTGATAGAAGCTCTATTATGTATCAAAATTAAAGTTTCTAGGTTAATGGCAAATAGAGTTATTACATTCTGAAAGATTTAATGAAAATTCGCTACCAATGCGCGCACTGGCTGTGTCCCAAATTTTATTTATTTTTATGTAAACCATTTGGTACTAATACTTTATGAAAAAACTTACATGATCTCTGGCTTTCCAGCAGCCATAGCCCAAGTTGCGGGTCCAAGTTTGGCTCCCTTCTTCAGAAAACATTGCACCACTTGTATATTTCTGCAACCTATAGCTCTATCCAAAGGCCTCATTCCATTGATGTCTACATGTTCTATTAATGCTCCTCTGTCCAGCAACATCTGCACTAATGCAGGATTGCCTTGGAAAGCTGCCAGATCAAGAGGAGTTCGACCTGTTTTGTCGGTGTGATTGATGTTGGCTCCTCGTTCTAAAAGGCACTGGGTAGCTTGGACTTTACCTCTTAAACATGCCCAGCATAGAGATGAAAGGCCTTCACGGTCCTCCTTGTTTATGTCTGCTCCTAAAGGATAAAAACACAGTAAGTAAAATAGTCAATATAAGGTAAGATGGGGCAAATGCGACTTTGGGGTAAGTGTGTCTTCCATCCACAAACTATTTATATTTGCCTATAGGTATTGAAAATTTCTGTCAATCTAACAGTTCTTTAGAGCATTGGCAACACTGCACACCAATAAGCCCGCAAACTATTCACGCCAGTCTGGCGTGGAAACGGTCATTATTTAGAACTGTTGATCATGCTGCTAACATGAATGCACAATAATTTCTTATGATTTGTTGAAATAATAGCTTAATACCTTTTGGATATTTCTTGTGGACACACGTCACATGTGCAAGGTGAGTTTAATCATTGTTTATGGCTGCTCTTTATTTACTAAGGGGGTCGCTCTTGCCCTTAGAGGCAGACGTTATGGGGCAAGTGCAACTTTAAGAGGTTAGTTGAGTGCATTTTTTAACGCACTTGCTCCACTAAACATAGTTTAAATTTTATTGTAAAAATAATGATTTCCTGGGTTTTCTCAACTGAGAAAAGGCAATTTATTTAACAACAACTTTGATTAACTTAGTGGTCCATTTTACGTTTGTATCTTGTACTTTAAAAACTCCTTACAACTTCAGGTGTCTCATCATGGTTCGCAATTATGTTAGGAAAAGCGATCGAGCTAAATCTTACACTAACTAAACTAACTAAAAGAGTTGTTCCACACATAAAATCTGGAACATTGACAATGAAGGCAGCAAACAGGATGCATAATATTTCTTTAACAATGCTCAAGGATCATTTGATAGGAGGAAGAGGGCTGAAAAGTAGTTTTGGTAAATAACCTGACATACCTGCTGAAATTGAAACACTGATGTCCAATGCACTCTACTGTGGAGGAATAGGGTTTTCGGGGTGTCACACAGCGATGTTCTAGACCTTGTTGGACAGTTCATTGAGGCAAGTGGAATAAAAACCCAATTTAAGAACGGCCAACCGGGAAAGACCGGTTAATAAAATTTAGAAAGTGACACCATCTTTCTATTAGAAGCCACAAAGTGTAGAAGTGGCTAGGAAGAATGTTTTAGACCCTTTCATTATAACATAATTTTAGCTTACCGAAAACTGTTTTATCCGATTTAGACCTTTGTGATAAACCTGGCCAAATATTCAATTTAGGCAACTCCAGTTTTTTCTCAGTTCTTCACAAACGAAAGTAGTAGGAAAAATTGGTAAACCATCAACACGAATAGTATGGGGTCGAGTAGTCCGGGACCGAAGGACTTCAGGGGGCACGCTGAGGAAGCGGAAACAACAAAATGAGCTTTCGATGAAGTTTTCCCCAAGACCTCCATGCGCGGTGAAGAGCCTCATCCTGTACGAGGTGAGCCTGCTTATAACTAAACATGATGGGTCTAGACAAGGAGGTCGAGAAAACTCCCCCAATCCACGGTGTCACGTGACTCATGATGGCTGGCACCAGGGTGATGGTGTCGTGAACGGAACCTCTGGAGTACCGGGCAACCCTCCAGAGTAACACGCCTTGCACCACACAGGGAGTTCTGATGGTGTGGAAAGTATTTCCCCCATTCTCATGGAAAAAACATGAAGAAAAGAAAAAATTTAAATAAAACCAAAACCAATGAGGCTCGAGGAGTAGCTCCGGCTACAGACTCGTGCCTTAAGTCTATTCCGGAAACGGAGACGAGCGAGGGGGCGGCAGCGTCCGCGGACTCTGGAGGTCTCACGACCGACGTAGATACGGGGGATAGCTTCGGTCACAGACATGTCCCCGACACCCAAGAAGGAGGCTGGGTCCCACCGGAGGGCAGCGAGGTCCGCGGACACTAGGGGCCCCTCCTCCAGTGAGGACCCTACTGCAGGGGTAGTGGGACTGTCCCGGCAGTCCAAGCGTCTCTCCGGGGCACAAAGAAAGAAGACCCGGAGGGCGCAGAAAACGGCGACCGGGGCGTGGACGGTCGGGCTCTAGCACGCTTATTACAGACAGACGCCACCCTGAGGTCACGCTTGACCAGGCTGCGGTGGCCTCTCTTCAGGAAGGGGAGAGCCCGCCTCAGTTCCACTGGGCGCGCCTGGCGGAAGGCATCCTCTGGATAACCTCGGCCGCCTGCAGTCGCGAGACTGGCTGCGCAAAACGGTCTGGGCCTCAGTCAGATTTGGGAGGGGGCGGACTTGACAGCCGTCGAGCCCAAGGAACTCCTAAAGAGATGAAAAGTCTCGTATGGATCCCTGACACCGTCCCGCAGGAGACGGTGATCAGTAAACTGAAGATCCAGAACTCTGACCTGGCGACACAACACTGGTCGGTTCTAAGCAGGAATGCAGAGGATAAAGGACAGACTCTCGCCTTCTCAATCGACCAGGCGTCTTACAGAGCCCTTGAAGGAACCTCTTTCAAGGCATTCTGGGGCCTGGGAAGGGTTAGCTTCCGCCCACTGGGGAAGCAACCGGGGGTTTATGGGACTTAGGTTCCTTCAGGTCAACCTGCAACACAGTAGGGCAGCCACGGCCCGACTACTGATGGCTCTGAGGAACACAGACGTGGCGCTCATCCAGGAACCGTATTCCTATAAAGGTTAGATCAAGGGACTCGGCGGAGCTGCTGGAAAGCTCATCTACAGCAGATCCAGCGAGAACCCGAGGGCCTGCATTTTTGTCAGGAAGGAATAGAGTTTATGCATTTAATGAATTTCTGTTCCAGGGATCTTGCAACGATCAAAATCCGATGTGGAGGAGCGGATGGGCCGAGGGACATTACTGTCGGATCAGCTTATCTGCCAGGGGACAGCACGGACCCTCCTCCACCCAAGAAATTGGAGCAGCTGATGGTGGGTAGCAGAGCGGGTGGATGGCAGACCATCAACGGCATGGATGCGAACATGCACCAAGAGTTGTGGGGAAGTTTTGACACAAACTCTAGGAGTGAGTCACTTTTAAAATTCTTTATGAAATTTAATTCAGAGATATTGAATAGAGGTAATAAACCGACCTTCGTCACAACACGGCGTGAGGAAGTTTTAGATATAACAGTTTCCACCCAGTTTCTGGGCGACTTTGTTAAGAACTGGGCTGTGTCTGGGAAAGTGAGTAGCTCAGAGAACAGATACATCCGGTTTGAAAATAGTGGAAAGACAAACGGTATGGTACCGGGACCCTCGCAAGGCGGACTGGGAAGCCTACAGGGCAGGCCTAGCAGTGGAACTGCAGGGGGTCAATAATATCATAGACAATTCAATAGACCTCGAGATTGCGGCAGCCCAAGTGCGAGACGCAATCACCTCGGCCTATAACGCCAACTGCGCCCTGAAAATAAGGGCGTCCACCGGGAATGTCCAGTGGTGGAACAAGGACCTCAGGCACAGGACGCAGTTTTTTAAGCTGTTTAACGCGGCCAAAAGGTCGGGAGCATGGGATGAGTATAGACATGCCCTAACGACCTATAACAAAAGACTGGGGGACGCCAGGAAGGAGTCGTGGAGGAGGCACTGCGAGGAAGTCGAGAACACATCCGAGAGTGCTCTACTACACAAGATCCTGTCCAAGAGCCCTCAACCAACATAGGCTCCCTTAGAACACCCACGGGAGGCTTTACACGCTCGGGGGAGGAAACTATGGAAGTTATACTCGAGACGCACTTCTCTGGCTGTAACATAATAAACCAATCACCTCTGGACTGGGGACAGTCAGAAATAGGGGCGCCTTATAGGCGGGCATCTAGAGTAGACTGGACAGTCGCTAAAGAGGTGGTTACTTGGAGCAAAATCAGATGGGCCATTAACAGCTTTAAGCCATACAAATCCCCGGGATTTGATGGAATAATGCCCATCATGCTCCAACAGGGGACAGATATACTGGCGCCGGTGCTTACCCTCATTATGAGGGTCAGCCTGGTTCTGGGGGGCTCCGAGGGCATGGAGACAGGCCAGGGTTGTATTCATTCCTAAACCTGGGCGTCCAACAGACCAGGCAAAGTCCCTGAGGCCAATAAGTGTCATGTTCTTCCTGCTAAAAACAATGGAAAAACTGCTCGACTGGCACATTACGGGTGACGTACTGTAAGCATATCCACTACACTACGGACAATATACATACAGAGCAGGAGTCTCAACAGAAACACCACTGCACCAACTGGTGCTGAGAAGACGCTGGAGAACAGGGAGGTGGCGCTGTGGGCCTTCCTAGACATAGAGGGGGGCCTTCAGCAACACCTCATTCGGATCAGTTCTGGCAGCTTCAGGGAGCGTGAAATAGAGGAGACCTGCTGCAGGTGGATCGGTTCCATGCTCAGTGACAGGGCGGTGTCCACTTCACTCGCGGGAGGGACGCTGCTGGCAGCAGGGTGTCCGCAGTGGAGCGTTCTGTCTCCCTTGCTCTGGTGCCTAGTCATGGACGGCCTGCTAGGGAGGCTCTCGGGAGGGGGTATGAGGTACAGGACTATGCGGACGACCTTGTCATCATTGCTCTATATCTGCTTAATGCACATATATCTGTTTGACCATAGAGTAATATGTGTTTGACATTGACAGATTAGATATTAACGGTTAGCTCAGAACTGGCACGTACCGGAATCAGCCTATCTACTTAAAACAAAACATTGTTTAATCTAGTTGTAACACATTACATACATTTTATCTTTCTGCACTTCTTCTCCATATGAACTTTAACTATGCCAAATGTCACACTTACCGTCTGAGCAATGTGGTTAAAAATGGGTGCCAATTTATTTCTTCACACATTAATATATAGATAATACAGGAAAAGGGCTTTAAACATTAATATCAACTAACATCTATTGCACTATATTTCTAAAATACATATTTTTCTTTATTGGTTTAGGATAATATGCAAATTAGGTACTTACCCTTGTCAAGCAGTAACTCGATTAATCCAATATGTCCTTCAAGAGCTGCCAACATCAAAGGCGACCTACCAACATTATCTATTTGTTCTATAGCTGCATGATTTTGAATCAGTCTTTCCGCAACAGCCCAATGTCCCTCCTTAACAGCCAAATGCAGTGGTGCCATATCTTTCTTATTTGTAACAGATAAACTTGCGCCCCTGTTTATCAGAACGGCAGAGACACTATGGCAACCATTTGCAGCAGCTATCGTCAGAGCTGTTTCACCAGTAATTGTGTCTGAAATGTCAATGTTGACTTCAGCCATGTCAAGCAAGTATTCTAAAATTTCTATGTGACCTTGACTTGCTGCTGCTACCAAGGCTTGCTGAGCTGCTTCTGCTAAACCAACATCTTCAGGTGTTCTTATTATCCAGTCGCATGCTAAGAGATAGCCAACAACATTGAGGCATCCATTCCTAGCAGCATGGACTAAAGGGCAATAACCTGCAGTATCTGCATGTCCAGGACTTGCCCCTGCTGCTATTAGCTGTCTTACAACATCACAGTGGCCTTTAGCCGAGGCCAGTGCTAAAGCAGTACATCCTTGACTGTTAGTTAATTCTACATCAGCACCAAATTCAAGTAGAAGTGATGCCATGGGTAAAATGCCTTCATTTGCATACATACAAAGCACTGGAGCATTTCCCAAAAACTCTGTAATGTAATTTGGGGATGCCCCAGCTAGAAGTAGCAACCTTGTCACTTTAACGTTGGGGCTATACATGTTTCTTAGGTTGGCAACAGCTGCAGACACATTCTCTGAACATTCTGTAACCCAGTATGCTTGTAAGTCCCTTGAGCTAATAGAAGATAATGACATGTTTCTATATACATGAGCTTTCAATATGTGATGTCCTAATTCTAATGTCTTTTCTGGATCCAGAGGTGCCTGTACTCTAGATAACCTAAAAGCGATACCACAATGGCCTGCCCTTAAATCACATACAAATTTCGTGCATTCACTTTCGTCCCTTCTGATCAACCATTCCCTGAAAGAGGGATGGAAAAACATATACGTGTTGTCTAGTCTTTTAACAAGAAATCCTGATAGTAACTTGAAACGTTGCAGAAATTCACTCCACGGCAAGAATGTATTAACTAATAGAGAGTTCACAGAATAGTAGATTTCTAACACAGTCAGAGGATACAGGGCCGCCAAGCATACACTCAGGATGTGTGTTACTTTTTCGAATGAACGTATCGTGGGAAATCGCAGGTTAAAGTGCAACAGGTATATCTGAGCTAACGTTACAGGAAGCACTTTGTATCCTGAGGATTTTGCTACTAGTTGCCCCCTCTCCAAGAGATCAAGTGTTAACTTGGCAAACAAAAATGATCCCTGAGATAGTTGCAACAGATGCTGTGAGAATTTGTGCTGTACTACACTCTCGCTTTCTGTCGACGTTATGTTACTTTGAATACTGGGGCTGTTTTGTAGCCTAAAGTTAATATAATTTAACAGGTCTTTCTGTAAGTTTTCATTTGTATCAACAGTATCGAGAGATATCCTAGTATATGGCAACTGTCTTGTAATTTCTTGTAACTGGGTTCGCACAGTAGCTATCACTTTCAACCAGCTAGGAAAACTGGGCATATGCTTAACAAGGAATGATGTAATCGTATCACCATGGTCGGGCCTGTGATATTCGGCCTCACACAAGGCGTCGACTAAAATAACACAGTTTACATTGTCTATTTTACCAACTCTTTTTAAACTTGCTAGGGGCTCTAAGATTCCCCTGGTTAAAGCTATATCAGGGTTAGCTATACATTCTTTTAGAGATAAGGCAGCTTGTAGGTGTTGCTCGTTCAAGAGGTGATCTCTGTAAGCTGTTAAGTGTGGCGCTTGACAGAGCTGAGCTGCCAAAGAGTGGACAAAATCAGGTACCAAACATGTATTGTTGTTGTCAGCTTGGCAGAAGTGGTATGCCACAACGCAACCTGCCAGCGATTTTATTCTTTCTGGGACTAAGTCTATTTCATAGTAGGAGTTCTGGGGGCTCCTAGACCTATCTGGAGAATGTACGCTTTTTGGTGTAGGAGACTGGTAAATGTTTTCTTTTCTTCGGCCGAAACAACTGTGTTCAACAAGTTGAAGAATAAGTGCCGTTTTTCCTGTTCCTAGGTTTCCTGTTATCAAAACGCCTGGACTAGATGAAGCTGAAAATAAATTGAAGTTATGTGACTTGGCAAACAGATAAACATTAAAAGTGATAACAAGTTATCTTATTTAAGTTACCTATTATATCTTCTAATTCTTTAATAAGCCAATGACGGCCAAGAAACAGAGGATCAGGTTCTTGTAGCGGCACTTCAAAGAACAGTGGTTTAAGAGTAAGCTGGGGCGTTCTATATTGAGCAAAGCGTATTTTTGGATCTATAGGTCCTTTGACTGTACCACCTCTTGCGGATCTTCGGATACATGTTCTTCTATTCCTGAACATATTGAGATCTTCTATTTGACCATGCTGAGCAGCTGTAATAAAGAGAACAATATTAACAAAACATCTTATGATTAGTGATGGTATTATATATTCTATCCTATGACTTTAACATCGGTTTATTTACGCGATTATGGACAATCACCGATGCTAGGGACCAGTTTCACCTCACCATCCTGGAAATTTTGCTAAACCCCTTCCTTTCTGTAAGAAAGGTAATAATAATTACGTGATTTGTAAAAAATATAATGAAAAGTACTGATGAAGCAGAATGCATTCATCAACATCATCATCACAGTCTAAATGCGACTGTGCCTGTCAGCACAACCATAACCCTGTTGCCAGCAGCTGTTTTGGTTTCATTGTAATTCCCAAACTTCATCAATCAGGTGAGGTTTCCTATAAGTTCTCCTCTTGGTCAGCTTCCAGCAAATTATACCTTACTCCTTTCAGGTTCTTTTAGCAAGCATTTTTTTACGCACTTGTTTGCTTTAATTCGTGTTTCAATCGGTGTACCTTGTCTTTGTTATTTTTCTCCCAATGTCCTCATTTGAAAAGCTTATATTTTCTTTATGTCCTACTTTATCAAAGTCAGGCTTTCTGCACCATACATTGTAACACTCTATAGGCATGATTTGATGAACCTCCTCCTCAGGTCCAAGTTAAAAGGTTTATTAGTGATAAGGGTCATCATGAGATAATGAACAGTTCTAAATGTTTTACGTCTACAACTGTGTTTATGTTCTGTGCAGGTAGTCCGACTAGACGATTGAGGGTGAATGAAAGAAAACAAAAAATTTTCGCTTATCGCTTACGAGAAATTCCAACTAGGTACCTGAATTCAGTTACCATCTTCCGCACGTTCCTTTTGTTAGTATTTCTTGTAAAGTGGTGGATCAGTAAATTAGCCATAGGCGGAAATTCATACAGCTTTTATTATTATGTTTAGTAATATATATATATATATATATATATATATATATATATATATATATATATATATATATATATATATATATATATACTTTCGAAAGCGTTTAGCTGTCCTGGTTGTCTAACATTTTTGATTAATTTTAGGTTCCCTTTATTTACGTGGTGATTATTAACCCAAATCGGAAAACGGAAGATCTATCTATAGTACCGTATCTTAGTTGTGCTAAATGCTCTTTAAATCTAATTTCAATAGATGTTTTTGTTGGCCTGATGTATCTAAGATCACAATCTCTACAATTAGATCCCCGATAATTTAGCGACGCTTTGAGAGTTGAGTAGTGTAGATACTTACTGGTAACACTATGCCTCCTACTGACTGGGCTGGAACTGCAGTTGCTCTGCCCAGACATTGACATAGACATCAGGGATCCAACGCTGTCAGAACTAGGATTGTTCCTGTGTTGGTCTTCTGAACTCCCAGTTAAAGTACTGACAGGACTAGTGTTGGTGGACATCATAGCTGCAGTTTCGTAACTCGCCAGGGATGAACAGGAATCATGACCCACGCGGCTCTATAAAAAAGTAATAAGTTAGGATTTAATTTTTTTTTAATCACGCTTTTGTTATTTAGGCGTACTAAAATAGAAATAAAATAGTCACAGTGGATTTCTGTAAGCGCCATTTAGTCTAATGTATTTTACTCGTGAAGATTCTTTCATTAAATACCCATATGAGGGGAGGTTGTTTATAAAGAAATATTCAGTCATCTTAGGTCGGCTGTCGTTTTTAATTTATGTAAGCTTTACCTAGCCTATCTTATTTTACACGTAAAGCCCTTTCATTTGGTACCCATATCAAGAAGGTTTTTGAAAAAGATATACATATTCCGCCATCTTACGATAATTGCAATTTTGAATTTATTAAAACTCCACCTGGTTCACTGTATTTTACTCATGAAGCTCTTTGTTTTGATATCCATGTCAAGAGGGTTGCGAGAAAAATAAATACCGTCATATTGCGTTGGCCGCCATATAGAAATTATACAAGCGTCAACCAACCTACTGTATTTTACACGTAAAGTCCTTTCATTTGATACCCATATCAAGGTGGTTGCTGAGAAATATATATTCCGCCACCTAACGACAACCGCCATTTTGAATTTATGAAAGCGTTAACTAGCCTACTATATTTAAATCATAAAACCCTTTTATTTGATATCCTTATCAAGGTGGTTGTTGAGCAATACATATTGCGCCATCTTGTATCGGTCGCCATTTTGAGACCATGAATGCGCTACCTAACCCAATGTATTTCACTTGTAATGCCCTTAAATTCGATACCCATGTCAGAGAGACTGTGAGAAAAGAAAATAAAATCGCCATGCAGCGTCTGCCAACCCGTGCAGCACAAGATATTCTCAGAATGTTCTCACAATGTGAGAATTTGTTTCGGAATGTTCTAATAACATTTATGGACATTTAAACTGCATATTGAATATTCGGAGTACATTCATTCAATCACATCCTTCGAAAATTCTTCATCAATATACTGAGAATATACTAATAGATCATTATTCAGAATATTCACTCAGAATGTGCTTGAGATGTCCTTATAATATCATATAACTTTAAAATTTAATGAAAACGATAGATGATGATTACGGTATACTGGTGAGAATTATAATAGTAACTATTTTGCATGTTTGACTCTGTTACCTGTTCTATGTTAAACACATCCGAAAATTGTATATTTAGACACCTCCCTTCTTTAGGCATAGAGCACATGTTCATGCAAGTAGAAGAAGTGAAGATGGCCGCTAGACGTAAACAATGATATATATGTCATTGGACGTAAATGTAAATTAATGTCAACATAAATGGTGTGAGGTCAATGTTGTATAAGGGTATATTGTAACATAATTAATTAAAAATAATAATGTGACGTGAATACGGAGAACAGTGTGTAATTGCAAATATAGATACAGAGTACACGAGCAACTAAAACATGGTGACAGGTTGTCAAGAACTAAAACGGACACAGTAAAGAAACAAATTTTAAAGCACCTCTTGTAGTTGACACCGACGTGGGGTTCGCCAATTTTGCTTCAGACTGGATCATCTTACGAATTACGTACACATATATTGTATAATATATAATTAAAAAATTGGCTTGTTCAACAGTATGTCATGCAATATAAACTACCACCAATGTTTGATGTGGATGGACTGGAACTTGGGCCTAAATGAAAACAAAAGTTTAATATATTTTTAAAGGCTTCAGTAAAACACAATTCAAATGATGCTATGAAATAGCCCTACTTTTACATATTATAAGTGAGAGCGGAGTTAAGTATATTTAATACTTCTCCAGTAGATAAGAGAAATAAGCTGGAAGATGTTCTTGGTTGTTTTGATGAAGCCAAAAACAAATATTACTATGGAAACGCAAAATTTTTATAACCTCTATCAAAAAGAAAATCAGATAATTTACTCTCGCAACGAAACTTAAGAAGCAACCTGCTAGTTATGGATGTATCTGTATAATGATAAACATCCATATGCAGACTGAACGATCAAAGATAAATTAATTCTGGGTCTTTACGACACGCAAATACAACAAAGGATTATTAGGGCAACTGATATTAATAATCAGGATAATAATAATAATAATAATAATAATAATAATAATAATAATAATAATAATAATAATAATAATAATAATAATAATAATAATAATAATAATAATACGCTAACAAAAGTGTAAGAATACTGCAAATCTATAGAATTGTCTAAGTAACATCTCAGGCATTTTACTCCTGTGGAAGAAGTTAATGCTGTGAAAAGTATCACTATACAGTGCAGAAAATGTGAACGTCAACATATGGTAGGAATATGCCCTATGTCAAATAAAAGTTGCAATTTATCAGATACGCAATCACTTTGCCAAAGTATGCTTTCACAACCAGAATATCCAAGCTGTTGGTGACAAACATCGGGCATAGGCATATGGAAATAGCTTTATAAGTCAAAATCAAGTCCGTGAGAGCAGAGCAGAGAGCAACCATACAAGGGAAAGGTCAAAAGGTGATCGATAACTTTCAGTTGTAGTTTTTTGTAAGTGCAAGTGAGTGTAATTTTGTGGTATATTATGTCCAATTTAATTGTATTCTATAAAAATACAAGTACTATTATGTATCGCCATTCCTTTAATGCCACACTGAAAGCCTGTAGGATCAATAATCTAGCCAAATTTAAAGTTACTTCAGTAGGGTAACCTCGAATATTCATGTTTGAAACTTTGTATTTGGCTATTAAAATTTCTGGCAACTCCAAGAACTGTATTTATTTTAATTTTATGTTATTGAAATTTTAATTGCTTTATTAATATTTTATCAAGCATTTCTTTGTGTTTGTTACATACTCAATCTCAATAAATGTGCAATACTCGAATTGTTGACTTATTAAGTATCTGAACGTGAGTTTACAGGTGAGTGTAGCCACTAGAATGATGGTAACCAACACTAGGGTGAGTGATTAAAGTTTAAATTCTAACATATATGACGAGTTGGGCTTGCTATACGAAAATATATACAAAGTAAATTTTGAAGATAAATCAAATATTTATTAGCTTTGCATTTCCTTAATTTCTGTATCATTCAAAAAATGTACACAGGGTATTTCGCATAAGAACTGATACAGAGCAGGAACATGTAGGTAAATCCAAAATAATGGTGATTTAACGCAACTTACCCTTATTCTAAGTTGTACCCCTGAGAAGTTATAGGACTTCAAAGTGGAGTTTCAAATTTCGAAAAAAAATCGATATCTGCATAATCCTTTAACTTAGCAAAATCAAATTTTGTACATATTCTGAGTATGTCAAGAGCATTAATCGCTGGTAAGTAGACTTCAATTGAGGCATTTGAAAGGGTTGAATAGGTTGAACCCCACTTTAAATGTCTATAACTTCTCACGGGTGCAAGTTATGGTATAGGCGTAACTTGCGTTAAATCACCATATTTTAGGTTCCCCTAATACACGCCCCTGCTCTGTGTCGATTCTTATACAAAACACCCTGTATATCTTAAAAAAAGCAATGTTCTCATGAGGATATGTATGGACATTTTGAGAAGATTAATTGATTGTTCGTGGGACATTTTCAGAAAATACTGGGAGCTCGTAAGAATATTATAAATAACATTCTAAGGACCTTATTAGTATGACAGAATATGTCCAATTGTTATGTTCATAGTATGTTCTATGAATATATTTGTATCCTGTGGGAATGTTCTGGAGACGTTTCAATACTCTTTCGGAACATTCTTGGGATATTCTCAGAATGTGTTTGGGTTGGCTGGGATATTGAATAAATGATAATTACAGGTTGCCTACAAGTATGTTTTAGACAACCCAATTCCTACAGAACATTTTTGGGATCTGACGATCGTTTCACTGACAAATTTAGCGTCATCAGCCGGGTCCATTTTTTTGTCTGTAGGGTGGCCCATATGTTTGTGTGTGAATATGACATGTTTCGGCGGCTGGTATGTATCCGTGCTGTGTTGCGGTTAGCCTGCGTGCGTGCGAGAGCGCCTGAGTGTGTGAGGTGACCGTGTGTGGGGGTGTAAACTGAATTTTACATCTGAGGTCGGTTACATTTTTATTGAATTCGTTCTGGATGCCCCGGCAATAGTGGTTGTTTATATTTTTTGTTTGTTTGAGTTTTGTTTGTGTAGGTTTCTTAGGTTAGTTTTAGTTTAAATCTTGATTTAGCCTTAGTGTGTAACATAGTGTGATATCTATGTATCTAAGTTACTATGTATTTAGAGAAATGTATATCACTCCAGACACAACGCCAACAAGTCTCTGACTTAGGCGAATGTCTTGTTGAACTTTTTATTTATTTGGTTCAATAAAATAATAATATAATAATAATAATACATAAACTAAGCGAATAAAAACTAGAAATCCTATTTATATGTTAGTTGACAAGCAATTGCGAACATGGAAATGCGTCAAATTGTCGCGACTGCCTCACACCTTTGATTAGCTTGATATTGTCTTTATCTATATGATGATTATTATCCCAAATATGTTGGGCAATACATGATTTATCAATAGTGCCATATCTCAGTTGCGCTAAATGTTCTTTAAATCTTATTTCATAGATATTTTACTTTGCCTAACATATTTAAGTTCACAAGCCTTACAACATATTTCATAGATTCCCGACATTTATGTGGTTTTATCATTGTTCTGTAAGTTACGCAGCAATATATATATATATATATATATATATATATATATATATATATATATATATATATATATATATATATATATATATTTATATTTATATATATCATACTTTGTCCAGCTTTCAGTTGGTAATTCTAAGTTATCTTTGGATTGTATATCATAGCTGTAACTCTTTCTAGGCTCCCGGTGAAGTACCAAAGACAGTGCGAAATATAGAGCATGTTTTAGCAAAGAACTTGCGTTTTTTAATGCCCATAGAATTTTGAGGTCGATAGCCCTTATTGAGACTTTAAATTTTGGAAACTAACAAAACTAAGATAAGGAATTTCCTTAGATGAAAAAACAGTTGATTCATATTCAGGGCCACCAGAAACACAATCTTGTACTTTAGAATAAAAATCGCATATTTTTATTCTAAAATACTGGGTGTCCCAAATTGTTACCAATACGAAAATAAAAATTGTATTGTGGTGTTCAGTGCTTAAGTGGGATACACTTAGGTATATTAACACTAACATTGAAGTGCTTTCAGCATAGTTTTTTACAGTATTGTATGCAAAAACTGTAGAGCTGTGAGATTTTCAGAAAAGTTGATGAGATATTCAATAAAAATATCACAAGTAAACACTAATCAGAAAACGAAAGCACGTATATCTTTTCGTCAAATTTGATTGAAATTTTACACAATCGGTCAAAAAAATTGCATGTCATACATGAAAAAAAAAATAATTTGCTGATAACGGGGACATTCTCGGTAAAATGTAGTTTGTTGACTGTGACATTTACAATGTTTAAACATCATTTCCAAATTTGTATATGAATTAATTGATAAATCGACTTACCTTGACCTGTGGAGTCTTTCTACTTGGAGGTCTTCTAGCTCCATCCCCTAGCAACAAGCCCAGTCTCATATACATGTCATTATCACCACATTTCTTGCTAGCTGACAACGGCTTCACAGTACCACCTTCGTCATCTGAAAATGTTATTTATTATAATATTCTCATATTTTAGATTAGGAATGTTAGTATTAGCATGAGCAAAACCACAACACATTGTAATTGTTTTTCTTAGTTTTTAGACCAATTTGATTTGAAAATACAGTAATGCTCGGTTATAACGAACCTCAAGGGACAGGAAAAACTGTTCGTTGTAAGTGATACGTTCAGAAATCAACTACTCACATTTTATTCTTGCATGTATTTTTTTTTATTTGGTTGTCATACATTTAAAAGAAAATTATTAATGTTAGTTTTTTTGACCAAGGTTAATCTCATTTACATAAAATTCCACTTCGGCTATCTTATTTAGAACACTGAGAATGAGTATTTGTCGGTTGCAGAAAACGACGCACGGCTTCAATGTTTCGGTTTGCATTAGACGTAATTGGAACTGGTATTAATTTGTTCATTTCAATGTCTTCGTCGTCTTCCTTCTCTTGATCGTCAATGTAATCATTTGCAGAAGATATAGAAGCTACATTCGAATTGTCATCCAAAAATTCTACAAGCACAAGGTCGCCATCAACGTGGATGTTATTTATTAAAATGAAAATTATATCCAACGGGAATAAGGACTTGCTCAACATCTTATTATCATTCTCTGTTCGATTTTTTTCAAATCATTCCACCAAGGCTAAATTATTTTCATTAAGTGCATCGTAGCTTTGGGGAATAAGTTATGTCTAAAGCAATTTATAATTGTTTCTTGTTGTTATATCTAGAGATAAAGATTTTATTGATTCCAAGTGATTCATTGTAAATTTTTCCCTTTGACTGTTAAAGTTTATAATTTGAAAGAGACAAATCTCGATAAAGACTTTTTAGGCTTAACACCCTGGTGCATGGGCGGCAATTTAGCACTAGTGTTAGATAGCATGAACACCAATTTAAAGTAGTCCTGCCTTTGACATCTGCATTGGTAAAACAGTTGCCCATGAGTAACAATATTTTGCGGTTCTTACGACGTAATTCATTCGTAAAATTTTAACAGGTCAATGTGTGGGTTATCGGCAACCGATTAGCATTCTTGAAGCACCTTGGATTTTCAGGCTTTACGATTACCAAAATTTTTTGTGGCTTTCTGGTGAACTGAATTGGCCACGGTTATTTTTCTTTTCGTTGGCTTCTTTGCATACGATTTGTAAACTTTCAGTATATTAGACTCCCATATGACACATATGTATATCTCGCTACCATTTTACCTTATAAACATTTATATAAATTTATATCTTAACTCAACAAATTTCTTTTTCTGCTGCCATTAAATTTGCCACCACCAATACGGTAAATCTTTCCTCAGATAGATTTCCACTTATACATGTCTCGTCTTTAAGCTTTAAGGTGTTGTCATGTGTTAGCTTAAAAAATGACCTTGCTTTGTCAGCGTTGACGATATCTTCTTCCTTAAAGTTTACCAATTTCGGACCACTTGTCTTAAGCCTGTCATTTATAATGATCATATTTACTGCGACTACCTAGACTACAATTCTTCCACTGCTAATGCCATGTGTTTTCTTGAATCTTTTAAGCTCTTTGCTATTAAATTATATTCAGAAGAGTTCAACACCTTAGTCCAAAGGTCTTCAGCTTTTGCCGGCAATACTGTTCTACTAATTGGTACATTTTTCGCTCTTTGCTGAGAAAATCATTTGAAAAGACCTTGGTCAATTTCAAAATTAGAAGGTTTTTTGATGATTTTTTTACATTCTTCCGAAGCTCTCCAATACTCTTTTATTCTTTATTCTTTTTTTTTCTTCTTCAAGAGTGTAGCAACAGTTGATTTGTTTAGCTCTAATATAGTACAAATTACACTTTGTTTTTCTCTTCGTTACTAGCTCGTGTTTAGCTTTCAATGTAAAAGAATTGTTAATTTTTGAAAGAACTCTGTTAGATGTCACCGAGAATTATATGTTCCTTGGCGAGAAACAGCAGGTGACTGACTTGTCGTAGATTGCGTTTCAAGTGCGTAATTTTCACATGAAAGTCCCGGGCTCCCGTCAACGCTCGTTATAACTGAAAATTTTCGAAATACCTAATCAAAAGTATGGTTCGCTCTAACCGAAAATTCATTACAATCGGGTTCGTTATTTGTCAAAAAACAATACACAAGTCATACTACTAACTGAAGTTCGTATTTTCCATATTGGTTCGTCATAACCGACAGCTCATTATATCCGGGGTCGTAAGTCGTTATAGACGGTTCGTTATTTGTCAAAAAACAATACACAAGTCATACTACTAACTGAAGTTCGTATTTTCCATATTGGTTCGTCATAACCGACAGCTCATTATATCCGGGGTCGTAAGTCGTTATAGACGGACATTACTGTGATTAAAAAGTTAAATAAAACGACAGTCAGTCCTAAAATACGCATTTTAAAAACATTTTCAAGACTAAACACCCACATACAGGCTTGCCACTTGAAATCGTGATTCCGTTGCAAATTGCTTAAAGACATAAATTTCGCTTTTAAGCGGACGACTTTTAGGCTTATTTTTAACATCGAAACAGCAACCCTTACCAACTTCCTTTCAACGGGGCCTTATTTATTTTAATGAAATCGCCACTTTTAAATTTTGAAAAAATGTCTTCAAATGAGCGCGAACTAGGCCCCGTATAAATTTTTGTATGTTAATATACATACATACCTATATATATATATATATATATATATATATATATATATATATATATATATATATATATATATATATATATATATATATATATACGTATGTATGTATGTATGTATGTATGTATGTATGTATGTATGTATCACATCAATAAACCAAAAAATAATGGGCCAAATTTGGTAAGTATCTTCCTTTTCGTTAGCTAGGAAAATCAACCCATGCTTTCCCTGCAAATGTTGTGTTTTCTTTGGGAAAATTTTTATATCTCCCGAAATAACATAGTAATGGCAACCAAATTTGGTACTTGTATTATAAAAACTGAACCATGTACCAAAATTTATATGTGTTAGTTAAGATTTCTTCAAATGAGAGTAACTTAGGCCCCCTATAATCCTTAGCCGTGTTTAGTTTCATTTTTTATCTGTTTACATATATACAGGGTGATGCATTTCTACGGCAAAGCTCAATATAATTGTCTTTATACATGATACGAGAAAAAATTGTATACGTTAATTATAGGGTCTCTTGATCTGCATCTTATAAACTTATTCTGACAATCATAGGCCCATAAGTAGTTGGTGATACCTACAATTTTTCGAACGTTCTTTATATTATTGCATTTTTCATCGAAATATTATGCCTGTTTGTAAGAAAAAACTTGAGGCGCAGTAAGTACGTTTTGGTAGCGAATTTTCACTGATTGCTGCAAATTTCAATAACCCAATTTGCTGTTAACCTAAGCTTCTTTGGCTAGGAAACCAGTTTTCTCGGAAACATTTTAAATTTATTTTTGGAAAATTTCTGTACATTTTAAAACAATTAATTATTCTTATAAAATATGGTACATTGTTTCTATTATATAGGTTATACCGGTAACCAAATTGCATTAAATTAAATTAAATTAAATTAAATTAACTAGACATATTTGCTATTAAAAACATTTTTATGAAAATTCACTTGATGTGTCCAGATTTTTTAGATTTGAAACAGTGGCTTCTGAAAAATGGATTTCTAAAGGTGTGTAATGTATTTATCACAAATTCACATATCAGTTCGACGACCAGCCTCCATGCAATAGTAAAAAGTTTATTCAAAATGTCGGGGCACATTCTGTAAATTTTATGAAGAATTGGGCTGAGGAGAATAAATTGTACTTTTTTTGTGACCCCACAAAAAGAAATCTGCGGGTGACAAATCTTGCCATCGTGAGGGTGATTCTATGGAACCTCTTCTCCCAACCCATCGTTTTGTAAATCTGTGGTCGGGATATTGTGGAAGAGGCAAAGCGTAGCGTGGAGGAGACCCACCCTGGTGTAATACCAACTGGTCTTCGAGATAATGTTCATCATGCTCGATCATGTCAGTCAACATTGGATTAATGGTGTTTTCCAAGAACTCAAAGTACATATCTCTAGTCAGATATGTCAAATATGTAAAAATGATTTTTTTGAAAATTATCGATTTTCAATAACGTATATCTCGAAAACCGTTGGGAACTCGACAAATATGTTTAGAATAAGTTGTATATCAAATTTAATTAGCTTTCATTTTTGTTGGAAGAATATTTTTCTACAGTGGACCGTTTTCGAGATATAGACAAAAAACGAAAAAATGAGACCTTTCCGCCCCTCCCAGGGCCGGCGACTTTTAGTATGTTTATCTCCTAACTATTCCTAACAAAGTCTTAAAGTCGCAAATTCGCGCATATTCAATGGACTCTTCTTCTTTCGGTGCCATATCAGGTCCCCCTAACGTTGGCAATTACATTGGCGAGTTGTTCGCGGTTTTAGGCTAATCTGAATAGTTGTTCGGCACTGCGTATTCCAGTCCAATCGCGAATGTTCTTTAGCCATGACATCTGTTTCCTTCCAATTCCTCGGCTGCCTTCGATTTTACCTTTCATTATAAGCTGGAGCACCTTGTATCGGTCTCCTCTAAGAACATGTCCCAGGTATGATATCTTTCGCACCTTAATAGTGACAAATAATTCACGAACGGCATTCGCTCTATTTAATACTGCTTCGATGGTCTGCATAGCTGTGCAACCGCATCTCAAACGCTTTCAGTCGACTGATCGTAGCAGCCCTCAGAGTCCAGTTCTCAGCCCCATACAACAACACGGACCAAATATAACATTTGATCATTCTTTGACGCAATCTTAGGTTTAAGTTGACGTTAGAGAAAAATGATTTCATTCTCATGAAAGTTGTGCGCGCTGTTTCAATACTGCACTTTATCTCTTTATCAGGGTCTAGATGTTCTGTGATATCACAACGTTTGTTAGACCGGCGTTCCATTCATTTGTCTTGAGCGGTATTTCTAGCGTTCACTGCAGTGTTAAAATCAATGGTATTTTCCTCACTGTTTTAAACACATGGGTGGGGGACTGTATTGTATACCAATACAGCTCTATCGACTGAAGTGTTCGGAAATATCAACGCACACCTAACCCGAATTCATTCCCAGTTGCTATTGACCTACTCATATTCTCTGAATGAAGACGTGGTACCTACTTCATTCCAAGTCACTATTAACCGACTATTTATGAAATCAAATAAGTAAATTAAATCGATTGTCATAAAATATGTAGTGTATTAAGACTAAGGGAAAAAAAACATATTTAACTGTGCACATTTTAATTATATTTTAGGGTGTGCGGCGCACACCTAGCTCACTAGGAGAAATCGCCACTGTCTGTGATATAACAACCAAGGTATTTGAATTGGGTAAAAAGGTAAAGGTAAGATGCTTACTGGCAATTAGGCCATTGCTGACCCTTTTTGCTTATCTAAACTAACCTATCCTCCACCTTGAGCTCGATCTCAACGACGACAGTGATTTGAAAAATCATCCGCCGCCGGTGAGTCTCGAATCGTGGATCCCCGAGTCCGTATTGGAAAGTCATCGACTTTCCCGCATGGCCACGGAGGCGCTTATTTGAATTGGGTAACTCAATTGATTCTACAATGGATTAATTGTCTGGACTATAAAAGCACATTGATTATGTGCATAAATAAGTGACATTATATCCACACTCTGTGCAAATGAGTAAACTATTTTGTTGAATAACTGCACAAGCAGGAATAACATAATGGACAAATAAAATGAAAATCACTCGTACACTAAGGTTTCTTCGTAAATAAAGAAATCGAAGAGCACAATTTAATCATTATGAGTAACAATTAAAAAAATGATCAACCCTCACTTTTTCGTAAGTGATAATCAGGTAAAACAATCAACAAAACGCGTCGATATTTATAGTAAATTAAAGAAAACCCCTTCTGGTTCTTAGGCGACAAATTTTCAGAAGACACTGCTTCAAATTTTAAAAATAAGACAGCATTGAAAAGAGCTCTCTCCAGCTCTAAAATTAGGTGCCACTTGATCAGCTTTGTCATCTAAGATTTTAGGGGTGCATCGCACCACCGCTTAAGGGCTGATGTTGCGATGTTAAAAATAAGCTCAAAAGTCTTTCCCCTTTAAAACAAAATTTACGTCTTTAAGGGATTTTCAACAAAATGTCGATACGTGCCCTATAACGCACCTGGTTCGTTTGTGGCCAGCCTGTATTTAGTTATTTTAGTTAAAAATAAATAAACGTTTTCAAGTATTGCTTGGTTCGACTCAATAAATTAAATCGATCATATAAAAGGATAAAGTGTCGCTGAAAACAATCTGGTGCGCAAAACAAGCAAAATAAAGTGCAGCATGACGAATACAGCTTAAAATAATTTGGAACTATTAAAACTGCCTGTAAAGATATTGGTACTATTGGTGAAACGGTAAAATGCTAAAAACATACTACTTGGTTCCGCAATCGAGCTGGCGACACGTGCTTTGTGTTTTACAACTCACTGAGGTAGGCTGGCTACCACAGCCGTATTACTTTATAGGTGTATTTTCGCTGCAATTAGTATACCGTACTGGCGAGCTCTAATTAGAGCGAAACCGGTCTACTGTGGTGAGAATGCATCTAGCTTTACATAGAGACTAGATTTCGTGAACATCTGGCACATTTGAGATACGGTAGTGTAGACAAGTCATGCGTGGCGCAACATATTTGGGATCAAATACACCACATTGATAAGAAAAATCGGCAAGTTATCAAAAATATTAGACAGAAAGCTAAGCTTGATGCGTACGACAGTATTTATATTTCTAGGGCAATAAAAAACAAAAGATCCTTAAATCGAGCCCCGTCACTGATCTGCAGTCCCCTGTTTGCGCTGACTTCGAAGCAGATAAACATTCCGAAACCTGTCAGTTAAGGTAATAAAGGAAAATCAATAACCTCGCCCGGCAATAAAGATACAATACACAGGAAACTTGCCTGCCATTTAATCTCCCTCTCAGTATCGTTTTTTTAGCCAAGAATCAATATAAATAGGCGGTGTTGTAGTAGAAAGTAGTTTTTTCATCTTCTGATGACGCTAGCTTTGTTAGCGAAACGATCATCAGGTCTTTAAAAAGATGTGTTGTGGTGATTTGGGTTCTCCAAGTGTACTTAACAGCCCCCCCCCCCCCCCTATCAATGCACTTATTACATCGTTTCAGCAACAATTCGATATAAAAATGTTATTTTGGTTTGTCTGTGTGCCCAAACTGCAGCTTTCACCTCTTCGTTGTCACTGAAATAGCACTGGCGAAGGTCCTTTTTCAACTTTCCAAATAGATAGTTACTGGTGGACATATCTGGACTATACGGGGCATGATCAGTTTGTTTGAAACCGCAGTCACGAATAGCGGCTTGTGCAATTCCAGCAGTGTGCACGACTGCATTGTCATGGAGCAAACGCATGCGTCTGTTTAGTTTCCCACGTGTTTTTTCCAGAACATTTTGTTGTAATTTATGCAGGAGTGTTGTATAATATTGACTGAGGTGTGGCGTTCTTTAAAGTCTATGAGAAGAATACCCTCACAATTCCAAAAAACCGTAGCCGTCACTTGTCGACTGACAGAGCTTGAACTTTCTTGGCGGTGCTTCTCCATTACTCCTCTATTCCATTGACTCCCCTTTGCACAAGGGATCATAGTAGAGAACTATTTGCTTCAAGACGTCCACAGGGTTTTCTCCACAGGTGTCCAAAAAGGATCGGGCACATTCAACACGACGCTGTTTTTTTTTAAATTTCAACAAGACACCACAAGGGCTTACAGCCTAAATACATTCATACCGTGGGTGTTGACAAGGAGGAATTAGGTAACTTGTTAATTCTGGACTTGAAGGTTTGGAGGTTCGGAGGAGAAGGAAAAACATGTGCCGGCAAGGAATTCCACAACTTGGAAGTCCTCGGGACAAAAGAGCGGGCATAACAAGATGTTCTATGTCTGGTGACCTGGACCGTAAAAGGGTGCATTCGCTGTGTTCCCCTGGTAGATCTGTTGGGGACAGCAGGTGGAGGAACTATGGAAGAAAGCTCCTCTGAGCAGTGCCCGTGCAGATATCTATAAAAGAGAGAGAGGTCACCAACGGCACGTCGGTGGGCAAGGGATGGCAGCCCTTTGGTGATGGTAGGGTCACCGATAAGACGTATAGCTCTCTTCTGAATGGAGTCCAGGATAGCGAGTGTAGAAGCGGCAGCGGCACCCCAGATGTGGGAACAGTATTCGAGTTTTGGTCTTATTTGAGAAGTATATAAGGTATAGAGATTAGCTGGTGAAAAGTATTTGCGAGCCCGGAAGAGGAAACCTAATTTCTTAGCAGCCGCTTCTGCAATTGATGTGACATGTTGGTGCCAATTGAGATTTCGATCCACAGAAATGCCAACAAGTGAAAAGGACTCATTACTTTGAATAACTTGGTTGTTTATTGTGATGGGTCTAGTGCTGGTGTATATCTTATGAGAAAGAAAGCAAGACTGTGATTTGGTGGGGTTGAATTGTACAAGATTTCTACTTCCCCAGTCTAATATTTTTTGGAGATCCACGGATACAGAACCCTCCATGAGTCTGCGATCCTCATGTAACTGGGCTAAAGGCACAGGCTTAGAATATTGTATATTTGAGTGGAGGGTGCTGTCGTCCGCGTAACTGTGAACTGGGTTGGGTGTGCTAGAGAGGAGGTCATTGATGTGGAGAAGAAACAAAGTAGAGGCTAAAGCTGAACCTTGAGGAACTCCTGCATTAATTGGATACAGTTTAGAGGAATGGCCATCCACGACAACAGTAATGCTCCGGTTGGAGAGGAAATTTGCTGTCCAGGTACAGAGTTTTGGTGGTAGGCCATAGGCCGGAAGTTTATTAAGCAGCGCTGAGTGCCAGACGCAGAATGTTTCATCCTCTGATGACGCTAACTTGGTTAGTGAAACGATCGTCAGGTCTTTTTAAAATGTGTTGTGGTGATTTGGGCTCTCCAAGTGTACTTATGGTCGAATGCTTTGGATATGTCTAGAGCGACAATACGGATTCACCGTATAGTTCCGTAGACTTGTTCCAAGAATGGGTGACAAAGGAAAGGAGGTCGGCAGTTGATCTACGCTGACGGAATCCATACTGCCTGTCGTGGATTAGACTGTGTTTTTCAAGAAATTTTAGTAATTCGGTGTTTATATACTTTTCCATCACTTTAGAGACGACTGAAAGGAGAGATATAGGCCTGTAGTTGCTAGGAAGCGCTTAGGATCCTTTCTTGGTGACGGGTTGTACTCTAGCAGTTTTCCAGTTACTAGGGAATATGCCTCTATTGTAAGATGTCTGAAACAGACGAGTCAGGACAAGAGCAAGTTCTGGTGAGCATTTCTTGAGAACAATTGCTGGGATCTCGTCACGGCCAGATGCTCTCCTGATATTAAGAGAAGAGAGCATATTTCGTACCTTTTTACTTTTGAAAATGATATCCGTCAGTTTATGCGCGACATTGGGGACTGTTGGTGGTTGAACATTTGGAAGTGGGTTGAGAGTAGAATTGCCGGCGAACGAGGCCAAAAGTTCAGCCTTGCCCAAGACGGTAGAAACAATTTCATCCCCTGAGACAACGTGGGTGGGTGGGTTTTTAGTAACGTGCTCTTGCAGAATTTATTCCAAATAGATTTAGCAAGAGTCCAAAAGGGTTTGCAGCCGCTGGAGCTTAAGAGGACTTTGTTTTTGATGTGGTTATTAAACGAGTTTTTTGCCTCAGAAAGAATGCGGACACAGCGGTTTCTTGCGTCGTTAAATGCTTGACAGTTTGCTTGACTGGGATTGTGTAGAAGCGTTTCGTGAGCTTTGACCTGTTCAAGTCTGGCCTTGTCACAGGATTTAGAGTGTCAGAGCTTTTGAATGACTGCAGAGGTTTTCTGTGTACGTGGAATAAATAATTCCATGCCAGCTTGGATAATTTCGGTGACGTTTTGTGAGATATCAGAGGGGCCAGGATGAGAGAAGCAGACAGACGCCCATGGAAATGAGGAAAAGTAATCTCGCATTTCCTCCCAGTTCGCGGGGTTGTAGTGCCAAACGATACGTGGGTGTGATGACTGTGTGACCTTGGGTTGCATTGCGCAAGAAGCAGTGACCATGCCGTGGACTGGCGAACAAGGGGGGCGGTGGCTGATATCTTATAGCAGTCAGGATTTGTAGTAAGAAGGAGATCCAAGGAATTTGAGCTGTGTGTTGGAATGCGAGGAAAGTAAGTAGATTGCTAAACCATATTGGCTAAAGAATTTCTGACCGCAAAGGCCTCCGCTGCTCTTCCTTGTGGGTCCGTTTTTGAAGATCCTAGCCATTCCTTATTATGGACATTGAAGTCACCGAGAATAGTGACCTCGGAGGAAGGATATTCAGAAATCAGATGGTCGGTTGTTCAGAAAGGTAGTCAAAGAGCTGGACAAAGTTGTTGTCAGAAGGTGACTGGTAAATGCAACAGATGAATTTAGTTGCAGCCCTGAGAGAGAGTTTTATCCATAGTATGTCTTTTCTTCCAGCTTCTAAATTGGGGAGTTTGGTGCAGGATATATTACTACGGACGTAAGCACACACGCCTCCATGCAATCTAAAGGAAGTAAGAAGCTCATACCCCGGGAAATTAAGGTGACTAGCGGCTGTTTTGGCAGTGATTTGAGTTTCGGTGAGGAGGAGGAGTTGGAGCCTATTAGCCTGGAGGAAATGGTGTACGGAGTTCAGGTTAGAATTTAGGCCACACATATTCGAGAAGGATATGTTAAATCTTGATGCTGGCGCCCCCTGTACACCCCTCTCCCGGAGATCCGAATGGCGGGGTATTTTACCTCCGGAATCTTTTGCACAAGGAGGGGCCATCATCATTTTTGTTTATAAGGGAAACCGACTCATACACCAGAACCGGAAACGTCCGTTGGGACTCCACCGGCCTCTTGATGTAAGGGGTGGGTGGTACCTCCGCGGGCGTGAAAAAAATCCTTTACTATCACGTAAGGGAAAAGTCCACTACCACATACCAATTACTTACCTCGTAAAATAAGTTAGTTTATTATCTCCAACAAGAAAGTGTGTATCTAACTTTGTGGCAATAGCAACTCATTCTGTATATTCTTGTCAAATATCAGAAGAAAGATGACGTTCGTATCCACCATTTCTAAGTGAGTAATGTATATTGTTGATTTTTAAGTAAAAATTAACACTAACTTAAGTATCTTGAAAAAAAAAACGCAAAAAAAGATACTAAGAATATTGAAGTGTAGCACAAGGTAATCAAAGGGTGCAACAAAACATGCAGTGTAAGAAAACAAAAAACATGCCAGGCAAATAATCATTAGCAACACATAAAAATTGATTATCGTGCCTGAAACCAGCTGGTTCAATCCTGTGTTAGCACTAGACGATCCTGCAGACCATAGTGACCGGATCTTTCCCAAAACCACGCTTGGCCAATGGCGACCTTCGTTTGACGTCGTCGACGATGTCATTGCTGCTGAGGAAACTAAAAATTCGTAAAAATTCTTGTAGTTTACCTTCTCTTTTTTAGTGGTTTATATAATCTTTTTAATTACTACTTATTTTACTGTATTGACTGGTATTTTTCAGCTACCCAAGAAGGATCACATGAAGAGGACCAGTAGATGAACTTGTAAAATGGTTTAAACTCTGAATGAAGGTTCTGAGATTGTACTATTTTCATTTTATTGAAAGAACATACTTTTTAGCGAATTTTCATTAGGAATATATATATATATATATATATATATATATATATATATATATATATATATATATATATATATATATATATATATGTATCCGAGCGGTAACTCAAAAAATATTAAACTAATTTCAATTAAACTTGGCCAAAATCTTGTTTGGGCAAAACCGAGGTCAAGTTCGTTAATCAGCCTTTATGCTCAAGTTTTTCCGGTGGAAAATCAGGGAAAACTTTTTGAAAACGCGATATTTTTGTGAATATCAGAGTAACTGGAATGAGACTTTACATGTGGCTAGAAATACTGCGAGTAAACCTATGTTGTAAATATTAAGTAATTTGGTATCCAATATATAGAGTTTCTTCCAAATTAAAAATAAAATTCCAAAGACATGTGTTAAGACGACTTAGTGGTTAAGTTCAATGCCTGACAGACAGAGTAGTTAATTGCCCGGGGTAGATTGATTCATACAACAGATATAAACCACACATCAACGGTAACCAAACTAAATATATACCAGGTATAACACATACTACCCGAACCAACAATCGTGAAATCTCGGCCGCAGTTATGGAAAATGGCAAACGACATGAAATTAAAAATTTGCCGAGTAATTGTTATTTAACTGACATTATAATTGTAGCTTTACGAACGGCCTCAAATACAGTCTTAGCGCAGCATAGATATATTATGCTGTCGCATAATATAGTACGAATGTAAACAAAATCTGGCCAAGTCTGTATAAAAATGGTTCTAAAATAGCTTCTTTTATCTTTACACTCAAACATAAGACGTCATATAAGACCGAAACAGTCGTGGGATATGTTTAAATGGTAATTCTACTTATTGTTACGTATACTTTGAATATAATATCCCGGGCATGAAAGCTATCTAATGTATCACCTAAACAAATTTTTTTGACGTATACCCAGATAGCTCAGAGACGTCCGGCTTTGCCTCGTAAGCAGAAGGTTACGCGATCGAATCCAGTTCGATAAATGTATGTTTTTTATGTTTTATTTTGGCGTTTGGAGAAACAATAGTGCAGAGATTTCATACATTTTGAACAAGATCTCATTTTTGTTTAAAACCCATAAATAAGTTTGTCACCTTTGAGTCTGAAATTATAATTTTGTTATTGTTGATATTGAAAAAACCGGTTTGATTAGGTTGGCGATTAATAAGGAAAAATAACTGCTACGTTTATAATTTGGCAGATACTTTAATCTTCTAAATATGAATGATGTTTCCTTCTGGAAATCTTCTGTATAACTTTTATGAAATACAAGTTTCTTTCAAAGATACTTACACTATCTACAGATATAGCAAAATTTAGTTCTTTAGCTTCATAGAAAATTGAGTTTAGGGCATTTTCTCAAAAGGAGTTAGAACGCAAGATTTTTTTGATAATAGAGAGATATGGATGGCAACACTTTCGAAACAATTCTTCAAATGTGCGCGTACTAGGACCCTTAAAATCGATCTTCAAGGTCTGTGTAAGTTTACAGTATTAACTTTACTAATATGCCGTATAATAATAGTGTAGAATTCTTATGAAAAATTGCTACTATAACGCACTTGCTGCGTCCCGAAATTTTAGTTTATTTTTCTGGGTTAACATTTTTTTGGGGAGACTCTACACAAAGCGCCAATAGAATAAGATACAAATGGGTCTTAAAAACGATTAAATAATTCTTGTTTATCAGCGAATTTTTCGTAGTACGCAAAATTCACTAATGAGGAGACCTATATATCGTACCTGCCAATAAGTTAAAAAAATAATGAGCCGATTTTTTGATAAAATTTGGTAGGTACCATCCCCCTGTAACTGGCTTGGATAAGTTCGTTAGTCAGGAAAATTGGACCAGTTTTCCCGGGAAACAGTTGGATTTTCTTTCGTAAAATGGTATCTCCGAAACTAACAAAGCTATACCAGCTAAATTTGGTACTTAAGTTTCTACTATCAAGCTTATCCTCCGTGCCAAAATTTAGATCTCTAAGTGAAAAGAAAAAGAAAAGATCATCATTTAAAGAAAAAAATGTTGGTGCCACTGGTGATCAGAGAAACGCAGAAGAACAAAATATTTGATCTGTTTAACAAAGCCCATTGTATATTACGCACAAAGATTCAGTTTTTTTGTCGTAAAAAGGCCAAGAAATACCAAAATTTTATAGTTTTTGTTCTTAAAACGTCAAAGTCGTGAGTTGAACGTCAAACTTTGAAATTTTCAGACAAAACGAATACGGGTTATGTAGAACAAATGTCGTAAGACGTGTATTTCACAACGCCCTAGGTTTCAGCTTCAACTATCATGGTCCCTCATTTTGGTAAAATATTTGCAGAATATTCATTTCAAATAGACCCTTTCTCTGACGCTTTGGCAGTACTTTTAGTTATAGAGTTTGGGGCTTAATAGTCTAAAATTTGTAGCGAATTTTCGGAGAAGAAATTCGTTGTTAACGACACCACGACTTTTGAATTTTGAAAAGTCGTCAAATGAGCGCGAATTAGGCCTCATAGAATTAAACATTTTTGAATATCATATGTAATTCTGACACCTTAAAAGAATAAATATGCTTCTCTAATATAACTTGACTTTGGAGATTATTTTTGCCCACGAAAGAATTAAAATCCACGCGTTTCATGTTCTCGCACTTCCAAAAGAATCCCTCTGATCCTTTGCTAAGCATCTGAAACACAACACATCCAAACAGAATACATAAACCCAATTGTGGGAGTTCTGAACTATTGTATTATAATATGATGTTTAACGCTACCAGTTTCTCTGAACTCTTAGGAAATAATTGATTCGGGAAATACAGCTAATTTGAAAACTACTGAACCTCGGCTATGCAGAAGTAGAATGAACTAAATTTTTATTAACAACAAATATATTACGGATCTGAATGTTAATCGCTTCCTTAAGCAATCTTTGAAACATATATTCGTTAACATGAAAACAACAATACCAACGAAGGCGGGCAGGACAGACACCCTCTATGAATGAAATGGAAATTACTACTTTAATTTCTTGCCTTCCCACGTCGTCAACTGTCGCGTCTACGTACCCAAGACCGGATACTAAATAACCCACACATAGATGAGGTTATATAAAATTGTTTGCTATAAGGTATCAAAATTCTTGCATAAGAAATACATATGTGCATAAATCATATAGGTACGCCAAGAAGCAAACATTTCAAAGAAAGTCAATCCTTCGGATACTTCAATCTTGCTGACATTTTTAGCTAGACTTTACCCTTCAGTACATGACATTTCCTATATGACTCACCAAAATTTTCTATGATGCTTTGCAAACTGAAATAGAAGTGCTCTTGTCAGTTATCCACCACACGTCACGTAGTGGTGTTGAGTGTCTTTTCAAATGAAGCCTAATAAGTAAATAGTAATTTTATAAAAAACATATTACGCCAGAGCGAGGGTGAGTTGGTATAATATTTTTAGCGAATTAAAAAAAAATCGCTAATGAGGAGATCTGTGTTTATATCCGACCGATAACTCAAAAAATAATGAACCAATCTTGATCAAATTTGGTGAGTAACTTTTGCAACTGGCTTGGATAAGTTCGTTAGCCAGGAAAATCGGACCAGGTTTTCCCCGGAAAATTTTGTTTTTTCTTTCTAAAAAATTTTATAGCAAAGTAAGGGCAACCAAATTTGGTACGCGTGTTTGTATTTCAAATAGTGAACTATGTACCAAAATCTAGGTCTCTAGCTTTAAAGACAAAGTAGTTATTGGCAGTTAAAGAAACAAATTTTAGAGTTTTCCTCAAAACGTCAAACTCGCAATTTTAAACGTCAAAATTGGCAAGGTTTAGGAAAAAAACGTGAAACGAATACGGATTGTGAATAGAAAATGTTGCAAGAAGAGTGTTCTGCAAACCCTTAAGTTTCAGATTCAACCGTCATTGCCCTTCATTTTACTAAAATATTTACAGAAAATTCATTTCAAACAGACCCTTTCTCTGATGCTTTGGCTGTCGGTTTAGTTAAGTTGATGCTTTCGCCGTAGGTTTAGTGAAGTTTATGGTTTAACGGTCAATAATTTTTTTAGCTAATTTTCGTAGAACAAATTCGTTAATGTATTTTTTCATTTTTTCTCGAAATATGATGCGTTTGTAAGAAAAAAATCTGGACGCGGTAAGTGCGTTTTGGTAGCGAATTTTCGGTAAATTTGCAGTTTAGCTCCCGAACGCTTTAAAAAACTGTTTTCAGAAACCTACCAAGCCCCCCCCCCTGGATCCACAAACCCCAAGAAAAATTTCTTGTTCACGCCCCCCAAGGAAGTTACGGGACCAGGAGTGATTAGGGGTGCTGGGCGGGATAGGTAGTAAAAAGGAAATATAAAATTCGAATAAAACGGGCTTGAAAGCTGTCTTTTTCACATCTTGAAGCCATATCCTCCTCAAACCCTGCCTACCCCGCACAGCACCCCTATCCCCCCAGGTGCCGTAACTTCCTTAGCGGGTAGGAACAAGACATTTTTCTTGTGGTTTATGCAGCGAGGGTGGTTGTATGCACGCGAGGGGGAAGGAAAATCTCCACGACCAAGCAGCTACCCCCTAACCCCCCACCCATGCCGCAAGTCGAACCGGGGGGGGGTCCTGCTTCGTCGTAGGCATTTTCCTTTCCCCCTCGTGTGCATACAACCACCCTCGTTGCATAAACCACAAGAAAGACTTCATACCCCCCAAGGAAGTTACGTGACCTGGGGCAAATAGGGTTGTTGTGCGGAGTAGGCAGGGTTTAATGGGGATAAGGCTTCAAATAGAAAGCTTTCAAGCAGTTTTCTTCGCATTTTCTGCTCATATTTCCTTTTTACTACCTACCCCGCCCAACACCCCTATTCACTCCCAGTCCCGTAACTTTATTTATTTATTAATACTGTAATATAATTCCAGCTAAAATCAGTATGTGTCAAATATGGAATACCATGTGTTCACAAACAACCGTCTATGATGACTCAATTTCTACTTGCTACAGTTTGAATACTGTCATAACCGAAACTATTATTATTTTCTCCCAAAATATCGCTAACGTACACATAAAAGATGGGAGGAAACGAAAATTCATGGCAAGTGAACATTAATGTGATATTTTGAATAATATTCGTTCAGACCCGAAATTTGAACACGCAATGTAGTTCCTGAGAAAGATATGCCTCTTTCAGTAATTAATGAAACACTAGAAGCTTCATTAGGCACTGAAACGAATGTAAAACTTTATATACCTGTTGCTACTTTATATCAAATGTGTGATCAGGACAAAATCAAAAAGGTCACGTGGAAGAAAAATAATGTACTGCTGTAAACGATACATGCACATCAAATTCTAATGTATTCTAGCATTTGCGATTTTGACAGTCTATACCAGGTTTTTAAGTATATCATTCAAGACGTTCCCATAGCTAAAATTGCCAACGAAACTGATTGTTTTGCTTGTAGAAAAAATGTCAACACCAGTTTTCAGCGAATTTTTATTTAAAAAATTCGGTAATAGAGAGGTATCGATGGTGAGACTTTGCGAAAAAAATTTTTAAACGAGCGCGAATTTGGGCGCCTAGAATCCGAAATCAAGGTCCGTTTGAAATTTTATATGTATATGTATGTATGTATATATATATATATATATATATATATATATATATATATATATATATATATATATATAATATATATATATATATATATATATATATATATATGTATGTATATATATATATATATATATATATATATATATATATATATATATATATATATTCAGCCAAATGTGGTACGCTGGTTTACGTGACAAACAGTAAACGATGTGCCAAAATTTAGAGGTATAGGGTAAAAAGAAAAAAGTTGTAGGCATTTGAAGAAAAAAATGTTGGTGCCACTGATGACCAGATAAACGCACAAAAGTAAAATATTTTGTGTGGATAACAAAATCCTATGTATGTTACAGACAAAAAAGTTTTTGACGCAAAAACATCAAGAAATGCCAGAAAAATGACTGCAAATTTGATAACTTTTTCTCCTAAAACATTAAAGTCGCGATTTGGGCAAAGTCCTTAAGTTTCAGCTTGAACCGTCATTGTCCTTCATTTTGCTAAAATGTTTCCAGAGAATCCATTTTAAATAGACCCCTAGACCTTTTCTCTGATGCTTTAGCAGTACTTTTAGTTATAGAGTTTATGGTTTAATTCTCTATAATTTTTCGCAAATATTCGTACAAGAAATTCGTTATTAAGAAAAACTTTTTCAATTGAGCGCGAATTAGGTTCCCTAGGACCCAGCCGGGGTTAGTTTTAGTTTTTATCTATTTACATATATACAGGGTGGCGCATTTCTACGGTAAAGCTCAATATTACTGTTATTCTACAAGATACGAGAAACAATTGTATACGTTAATTATAGGGTGTCTTGAGCTACATCTTAAAAAATATTTCTACAATCACAGGTGGCCCATAAGTCGTTGGTGATACCAATTTTCTTTTTTTTTTTTAATCGAACACGCCTTATATTATTGCATTTTTGTATTTTCCATCGAACTGTAATGCATGAACTGTAATGTATTGCGAGTTATTTCAATTGTTTTGCAACTTTTCACATTTTTGGCACCTATAAAAAATTGTGATATGGCGTTTTACCCACAAAAATCAAAGTCTAATGCGAATGACGCATTCAGAGAGGCTTTCGTTTAATATATTATTTCATGAAAAAATCGAGATGCCATGCACCGGGCACTCTCAAATAGTGACCGACTTAAAAAAAATCTAACTATCGTAACTCAATTAATTCAAATAGAACAGCCTGTATTTTGTGTTTCCGAAATAAAAGGCTTAATAATAAATGTTGAATAAGTTATTTTAAAAAATGTTTTTGGATTTTCGTGACAAATTTGTTTGTAAATGTTCATGCAATAGGCTTCTTTGGAGTTTTGTCGAAAAGCTTATTTGATGAAATATGGCACATTGTTTCTACTATATACTGGTAACCAAATTTGACGCCCGCTTTCATTAAAAAAAGACAAATTTGCTATTAAAAACATTTGTATGAAAATTGACTGCCATAACGCACTTGCTGCCTCTAGACTTTTTTATTGTAGTTTTGTTGTACTTCTGTAATACTATTAATGAACTAACAGTTTGTTATTTTTTTCGGAATATACTTTTGTGTGAATACAGTCCTAATTTTTCTGCTCTCCCCAAACAAATTGCTTAAGACACCCATGCTGCAGCTACTTCTAGATCGCAAATATTTTGAAAACACTGGATTTTAGCGCCATTCAACAAGAAAACTATTTTATAACCACAAGTTTCCAAGCGACGCTAACAAACAGGCGTATTTTTAAAACTTGAAGGGTGCCTTACCAGCACTTACTAACCATTAGTCAAATTAGGAAGTGATTATTTTTATATTATATTATTTTTTTACTACTTTCATAAAAAAAAAACTCCCATATCTGTACCAATTTACGTCTAATACTTCTCTAGATATAACGGGAAATGAAAATTCAATTTCTTACTTCAACACCCTGTACCTTTTTTAGATTTGACTTTTATACTAAGGTAAGTTTGGCTTAATTGTCATATTTGAATCTGTTGCTCTGTATATCATTAGTTTTGGATCACACTGTATGTTCTTCAAACCGGACATTTTTCATTTTATCAACGTTGCTATTAATTTACAGAGATACACAACGACTAACAACATACCAGAAAGCGCTGTATCTCCAGGTATCTGCCTGGGACTTCTGTGCGCAAAAGGCGTCCTAAGACCCTTAGGACTCAGGAAGAACTTTCTTCTTGACTGTGGTGGTGTGGGACAGCTTTGCGTCATCGCCGTTTGATCTGCTTTACTTCTGGGATTGCTAGGCCTTGTTTTTGGTAGTTTTTCCGGATGAGCCAACTCCGAGCCAGTGGAAGCATGGTCCTGTTTCTGAAACAAAACAAAAAGTTTAAAACCACAATCGATTTTCAAACCTAAGAAAGTAGATTGATATCTAGCTAGGCAGGAAAATTTACAGTGAACAAAATTTCATTTAGCTGCTATGATAATAACTATACTGTTTTATAAATCAGCTGGCTAAGTTTGACATCTACAGACTGAATAGCGACAAAACTTTCTGTTCAGGAACAACCGCTTGCCTAAAAGGCCATTCTAATAGTACTTATAAAAGTCTGGACACAGCACGTGCGTTATGGTAGTGAATTTTCATAGAAATTATCTGGCACCAAATATTTTTTAAAACTTTTTTTCTTGTAGGATGAAAATCTAAATTTTGGCATATAGTTTCCTTTTAATATCATAAACCTACGTACCAAATTTACTTACCATAGCTTTTTTATTTTTGGAGATATAATTTTTTTCCGAAAGAACACACAAAATTTTAATAAACGGGGTAATAGCACAGCATAAGGAACAGTTTCTTATTCTGTGGTAATAGTATAACATAAGGTCTTCGTATGCTGTGGTAATAGAGTTGTGACATTATTAGTGTTATATATATGAGAAAATCCAGAAGCTGTTATTCCCATCATGAAGAAAACCTAGTACACTTCTTTATGAATATAATTATATGATCTTTAAATGTCAGTAGCATACACATAATATATGAATTTCGTGATTGCAATACTCAATGTAGATCAGAAATGTTATTAATAGTTTGGAATTCTTTCCGATTAAAACAAGAAGTAATTATGTAGATTACATACATTAGAACAAACTGGTTAAAAGTTTTATATTACGTAGAGCATACATTAGAGCAAATTTGTTGAAAGTGTTGTACATAACGAGTAGGTACAATAATTTGGTATATTAAATTGGTTAATATCAGGCTAGATGCATTCTCGCAACAATTAGAACCGTAGACCGGTTTCGCTCTTATTAGAGCTCTTCAGTACGGCATACTAATTGTAGCACCTAAAGTAATACGGCTATAGTATAGCCAGCCTTTCAACACTAAGTGAGTGGTGAACGTGCCGCCACCTAGTTGCGGAAACAAGTAGTTCGTTGTCACGCCAGCTCCAAATAACACAAGGTGTTAAAAAATAGAGACTGTATACAACTAACTAACAATTTAGAAAACTGTCAGCCCTGGCCCATTTCCACCCCAATATAGGGACAAAGTATGTAAGGCATTCTCGCATCAATTAGAACAGTAGACCGGTTTCGCTCTCATTAGAGCTTTTCAGTATGGCGAAATGGGCCAGGGCTGACAGTTTTCTAAATTGTTAGTTAGTTGTATACAGTCTCTATTTTTTGTTATTTGGAGCTGGCGTGACAACATACTACTTGGTTCCACAACTAGGTGGCGGCACGTCCACCACTCACTTAGTGTTGAAAGGCTGGCTATACTATAGCCGTATTACTTTAGGTGCATTTTTGCTACAATTAGTATGCCGTACTGAAGAGCTCTAATGAGAGCGAAAGCGGGCTACGGTTCTAATTTCTGCGAGAATGCATCTAGCCTTACATACTTTGTCCCTATATTGGGGTAGAAATGGGCCAGGGCTGACAGTTTTCTAAATTGTTAGTTAGTTGTATACAGTCTCTATTTTTTTAACACTTTGTGTTATTTGGAGCTGGCGTGACAACATACTACTTGGTTCCGCAACTAGGTGGCGGCACGTCCACCACTCACTTAGTGTTGGTTAATATCAAATAAGTGAATTGATCGTATGGCATTGAAGTTGCAAAAAGGGGCAAACAAATTTAATTAGAAACATTTTTAAATGGCAAACCTTCTTTGGAAGATTACTGTGTTACATATTAACGGGTCTTTTCGGATTTTAGTTAATTTTGGTAAAAAAAAAATCGATAATGAGGCGATCACGACTTTTGAATTTTGAAAAATTTTCCAGGGCCAGTTTCAATTTATATATATATATATATATATATATATATATATATATATATATATATATATATATATAAATAATGGGCCGATTTGGAGCAAATTTTCTGAGTACCTTTCTTTTGCAAGTGGCTTGTAGAAGTTTGTTTTCCCGGAAAAGTTTGTGTTTTATTACGAAAAAATGTACATCTTCGGAAATGCCAAAGTAAGGGCAACCAAATTTGGTATGCGTGTTTGTATTATCAAGAGTGAACCATGTACCGAAATTTAGGTCTGTAAGTTTAAACAGAAAAAGTTATGGGCATTTAAAGAAAAAAAATTTGGGTTTTTCTCAAAACGCCAAAGTGGCGATTTGAAACGTCAAGATTGGCAACATTTAGCCACAAATACGGACTGTGTAAAGAAAATGTAGCAAGAAGAGTGGTCTGCAAACCCTTATATTTCAGCTTCAACCGCCATTGTCCTTCATTTTACTAAAATATTTCCAGAAATTTCATTTCAAATAGACCCTTTCTCTAATGCTTTGGCGGTAGTTTTATAGTTCAACGATCTATAATTTTTAGCTAATTTTCGTAGAAAAAATTCGCCAATGGGGAGACCGCGACTTTTGAATTTTCAAAAAGATTTTTTTAAATGAACGCAAACTAGCCCCCCTAGAATCCATATCCGGGTTTAGTTTCAGTTTGTATCTGGTTACATTTATATACAGGGTGATGCATTTCGACGGTAAAGCTCAATATAATTGTTATTATACAAGATACGAGAAATAGTTGTATACGTTAATTATAGGGTGTCTTGAGTTCATCTTATAAAATTATTTTGACAATCACAGGACGCCTCGTTGGTGACACCCACTTTTTTTTCGAACATCCTTATATTATTGAATTTTTGTAAACATTTAAGTTTATTTTCGGAAAATGTCTGTACATTTTCAAATAAGTAATTTTGATAAAATATGGCACATTGTTTCTACTATATATTGTACACTGGTAACGAGGTTGATGCCTGCTTGCATTAGAGAGACATATTTGCTATTAAAAACATTTTTATAAAAATTCACTTCCATAACGCACTTGCTGCGTCCAGACTCTTTATCACTTGTTTTCTTTGTTTTATTTACCCAACTGGCAAATATTTACGTATATATTATAGATTTTATTTGTCCTTTTTGTAGTAGGGGAGGGTGGGTCACAATAAGACGCGGGGTACAATGAGACAAACTGTATAAATTTTAAATGCGCGTGATTTTTTCTCTGCCTTTTTAACAGAAGTTCAAGTTTGCCATGATTCATTTTCTATCCAACTTACCGGCAGTTCACAGCACATACGACATTGTTATTTGCTTTTCGTTAATTTTGGGTATGTAATCTTTTTCCATGTACCCAATTTAGCATGTAATAACTCTGGTATCCATTGCCTTAAGTTTTCGCCATTTTATTTAGTAATTGCTGCAAGTTTTTTATCATCACGCGCTAGGTTATGTCGAGTTAATTTCGTTTTTGAGTAAAATGTGAACCAGTTTATTCCGACTTGCGTTAGGGCCACAATGAGACACAATTTAGTGGGCCACAATGAGACATGTCTTATTGTGGCCCATGAATCCGTGTTAAATGTAGGTACTTAAAAATCTAAAGATTTTTTAATAAAGCTTGTTTTTTTTTCTCATAAATAGCTAGCATCATGTCCAGAGGAAGAAAAAGAAAGACTGAAAAAGGAAATTTCACAGAGGAACAAATGAAAAGTGCTGTTAGGTAGGTGATTTTAGAAAGATTGTCATTACGCGAAGCAGCTGAACGGAATGGTGTAAAATTTCAAACTTTAGCACGATATGTTAAGAGACAAAAAGATCAACCTGAAAGCAAAATTAGAATGACCCCTAAATACAATGCCCGTCAAATATTCTCTGAGGCAGAAGAACAGAGTTTGTGTTATTACATTCTGGAATGTTCGAAAATGTGTTATGGAAAATCCACCAAAAATTTTCGCGCTTTGGCTTATGAGCTAGCTACAGCCAATTCCAAACCTATTGGAGGAGAAACAAATTAGCCGGAGTCGACTATCTTAGTTCATTCATGAAAAGACACCCCTTACTCAGCATCAGGTAGCCCGAGGGTTGCAGCTTATTCAGAGCAACTTCTTTCAACCGGCATAATATTTCAAAGTTCTTTGATAACCTTTATGCAATTATGGAGAGGTCTGAAAAACTTCGAGACCCTTCAAGGATTTATAACTTGGACGAGACAACAACAACAACTGTCCATAAACCAAAAAAATTCATCGTCAAAAAAGGAACGAAGCAAGTCAGTGAAACTACTAGTGGTGAACGAGGAACCCTAGTGACCACGTGCTATTTCATAAATGCAGCTGGGAATAACCTTGTTCCAGTAATGATTTTTCCAAGAAAAAAATTTAAAGAACATATGTTAATTGGGGCCCCACCAGGCACTCTGGGCCTAACAAATCCTTCTGGATGGATGAACACAGAGTTATTCTTTGAAACATTCAAGCACTTCATCAAAAAGAGTGCAAGTTCTCTAGAGAATCCTTGTATTTTAGTGATGGGTAATCACGAAAGTCATTTGTCTGTCCAAACTACAAATCTAGCCAAAGAGAATGGAGTCATAATTGTGATTTTGCCACCTCACTGCTCTAATAAGCTTTAACCATTAGATGTCACAGTTTTTTTATTCATTTAAAGCTTTTTATAATGCCGCTGTAGATAGTTGGCTTTTAAGTCATCCCGGAGTGCCTTTGAATATCTATGGGATAGAGGGATGTGTGTGCCAAGCTTGCCAACGGTCCATGACACCAGAAAATATTATAGCCGGATTGAGAAAAACAGGCATCTATCTGTATGATCGAAACATTTTTACAGATGAAGACTTTCTCTGTAGTGAAGTGACGAATAGAAACTTAAGACAGTCTCCAGCGCTCAATAATCAACCTATTGCCGGACCAAGTCATGCTTCAGACGAAGAGCCCAATCGATCTGTCACGCCTACTACCACTACAACACCTTCTAAAAGATTCATTATTCCAGAAGAATTGTTGGTTTCCCAAAAGCCAAGGAACTGAAAACAGAAAGGAAGATGCGAACTAAAGGAAAAAATGCCATAATGACTGACACACCTGAATTGTTAGTTATAAAAGTAAAAGAAAGAGAAAAACTTAGAAGAAATTCACTGAAGAAGTCTGGTATCAAACAGAAGAAAAACATTCACCCGAATCAGAGAGTGAAGGTAGTTTGCAGGTAGAGACGGATAATGTTGATGATTTTGACATGCCAGACACAGAAAATTAAATTAATTTGGAGCCGTTGTCCAAAAACCCAGATGTAGCAGATTTTAATCGAGTGGAGTTTTCTACTAAAAAGAAAATTTACTACATAGCCAAGGTTATTGACAACAAAAGTGAGATTAAGGTGAGATATCTGAGAAGAGGTACAAAATGTTTAGATAGTTTCATTTTTCCAATTATTCCTGATGAAGCTTCTGTTCATTTATCTGACATTAAAGCGATTTTGCCACCTCTGCAGCCTACTGGATGCACCAAGCGACAAGGTCGTTTAATTAAATTTCCTGTCAATCTAGACACTTTGGAAATCCGCTGAAAGTTTTATTGTGTATTTTTTTAGTTTGATATATCTTAAGTTTAATTTACTGTTGTCTTTCAAATGATTTTATAGTTGTTCTATATTATAAATGTCAAAACAGTAATATTTTTAGGTTTTCATTGTACCCCTTACCTCGGGCCAAAGCGAGACAAAAAGTTTTTTTTTAAATTGCGGCCATTTTTATTGTCGTATTTCAACAACTGTATAGTTTACAATTTGTTTTTAAAATATAAACCTATATATTTGTTCATTTGTTTTGATGATATAAATAAAATAAAACTTTTTATTTTGAAATATGTATTTTATGTCTCACTGTGGCCCACCTTCCCCTACTTTTCTTTTAATCAAAAATCTTAATCTTACGAAAACTCACTACCATAACGCACTGGCTGCGTTTCAAAAATTTGTGTTCATAAAGTGCTACAAAATGATGTTTTAATTGCTTTTGATAACGTGTATTACATTAAATGGTTTAGGACAATCAGAATTGGTAATTGCTATGAAAAAAGTGGCATACCTACATATCACTTTTTTTAGCGTCTAATTATGTGTCAATTCTAAGTTAATTACTTATAAATAAAGGTAACTAAAATATTTATAATAAAGTCTTTTCTATTCACAAAGCTGATCAATAATAATCGACGTGCCAGAATTAAGCTGTCAGAGATCGTTTACGTTAGAGGCTACCAAAGTCACGAAGACTTTGTTCACCATATTACAATTGGCTTAATTATTGCTCTTGATACTGGATTAAGCATGCAAATATACATTATATTTGTATATGACACTTCTAAGGCATAAATCATGAAATGCTATATTACTTTTATGAATCGTGCATAGGTAAAACGAAACACGATTTTAAAAATGTGTGTTGCTGTAAATGAGATCATCAACAATGAATGTTATAGTGATGTAATTACCATTTGACTGTAATAATAATACAGTGTCGTGACTTGAATATGATATACGCTGTTACATAATTTAGCAACAAAGTATAAAAACAGAAGCTTCGAAAACATTTTAGCCATAAAGGAAACAATTAATGTTAGATTAACTTAACAAGTGTGTGTTTCAAAATAAAAACAAAGAACATTTATTTGTTACATATTTATGAGCAGGTAATGTATGAACAGTGACAGTAGCTGCATGTCATAATCAAATCAAGTATTAATTAAAAAGTTGGGACGCAGCAAGTGCGTTATGGTAGTGAATTTTCATAGTAATGATCTGGCACCAAACATTTTTTCAAGAAATGCTCAACTTTTTGGTCTTGCAAGATAGAGATCTAAATTTTCGTATATAGTTTACTATTTATAACCATAACCTACGTACCAAATGTTATTACCACAGCTTTGTTATTTTCGGAGAGACAAATTTTTCCGAAGGAAAACCCAAAATGTTCCCGGAAAATCTGGTCCGATTTTCCTGGCTAACGAACTTATCCAAGCCACTTACGAAAGAAAGGTACTGTGCCAAAGTTCATCCAAATCGGTCTATTACTTTTATCGGTATGACACATACACACACAGGCGCGCGCGTGCACGCATATATATATATATATATATATATATATATATATATATATATATATATATATATATATATATATATATATATATATATATATATGAGAGCGGGTCAATAAGTCCGTGACTTTTTGAAATTGCCGATTCTTAACAGGAAGGGCAATACTGCTCCTGTCAACAAGCATCTGTCAGATGACTCCTGTCAAATTTTGCTGCGTCATTTAGTTAGTGTTAGATAGCCATTGAAAGCAGACAACCTCTTGAGTTTTAATGAAAATTGAAAAAAATGAATTTCGTGTGCTCATCAAACATTTTTTTGCGAAAAAAAAACCATCACTCAAACCAAGGCTAAGCTTGATAAATACTATGGGGATTCTGCACCAACAATTTCCATGGTAAAAAAGTGGTTTACTTAATTTCGTTGCGGCCGTACAAGCACAAATGGCGCCGAACGTTCTGGACGCCCAGTTCAGGTCGCTACACCCGAAACAATTGAAAAAATTAACGATATGGTGTTGGCTCATCATAGATTGAAAGTGCGGGAGATTGTGCAAACCATAGGCATATCACATGGCTCAGAGGTTTCTATTTTGCATGATTTTTTTTCGCTTGAACATCGTCAAAAATGTCAAAACATATAGAAAACACCATTTGTGAACGAATTTTCTTTTGTCTGTCGGTCTGTGTGACTGTCTGTTTGTAGACACGATAACATTAGAACGAATTGATATATCGTCTTCAAATTTGATATACAGTTAGCACCCGACAAACTAACGGTTCGGATTGTTTGCGGGTGAAATCACTTTAATGTAGGGGATGAAGGGGGGAGAGGGTGGGCGGTTGTTGGTGTTGTATTTGGTGAAAATTGACATTTTTCCGTTAAAACTCTAGTAATATAACGTTTTAGGGTTTATTTATTAGAAAACTCTTAATTTCATCAAACATCTGGTATTATGTGCTGAAATTAAATTAACGGTTGAATTTGTGGGGGTGGAATATCAGTGACAGGAATTTCGAATTATTTTTTTTTGCTAAAATGGGCTAAAAACTCTTAGAACATACAGAAAACGAATTGAGATATCATCTTCAAACTTGGTATACTGTGAGCACCCGACAAAGTAACGGTTCAGATTGTTTTTAGTTAAAGTCTCTCCAGGGGTAGGGGATCAATGGGAGGGGGGTGGTTTATTTAGAGAAAATTGATATTTTTCTGTTAAAACTCGAGTAATAAAACACTTCAAAAGTTTGTGGATACAAAAATACAAATCTTTTCTTTGTCAAGTCGTGGGCCCTGAATAAATTATCACAGCTATGTGGAAGTTATGATTCAATTTGCAGCACTATTTTTTACGAAATTTCACTAAGAATACAGTGGGTGGCAAAATTATGGAATAAATTCATTAAAATTTGAGTAATTTGTGTTTTGACTAAATGCTCGGACACGTCAACTCGAGTTTTCAAAAGTCTGGACACAGTAAGTGCGTTATGGTAGTGAATTTTCATAGAATTGATTTGACACCAAATATTTTTTTATAATTTCTTTGCTTGTAATATAGAAATATAAATATTGGTACATAGTTTCCTTCTAATATCGTAAATTTACGTACCAAGATTGGTTACCATAACTTCTCTGATTTTTGAGATAAAAATTTTTTGCGAAAGAAAACCCAAAATGTTCCCGGAAAACCTGGTTTGATTTTCCTATGTAACGAACTGATCCAAGCCACTTACAAAAAGAAGGCACGTGCCAAGTTTTACTAAAATCGGACCATTATTTTTTGAGTTATCGGTGATATATATATATATATATATATATATATATATATATATATATATATATATATATATATATATATATATATATATATATATATATATATATATATAAACTGAAACTGACCCCGGATATGGGTTCTAGGGGTCCTAGTTCGTGCTCATTTGAAGAATTTTTTTCAAAATTCAAGTCGGGATCTCCCCATTAGTAAATGTTTTCTAAGAAAACGTAAAACCGCCAGTCCCGCGTACCATGCAATGTTGGGCACGTTAAAGATCCCTATACTCCTTACAGAAAATTCGACAAGAATTATATACTAATAAACGATAAACTCTATAGCTACGACTACTGCCAAAGCATCAGAGGAAGGGTATATTTGAAATGAATTTTCCGAAAGCATTTTAGTAAAATGAAGGATAATAACGGTTGAAGCTGAGACTTCAGGCTTTGTAAAATATTCTTCTTGAGACATTTTCTTTCCATAGCTCGTATTAGTTTCAGGTTCTTTGCCTAAATGTTGCCAATTTTGACGTTTTAAATCGCGACTTTGACGTTTTGAGGAAAACCCCAATTTATTTTTCTTTAAATGCCTATAACTTTTTTGTCTTTTAACGTTCAAAATTCAAAAGTCGCGATCTCTTCATTAGTGATTGTTTTAAAGAAAATTCACTAAAACATTATTTGAGACTTCCACAATCGTGATACTTAATTCTATTAGAGAATTTTCAGTAAGAATGTTTTATGTACGTATTTTTACGTACCTCTATCACAACATTATTGCATGTGTTATATCTTATGTTATACCATGGTCCACAGTCAGATCCACTAGTTACAAGAAATCGAAGGCAATTAATTTACTTTGCTAATTTATCGCCTCAAGTGACCGATTAATTATACTTTAGCCCTACCACATCGTTTATAATCATTATTTATCACTAATCACTGGAATGTTTGTGTTACCAACTGTATTTGCTTGGGTTTAAATTATTAATTAGCAATACTTGTTTATATTCGATTTATTATTTACATTTTTCCATCGGTTTGTGAATAATCAGCTGACATTCCCTACTATGTGTACAGAAACTATTTATGAGATTACGTCACTTTAAAAATTGCAGATTGCAGCTACTGTTTATCAAGCAAGATATATTTAAAATATTGTCACGTAGAAATTGGCATTAAACGAGGCGTAGCAAATTTATTAAATACAGCAAACAACTGTGTGAATTGTCTATTAGTGAACCTTTATTAAAAAAAAAACACTAAAAGAGAGGTCAGATGGCAAAACTGTGTGTGAATTAGTCCTTAGTAAAGATATTTAAGATCCGTTAAAATTTGTTATATATATATATATATATATATATATATATATATATATATATATATATATATATATATACATATATATATATATAGATAGATAGATAACTTTATTAGCCTTTGATCAAGTACATACATACTACAGGCACGTCAAAGAATTAGAAAAACATAAAATGTCAGTCTTAAATATATACAAAAACAGAATTCAAAAAATAACAACACCACTTTACATACAGAACCAACTACAAAAATATACAATCAGTCTACATTAAACCTAAATTTACAGTTACAACGGTGCTATTTTTACAGCCATTATCATTCTCTCCGTTGCTCAGGGCCTGTACACCTTTCAGTAAATTCACTGACATGATAAAAAGAATTTTCAACCAAAAATAATTTCAACCTATGTTTAAAGCAGCTCAGTGTATCCGCAGCCTTAGTCTCCTGAGGAAGTATATTAAAATAGAAACAGCCAGCATACACAGGTGATTTCTTGTATGCCATATACTGGTAATTTGGCAAGTGGATGTCATTTCTTGCCCGGGTAGTGTAGCTGTGAACTGCACTATTTTTAGTAAACCTGTTCCTACGTGCATATGTGAAACTCAGGAGTTTATACAAATACACCCCCGTGACAGTCAACAGTTTTTTTGTTTTAAAAGTACTCCTGCATGATTCTTTTTGTTGTAGTCCAAAAATCAGGCGGATTACTCGTTTTTGGCATACGAAAACCCTGTGTACATCATTTGCATGACTCCACACTATTATGTTGTATGCCAGCACACTATACACTAAAGCAAAATACACATTAATCAGAGAAATTGCATTTAAGGTGTTATTCAGCTTCATGATGCAAAAATAGGCCTTACCCAATTTGTTTGATATTCCTTCTATCTGTGTCTCCCATAAGAGCCTATTATCTAAAGTGCAACCTAAAAAGTTGGTGGAGGTACTTAAGGCAATATAGTTATCATTAAAATGAAAATTAATATCAATAGAAGGCTCTCGACATCTTCCCATAAACTCTACACAAACTGTCTTAGAACTGTTTACAATCAGGTGATTGCTGCAGCACCACTGACTGAAGTCCGACAAAATACTATTCACCTTACGCATAGCATCGGACAATACCGGATCCGAAACTACGATTGCTATGTCATCAGCGTACATAAACAATCTCCCACCTGTCAGATAGTTGGGAAGATCATTTACGTACAACATAAACATAAGCGGCCCCAGGACGCTTCCCTGCGGAGCGCCCAGCTTTACTTCATATTCATCAGATCTAACACCGTCCACTGAGACTACTAATCGCCTGTCTCTTACAAACGAGACAAGCCAATCACTAACAGGTCCCCTAAGTCCGACCGTATTTAATTTTCTTTCGAGGAAAATACAATTAATGGTGTCAAAAGCGCGAGACATGTCAAAAAATATGCCCACGGTGTGATGCTTTCTATCAATACAATCCGCAATATGCTGCACCATGTCCGCGCAGGCCTGTTCGGTGGAATATCCCTCGCGGAAACCATACTGACAAGAGACAAGACGTTATTTTTACTTAGGAAGTCCGTTATCCTGTTATGCATAATTCTTTCCATGATTTTGGAAAACGGACTCAGTACCATTACAGATCGGTAGTTTTCCACCGAGAACGGATCGTCTTTTTTATATACTGGTACCCCTTTCGCATTTTTCAATTTCGAGGGAAACTGGCAACTTAAGCGAGGTATTCATGATTACCGTTAGATAAGGCGATATCAATTCGGAAAGTTGTTTAATAACAGTGACTGCAATACCATCTAAGCTAGTGGATCTTTTAGTTTTAAGTCTATGAATAACGTTTGTCATTTCAGTGTCCGTCACTGGATAAAAATAAAAGCTATCGCGCACCGTTATGGAGGTTGTACACCCTTTATAGTTAAGAACACCAAAATGAGCAGTCAATTTTTCTTCTACCCCACAGGCAAAGTACTTTGCAAATGAATTTGATATTAAACGCTTGTCAGTAATTATTTCGTTATTTACTTTTAATTTAATCTCTGTTTTGGTTTTAGGTATTCTATTCAAATGTGTATTTACAAGTTGCCAGAGTGTCTTATTTTTGTTATCAGACTGTGAAATGATACCAGCATAATAATTATGTTTTTCTTGTTTAAGTTTAAGTTCAAGTTGTTTTTTCATTACCTTGTACTTATTATTATTATTATCGTCACTAGGATATAATCTTCTATAATAGTTAAAGAATTTTAAGTTCTTAAACGCAATTTTCCACTCTTTTGGTGCCCTAAAGTCATATTTTTTTGCTCCACTATAAATTTTCTGGGACTTTTCAGGAAACGCAACATTGTAACAATAGGAAAAATTCTCGAAAAATACATCGAACAAGTCATCAATATTTTGACAGTCGGTATCCTCGAAAGATATGTATTGAGCTTCAAAAATAGTTTTAAATTCTGTAAAAGCATCATAAGTGAACCGACGGCATAATCTTGTTAGAAAATCTGACTCGCTGGGATTTTTTATTTGTTCAGACCACGCATGACCTGTGCCGTATGATCTGACAGACCCGGATCAATAACTTTACACTTTACATCTTTTTTTATGTTGGTTATTACGTAATCAATCATGCTGCAGCTAACACCCGACTTGCTTTTAAATATTCGTGTAGGTTCAACTACCAAGTTTACTAGCTGGTTTGAGAAAATTACTATATATATATATATATATATATATATATATATATATATATATATATATATATATATATATATATTAACTGCGTCCAGACTTTCCATCTTTTTTCCAGGTTATAACAACTCAATTTTTAAAGCAATGCCAATTTTTATGAAAATTTGCTACCATAACAGGACTTTTGACTTTTAGTTCCAGTGGAAGATATGTTACGTACCTAAACTTATTGGGAGAAAATCTTCTGTTGTAGAAAAAAGTGAATCACTTAGTAAACGAACAATAGTCCGCAGCTATTTTTCCATTAGTGTTTCCCGTTAGATAAATGGCTTCCACCTATAAATACCGGGCTCGGTAACAAGAGCAATATTTCCGCTAGTCATCAAGATAAAGTGAATCTAACCTGTGCTATCCGAGTATGATAAAGATTACTGTAGGTTTATTAAAATAATTTCATTCCGACGCGGCGGGAAACTAATTATGTCCGGATTGTCTGGGGTTATAAATAGTTTTATGCCACTACCATACTCGTAAATTGCAGACAGCTTATATAGTGTTCTCATTAGAGGTGGAGGCCTATACTTAGGACTAGTACACCTCTGACACACTAATTATGCCTTTACTACTTTCAGACTATACCAAGCTCATCACGGAAATTATGGTCCGTTCACTTTTAAATTAGCTTGGAGATTTTAATAGAAACGTTTTACGTCCTCACATTGTTTTAATTTGTTTATTAAACGAAAGTATCTTGGGTGCTGTAGAACTCAAAAATACATAATGACAACTGCGTTTTGAACCTCAGTTTATACCAATGTTTAAATAACCGGGAATGGATCGAATTAAGGGATTTTTACTGACGTTTCGTCGTCCGATGTGGAGGGGGCCTTCGATGGGGGAAGGACGGATACGGTCTGTGCCGCCCTCCAGGACAGGGGATTGCCTAGGTCCTAATAAGTTGGGTGGCGAGCATGCTGGAGGACAGGCGAGTTTCGCTGACCTTGAGAAGCCGAGGGTTGGACGTTGGAGTGACGGGTGGCTGTCCTCAGGGCAGCTGCCTTTCACCTCATCTATGGTGTTTGGTCATGGAGCGGCTCTCCGAGAATGGCTTCTACGCCTAGGCGCACGCTAATGATGGGCTGGTCTTAGTGGCCGGCAAATTCCTCAGCGTCGTCTGTGTGTGCATGCAAGCTGCCTGTAGCATAATTGAAAGGTGGTGTGGTGAGCTGGGACTCTCCGTAAACCCAGCGCAGACGGAGATGATCCTATTCACCAAGAAGAGGAATATGGGGGGGTTCAGGGCGCCGGTGATGCTTGGAAAACCTTTAGCTTTAGTGCGGGAGGTCAAATATCTGGGGATGGTCCTGGACTCCAAACTATCATGGGGGTCGCAAATAGAACGAGTAGTAAGGAAGAGAGTAGCGACCCTCTGGCAGCTGCGTCGAGTGATAGCGAGGACCTGGGGACTTAATCCCCGGATCTTTCATGGGATTTACACTGCGATCGTCAGGCCGAGAATCATTTATGGGGCGTTAGTCTGGTGGTGTGGTGTGAACCAAACAGCTACACAGAACCTGGCCAAAAATCATAAGCTGGCAATTCTGGGTATCACCGGCGCTATGAGGACGACACCCTAAGCCGCGCTGGAGGTCTTGCTGATGCTGCCACCGCCTCCCATCTGTATCAGAAGGGAGGCTATGGCGTCGCATCTTAGAATGCGAGACTCTGGAAACTGGTGCGGAGAGGGAGCAATAATAGGACATGTAAGAGTCTCCAAGGAGATGGAAAAGGAAATTCCGATTTCCACCATCAAGGTACGGAATGCAGAGGACAATATTAGGTTGACTAGGCCATATACCCTCATAATCCCCAGTAAGGATCGGTGGAGGGAAAATGAGGTTGCATCCCAGCCCTCAGGCATGGTCTGTTTTACCGACGGATCGCGGCTGGAGGAGCAGCAATCCTCCGGGGCTGGAATATACATCGACAGCCTGGGGGTGGGCGAGAGTTATGCACTGGGCGCATATACCACGGTATTCGAAACGGAGGTGTAAGATATCCTATTTGTAGCCAATCGACAGGATAGTCCTGAGAAATGTGTATGCATTTGCTCGGATAGCCAGGCGGTCCTCCGGGCAGTCTGCGCGGCACGATTATGTTAACACTGGTTCAGGAGTGCGCTGACGCCCTTACGGGACTAGCCAGGACAAAAGAGGTGCAACTTGTGTGGGTTCCGGGACACTGTGGTGTAGCGGGGAATGAGGTGGCTTGGTTCCCGGCGGCAAAAAGGTCCCATCGTTGCCTACTTGCCTGGCGTTAGCCTCCCCACCACTGCTACTACTACTACTTGTATCAGCAAAGAACAGCTGCAAACAGTCAATCGATCAAGTCAAAAATGACAGCCACCAATCAGTAAGGAACAAATTCATCTCTTGTCCAAACAATACCCGGCTTTTCTGGCCTGTGGCATAAATTAAAAGTCGAATTTTTCCCATTAGCTCATTTCCTCCCCTCGCTACAAATAATCGATAAATATTTGGTGTATTGTGAAGAGGAAAGACTGACCCATTAGTCCGTGTATTTGCTTTCAATTCTACGTTGTGTCCGTGGGGAAAGAGCCCACCAACTCTATTACAACTGCTAAGCCAAAAATGGGGAAAATGTTTTTTTTTAGGCATCGAACTGTTGGGTATATACTGGAAAATTTAGAGATTATAAAAGCGTCAGGACCCGATGGGATCCTAGTAATAAATTCTTAAAACGTGTCTTTCTAAACTGACTATAATGGGTCTTCTGTCCATGACTCTTTTTGCTAACAGTTGCCCAAAAACTTCGGACTTTTTATGTAGTCCACTATCTTCTTGGGGGCTACTTTACCTATTTCCTGAGGTGTTGGGGTCACTCCTCCAGGGTATTTGAGACTTTTGCAGAACTGAGCCATGCAGTCGCATAGCAAGTGTTCTGTTGTTTCCGCTGCATCGGTACAGTAGCTGCAGTTTTCACTGTCCGCCTTTCCCATCTTCATAAGGTGATATGTCACTGAGGAGTGTCCTGTAAAAAGTCCTGTGATTATTCTCAAGTCGTTCCTGTTTAATCTAGAAACAGTTCAGACTTCTCTGTTGATATGGTGATGAACCCTTTTGACTGCCTTAAGCCTGGCGTCTTCCTTCAGTATGACAGCATTTGGTGTTTCTCCCAAGTATCAGGTTCGTTTCTTACGTGGCTTTTTGTTAGTCCATAATAGGGCTCTGGGCCATAGAATGGTGTTGTTGCTCCCCTTTTTGCAAGGCTGCCTGCTTCCTAGTTTCCTTTGATGCTTTGGTACGCACATCAAAGTATTTTGTTGCTTGTAGCCACATGCCTCAATGATTTGTTGCAATCCCAGGTGAGGTCAGGTCAGGTTAGACTCAGTTTTAAAAGATTTCAGATTCTTTAGTACTGCCTGACTGTCTGACAGGATGTAGATCTCTCTATTTCTGAGTCTTCTTTGTATGCACTCCTGTACACAGATTTATAGCGAGCATTTCTGCTGGAAAGGTGTTGGAAGTTTTTCCTAAGGACTTAGCTTAGTCTAAAGTTGGGTCCTCTTATTCTATTTGTCCCTCCATTTGTGTATATCCGCCTGTATATCATACAGATGAGTTGTTTGTCAGCCTTGCACTGTCTCTGTCCCATGTTGGGCGGTCGTTTATGATCACGTAGAATGGCATTATGAAGTCCAGTTTGGCTGGCATTTGGTCGGTTGGTTTGGCGAGTTCCTCCAGTGGAATGATTTACAGGATTTTTGGTTTGTAGGTACTCTCTCCTTAAGGGAAACTTGTGTTACAAATTTCATTAAAATTACAGAAATTTCCCGGAAACACTGATCCGAACTGGCGCTCTAACGAACTTATCCAAGCTATTTACAAAATACAGCTACCTGCCGAATTAATATACGTGGGAAGCATTTTCACAGATTAATTTTCGTAAAAATATTTTGATGTTTGTAACTCATTTTTTCATAAACGAGATTCCGGAGTTTTGACACAAAGTACCTACAAGGTCAGAACCTCGGTGGTTCAGCGGTAAGAACGTGTGCCTCTGAATCGAAGAGGGCGTAACTCCGTCGGTCCCGTGTCCATGCGATGTTGGGCACGTTAGAGATCCCTACCCTCTTTACAGAAAGGCAGGGGTTCGGAAAAATTTTCAGGATAGTGCGGTGAAACTGCTCCCTGGCGTCGGTGATTGGCCATAGTCGCAGAAATAGGCCGACGTTAAAGAAACAAAACACACACACATACCTACAAGGTCAAAATGTGTCTCAAATTTCAACAAAACAGCCTATAATTTTCAGGCATACAATTTTCAAAAGAAAATTCAATTTTTCTAAAACAATAAACTGGTTTGATTGGGCACACTGACGGACTTATCCAAGCTATCTGCGTAAGTTTAATTAAAACACAATTAAGTTATCGCTCTGATATCGTCCATTGTTGAATTTTTTCTACGAAAGTTTGTTACGAGAACAACTGAATACAGATAATGATAATGATTCCTTACAAAAAATGAAACATCTTCTTCACAAGTTATCAGATTGCTATGTTTACAATATGCAGATCAAAAATTCCGTTTCATGGCTTCCAATTCTTTTTTACTGATAACATATAATGATGCCAACTTATTATTTGCTCTACCAAGTTATCTCTACAATTATGCACAGGAAAGCAACACTTTTAAAGATATTCCGTCATTACGAAGATAAAAACGTTTCATAAAAAAGACATCATCCAAACGTGTTGTGTATTAAAAGGAAATGAAAATTACCAACTTCCTTGTGTTCCCTCTGAGCTAGCACAACATACGGTGTGTTGGGTGATGTTATTAGTCCACTAAATTTCAACATACGCAACTGGTTTTAAATTTAGATACGCAGTAGCGGACACAGCAAGTGCGTTACGGTAGTGAATTTTCATAGAAATGATCTATATATATATATATATATATATATATATATATATATATATATATATATATATATATATATATATATATATATATATATATATATATATATATATATATATATATATATATATATATATATATATATATATATATATATATATATATAAGACTGACTGATAAGTGGTTGCGTTCCTTTGAGACAGTGATAGTACATCTCTTTTGCAACATAATAAACCTTATATCACATTATCACATTATACAAAGTCCTTCTCTCATAGGCTTTGTCTGTAATATTCAGTAGATTTTGTTTAACACACAATATGTTGATCATGTGCGTTCTCTGATCACCACTGGCACCCATTTTTTTTTCAAATACGTGTAACTTTTCTTTCAACGTATACGTAGTTCACATGTTACGAGGAAAACCCCAATTTATTTTTCTTTAAATGCCTATAACTTTTTTGTCTCTTAACCTAGAGAGCTAAATTTTGGTACGTAATTTACCTATAATGATAAACCCGCCTACCAAATTTGGTTGCCCTTAGTTTGTTATTTCCGTAGATATAATTTTTTTTCCAAATAAAACACATTTTCCGGGAAAACCTAGGCCGATTTTCCTGGCTAACAAACTTATCCAAGCCACTGGTAAAAGGTAGGTACTCAACAAATGGTTGAAAGCAAATATTACCTCAACTTTTTTTGGATGTGAATTTCATTAAATTATAAAATATTTAAAAGTTTTCTGTGAATAAAATATGTTTTTGGTTCACTTTGATGGGATGTACGGTTCTCGAGAAAAATGAGTTAGATAATTATCTTATATACTATAAATCGACGGTAACTTTTATGTGTGAATTTTTTAATTAATTTAAAAAGATCCGATTTCATTAAAGTTCATTGTCTGGTGTATTAGAATTGCTGAGGTTCAAAATTTTGTAAAAATTAAACTTAAAATTGAGTTTCATATCAGAGGAAGCTATACTGTCATCATGTCAAGTTTTATACCTTGTGGAGAGCTGTAGCTAGCTTCTGTAGAGCTCTTTTAGACCAGGAGTCTGTAATGTGTGCGCTTAAATGGCCGTCCTCACACAGGACTGGATCAGGCGACACATTCAGTATTGCAATACCAATTTTCTCCATCCCACCTTCTCAGCCGCCGGATAAAAAATCTGTATCTCGCACAGACATTTCTAAAAGGTTATATTTACCTCTTCAAACACGATTACTTTTTGGAATGGCAGGCGACCCTCTAATATTTATTTTATTCATTTAGTAGTGTGGGCTGGTGAATTAGAAGATCGAAATTATTAATATGGATAGTATACTTTTGTATACCGACAATTTTATAGCTTAGCCATATAATTAGGATTAATTAATAAAATCTGTTCATGACCGATGCTAGGCGCTCGCTGTGACAAACAGTGTATTGAAAATTTGAACCGTTATCAAGTATCCCGGATACACGTGTCTCTCATATGGTATCCTCGCCTGAAAGAGCTCTTGTGAACCTTTTTTTCTGAACTTGTTTATACGATTATTATGTCTTAGTTTTGATCATAGAATACTTAGTTAACATCAATATCACTAATTTTTTTTCTCGTCCGCGGCTTTGCCGCCCCTATGGCACTGGAACCTTTGTGCATGCGCTTAGTCTTACATTTGTATTCTATGGCCTGCTAATTGAAAATATGAGAGTTTTGTTTTCTATAAAATGTAACTCAATTTTACCTTGATTTACACTTATAGACACCAGCTGGAGGATCTTTATGAAATATAATAATTTTAAATGAAATTTAAAAAAGGATAAATACAAGTTACAATCCGTTTTCTAATATTTTATGGCATGTGACATAATTTTCAAAATGGGGTTTCTCGAAAATCCGGCACCCTATCGAAGTGAAACACGAGTACATTCTATTCTTCGGAAGCTGTCAAATTTTATAATTCATTATTAAAATATGTTTCAAGTGATATATGTTAGTAGGCACATTTAAATAAAGGTATATTAAGAGAGCAGAAAGTAGGCATATGGGACAAATGTTTCCTACAAACAGTACCTTGAGGACAATTAATCAATGCCACTTTTTTAAGCTTTTTTAGTTTTTTTCTATAAACTAGTCAGTTTAACTTTTACTTAATAACAAGAAACTGCAAGGTTAATAGTATTATAATTCTTAGAGTCTTTTCAGAAAAAATCAGATAAAATACAAAAAAATATTGTTTCCAAAGAAAAATAATCTGTTTTACTCAGATCTCCGCTCTGATACCAAATACGTGTTCCAATAAATATTTAACAGTGATCAATTTGAAGTGACTCATGTCAATTAGTATTGTTAATAAAACTAACTAAAAAAATTTACTACTTATTAAGTCTCTCAATACAAATTTCAATACACTTATAAGAATATTACGTACGCAAATAATTATGATATCGAAAGATATAAGTACATATTTTGAAAAAGTTGCTCTGCAAATTTTTTTCCTAGGCATGTTATTAATTCTTTAAGTATTTAGTCGCAGTGGTCTATATGGCTCTAAACTTAAAACGGGCATTTTTTTCTTATCCAAAAACGCACATTATGCTTTCTATTTAGAAGTGGGAACAGCTTCGAGATGAACATCGAGGCTTTTTTTCGAGCGTGATCGACATGGGGGCGCCATGTTAAGTGTTTGTCGAGAAAAACCCCGAGGTATTTGGCGGAATCTTGCCAGGGGATTAGACGGTTGTCTAATGAAACGTGTTCGTGAGGTGTGTGTCTCCTCTTAGAAAATAGGACAGCTGAACATTTATCGGGGTTTATGGCTAGAAGGGATTTCCTATACCATGATTGCAGCTCGACTACGGCGGTCTGAAGTCGTTTGGTTATTATCCTCGGCTGAGTGGAGCTGCTGAGGATGGTAGTGTCGTCTGCGTACAGTGCGTATGTCACGTTTAGGGGGGCTGTCGGAATGTCTGCGACAAATATATTGTACAGCAGAGGGGAATTGTACTTCATTCCTAGAATCAAATCAGCAATATGTAGATAATAAGTGAGTGGTGGACGTGCCGCCACCTAGTTGCGGAACCAAGTAGTATGTTGTCACGCCAGCTCCAAATAACACAAAGTGAGTATGCCGTACTGAAGAGCTCTAATGAGAGCGAAACCGGTCTTCGGTTCTAATTGTTGCGAGAATGCATCTAGTCTTAAATATGTAGATGTTTGACCATTCTATATATTATGGCAACTTTGAAAAACTTCTGGACGTTACTATCATTTTCATTATATCATACATATACCTAACTAGCTAAGTTTCTGACGTATGAACAATTCTTTTTTGGTGTAGTTATTGCCATCAGATTTTTAAATGTGTGAGTGGTTTGGAGAAGCCAGGGAGATATTTTATTTAAAATTCGTAAATATGTTATAGCATCGTTAGAAAAAAATGTGAGATGGGGGCGATTATGTGTAAAAAATTTGTTTCCTAACCTTTCACTATATAGGTCAGCGACGGAACTACAAGCCGAAGTTTAAGGGTAAATTAGTTGGATTTTACGTGGGACAAGCATATTTGTGTAGCTATTATAGGATTATTCATAGTGATTCTTCTTCATTAAATTACTTTTAAAGTGAAGCAATGCTAGAATATTATTTCAATACTGACCTGCATTAAAGTTATGAGATGACCATTTGTTTTAACTTTACTTCTAGGCTGCATTCTATCCGTAATTTCAGACTGGTGGTATGGCACTTCACCATAGAGAGTTATCTCCGAACCTCTCAAAGCCGTACAAGCCATTTGTTTGGGACTCTGGAAACCTACAAAAGGATAGAGTAAATTAAAAATTTCAACAATTACTTTTAAATAATTACTTAACAAAAGTGTGCGCGTCTTAAAAAAACTCTGGACGCAGCCAATGGGTTATGGTAGTGAATTTCCGTAAAATAGTTTTTAACAGCAAACATGCCTTTTTAGTGAATGTTATTAAAAAAAATAATTCACTAATGAGGAGATCCCGACTTTTGAATTTTGAAACAATTTCTTCAAATGAGCGCTAATTAGGCCCCCTAGAAAACATATCCGGGGTCAGTTTTAATTTATATATATATATATATATATATATATATATATATATATATATATATATATATTATATATATATATATATATATATATATATATATATATATATATATATATATATACCCAATTAACAAAAATGTTCTATAATTTTGAAATAATAGTGCAAATTTGTTGTGTTACTGTTATATTATTGCTTTTCGAAAGCAGTTTTGTTCTATGAAGACTGCTAAGGTGAGTCTAGCTTCTCACAGCAAAATGCTTCTTTAAATTTATTTTAAGAATGTTTTTAAAGCATAATTGTAAAACATTTTAAAGACTTCGTTTTTCCTTGTTTTGTAAACGTCTATACAACCATCGTTATAGAATATATTAGATTACAGAACAAAATTGCTCATTAATGGCTTTATAAAAATGATCTTCCGAGCATATTTATTAACTTGCAAACATTTATGAAACCATTCTTTTCATTGATATAATATAGCTGCAGAGATATCGCGACTTTGACGTTTTAAGGGGAACATATCATTTTTTAATTGCCTATAACTTTTTTGTCTTTTAACTTAAGGCTCTAAATTTTGGTAGGCAGTTTATTTTTTATGATGTAAACCCGCCTACCAAATTTGCTTGCACTTTGTTATTTTCGGAGATATAAAAATTTTTTCGAAAGAATATACAAGTTTTCTCTGGCTAACGAACTTATACAAGCCACTTGCAAAAGGAAGGTAGTCACCAAATTTAATCAAAATCGGCCTTTATTTTTTGAGTATGTATATATGTATATGTATATGTATATGTGAATGTATATGTATATATATATATATATATATATATATATATATATATATATATATATATATATATATATATATATATATATATATATATATAAATTAAAACTGACCATGGATATGTGTTCTAGGGGGGGCTAGTTCGAGGTCATTTGAAAAAATTATTTCTAAATTTAAAAGTCGCGATTTCCTCATTAGTTAATTTTTAATGAAAATTCACTAAAAGAAAATATTTGTTTACATGTCACTTTGAAAGTAGGTCTCACATTTGACAGAATAATTTGTCACTTTAGTAAAAGATGTATTGATGCCATGGACTATTATGCACTATTATACTACGCCTTAGAATCTTGTGACATTACTTAACAGAGTGGACTTTAATTTTCAACGAAGGGTGTAGTTATGTATGAGATAAAATGGAAGTCATTTTGAACAATGTCTTTAGCGTTATTTTATAGTTTTTTATTTATTTGTGAATTTTCTTAAAAAAAATTCACCATTGAGGAGATCCAGACTTTTGAATATATATATATATATATAAATATATATATATATATATATATATATATATATATATATATATATATATATATATATATATATATATATAAAATTGTTTTCTGAAGAAAACACAAAATTTTCCGGGAAAACCTGAGCCGATTTTCCTAGCGAACGAACTTATCCAAGCCACTTGCAAAAGGAAGGTATTCACACTGATAACTCAAAAAATAAAGACCAGATTTTGATTAAATTTTTGATTAAAGTTCGTTCGCTAGGAAAATCGGCACAGGTTTTCCCAGAAAATTTTGTGTTTTCTTTAGAAAAAAATTTATATCTCCGGAAATAGCAAAGCAAGGGCAACTAAGTTCGGTACATGGGTTTATTTCCTTATAGGTAAATTGTGTACCAAAATTTAGCTGTGTAAGTTAAAAGACAAAAAAGTTATAGGCACTTAAAGAAAAATAAATTGGAGTTTTCCTCAAAACGTCAAAGTCGCGATTTAAAACGTCAAAATTGGCAACATTTAGGCAAAAACCAGAAGATAATACGAGCTATGGAAAAAAAAATTATCAAGAAGAATGTTTTACAAACCCTGAAATCTTAGCTTCAAGCGTCCATTTCATTCGTTTTACCAAAATATTTCCAGAAAATTCATTTCAAATAGACCCTTTCACTGATGCTTTGACAGTAGTCTTAGATATAGAGTTTATCGTTTAATGGTATATAATTTTTGTCGAATTTTCGTAAAAAATCAAGAAAGCTCAATATATTCGTTATTATACAAGATACGAAAAATAATTGTATACGTTAATTATAGGGTGTCATGAGCTAGGTACATCTTAAAAAAATATTTCTACAATCACAGGCTGACCCTTAAGTCGTTGGTGATACAAATTTTCTTTTTTTTTAATCGAACACGCCTTATGTTATTGCATTTTTGCATTTTCCATCGAAATATAATGCATGTTTGTAAGAAAAGAAATTCGGGACGCAGCAATTGCGTTATAGTAGCGAATTTTTATTAAATGCTTCAAATTTGAATAGCTCAATTCGCTATTAACCTACAAGGTTGACCAAGAAACCGGTTTTTTCCGGAACAGTTTAAGTTTACTTTCGAAAATGTTTGTACATTTTCAAACAATAAAGTTTTTATGATGAAACATGGCACATTGTTTCTACTGTATAGGTTATACTGGTAACCAAATTTGATGGCTGCTTTCTTAAAAAAACACACACATATATTTGCTATTAAAAACATTTTAATGAAAATTCACTACCATAAAGCACTTGCTGAGTCCAGAGTTTTAGTTTTCAATAGCTTTGGTTAAATTTCACATATGTTAGCATTTAATAAAATCTTCAAGGGACATAATTTTGTTTTGATCTCAACTCAAAAAATATCAATTTTCTCAAAAACGGGTGGTTTGTCGAAAAATTTACAAGAGTAGAATAAGATAGGAAATTTAATCTGCTATAAAACTGATGTACTTTAACTTTTTATTAGGTTAGGGTGTAAAAAATGAAATCAATAAAAGGGTGACCCACCCCTAACTCACCCCTTTTTGAGTTTATTTGTACTTCAAATTTTTGTCAAATAACGACGTTGATAAAAGAAAACCATCTGCCAAATTGGGTTGTTCTATGTTAGGGCACTGCTGCAATACAGCTGCTTCTTGTAATTATTAAAGAATCTTCCGAGGTCAATATCTCACTATCATGGGCGTCAGAGAAAATTTTTATGTAAAAAATCTGCATGCTTTGAGCTCCTCTACACGCGCACTTTCTGTGTCCATTTCGTCGTGAATTACGCTATATATATATATATATATATATATATATATATATATATATATATATATATATATATATATATATATATATATATATATATATTATCACACGGATAACTCAAAAAATAATGGTCCGATTTTGATAAAAGTTAGCACATACCTTCCTTTTGTAAGTGGGTTGGACAAGTTCGTTAGCCTGGAAAACCCGATAAGGTTTTCCGGAAAAATTTTGGGTTTTCGTTCAGAAAAAAATTTTATCTCAAAAAAAAAAAAAAACTATAGTTACCAAATTTTGAGATTCAGCCGCCCGATCTATTTTGAGGCGCAGGGGGTGGTAATCTTTGGATTTTTAAATGGGCTGATGGACGTTTTTTTATAAAATTCCAATTAGCGCAAAGAACTAGATACGTGTGCAAAAAAAATTCATTTCCTCTTTCGGTTACGGTTTATTATTAAGTTAGAAGACAAAAAATGTTTTCAATTAATTTATCAAGTCTGTTATCATCGAAGTTGATATTGATTATTATTTGCCTCCGCATTAGCGATTTTCTTTTAACTCTCTAGTGGAGAAGTACCGATGATGAGACTTTTAAATTTTTTTGAAATGAGCTCGAATTAGGGCCCCTAGAACCTATATACAAGCATCCAAGGTCAGTTTGAGCATTAGTGAATTTTCTTAGAAAAAAATCACTAATGGGGAGATCCAGACTTTTGAATTTTGAATTTTTTTTAAAATGAGCGCGAACAGTTTCAATTTTTATATGTTATATATATATATATATATATATATATATATATATATATATATATATATATATATATATATATATATATATATATATATATATATATCTCACACCGATAACTCAAATAAGGGTGCGAATTTAATAAAATTTGGCAGGTACCTTCCTTTTATAAGTGGCTTGGACAGGTTCGTTATCCAGAAAAATCTAACCAGGATTTACAAAAAAAAAAGGGTTTCCTTACGGAAAAAAATGTATCTCAAAAAATAGAAGAGCTATGGTAACCAAATTGGGTACGTAAGTTTACGATAATAGAAGCAAACTATATACCAAACGTTATATTATTATGTCACAAGAAAAAAAAGTTATAAAAAATAGTTGGTGCCAGATTATTTCTATGAAAATTCACTACCCTAACGCACTTATATATATATATATATATATTATATATATATATATATATATATATATATATATATATATATATATATATATATATATATATATATATATATATATATATATATATATATATTACTCGCTTCGAAGCCCATTAATTTTGTTCTTCTTTATTGCTCTTTTTTGAAAACAGTTCTAATTTCTAAGTTTTTTTTTTCATTGAAGGTTTTCTCTGACACACCTCCCTGTCTAAACGTTACAAATCACAACAAAGAAAGTGTAGCGATATTGTAAACTTAATACCCCCATAAATCAACGTAAAATGTTACAAAATAAATTGATGCAGCGATTAAGTCAATATTCTGTATCTATTGTTTAGTATTTGTTATTAATCATGAGATGTTATGATATATTAAGATCCGACCCAGTATGGTCTTGGAAGCTCGGGGCTATTTTTTCAGATATATCTACATCGGATGATCGATGGGAGGTTGATATTCGTGAATAAATTACAAAATACGATTGCACTTGCACGAAATTATATTGTTATTATGATGGCGATGCAAATTTAATGGCCTTCTCTTCAACATCGCGTTTATGGCCTTCATTAGCCACCTGAATAGCCGCAGTTATTGCCTTAATCGATCTTCATAACATTTTGAAAACAGGACATTGCTTTCAGGTCACTACGTAAAAGTTTATTGGGTAAAATTATGCAATATTGTTTTCTTTTACGGTCTCGTACCAGGGTTGTCAGGTGTCCGGCGTTCACCTGGGCGCTTCTTTATTCCCAGGCATTCAAGTGTTTTAGTTACCCACCTGGCCACCTTACCTAGTCAATACGTGTGGAAGTATGACATCGGCGACAAAAATTCCAAAAATTTTTTTTTCGCTTAAAAGTCGTAAAAAGTGTCAAAACATATAGAAAACATGATTTGGGAACAACAATTTTGTGTGTCTGTCGGTCTGTATGACTTTGTAGCCATGATAACTTTAGAATGAATTGAGTTGTCGTCTTCAAATTTGGTATATAGTTAGCACCTGACAAACGAACGGTAGATGATGAATTGGGGTTGACATTTTTTTCGTTAAAACTCGAGTAAAATAACGTTTTAGGGTATATTTATTAGAACATTCTCAATTTCATTCAACATCTGATATTCTGTGCTGAAATTAAATTAGGGGTAGAATGTGTGGGGGTGGAATATCGGTGACCGAAATTTCGAATTGTTTGAAAACATTTACCAACTTACAGGTATGAAAATATTAATCGATATCCCCTCAGTAATTTATTCCGATATGTGTAACAAAAAACTGGCCCAGTGTAACAGGATTTCAAAGCATCGAGCACACTGTGTTAAAATTTGTTGTCAAAATCATTAGATCGTTATTCACATTGCTGTTGGTGTGGCTAAATACTGCCATAAGATGATTTGTAAGAATGAAAAAGCATTTGACATGCTAGATTTATACTCTGCATGTATGCGAAATGCAGCTGTTGCTGCTAGGGTGTGTGCGATGAAGTACTCGGGAAAACGTCGGTTTTCCAGATGAGTTTTTCTCCGACTGGCGCTTCGGTTACAAGCGACAGGAAACGTGCGTTCTCCTGTTCGTCAAAGAACGCGCACAGGTGTCAGCAATGTGCTGGCCTATGTCGAAACCAATCCACATCTAAGAACCCATATAATAACGAGGGACTTAGGAGTAACTCGAACCGCCGTTCGAAATATTCTGAAGGACCACAGGTAAGTTATAGCTTCAAGTAATACACATTAATTAGCTGTAGTCACAAAGTCAACAGTGAACGAAAATTCAGTGGGTGTATAATAATGATAAAAGTAGTTTTTTTTTACCTTAACATAGGCCTTCTTCTGCGACTAGGGCCAATCACCGATGCCAGGGAGCAGTTTCACCTCCCCATCCTGGAAATGTTTGCGAACCCCTGCCATTCTGTAAGAAGGGTAGGGATATTTAACGTGCCCAACATCGCATGGACACGGGACCGCCGGCTTATGCCCTATCCGAAGGAGGGAACGCGCAGACCTTCAACTTCAAATACAATGCCAGAACCTCGGTTGATGTTAATTTATTACAGTATGTACCGAAGAGGTGAAGGGTCTGCTAACGTTTGGTGTGGTATTGTCAGTGTATAGATAATTGGACCCTACATTTTTAATGCACGATTGAACGGGCAACGATATCTTGATATTCTGAGCAATGAAATACCACTGTTGTTGGAAAACGTACCTTCTAATGACTTGTCGCATTATGATTTTTCAACACGATGGCTATCCAGCCCGTTATTGTTTAAATGTAAGACATTTCTTAGATCATGCGTTTCCTGGCAGATGGATAGGAAGGGAAAGTTTGTATCTAGCTTCCTTGGCCAGCTAGATCTCTTTATTTGAGTTCTTTCAATTTTTATTTATGGGGACGACTGAAAGATATAGTACACTGCAATCGATCTACTGAAAGGGACGATTTGATACTCATATAATATATATATATATATATATATATATATATATATATATATATATATATATATATATATATATATATATATATATATATATTCAAACGGACCTTGGATTTGGGTTAAAGATGCCCTAATTCGTGCTCGCTTGAAGAAATTTTCCGAAAGTCTTACCTCTCTATTATTTAATTTTCTTATTTTCTTAAAATTCACTAAAAAATATACACTCAAGGTCTCCCCACCCCCTTGTTTTTGAATTTATCAAAAAATATTAGGGACAAGAAATAACATTCGTTGTTCGGCCATTACTCTGCGTGTGTGAAAGGTATCACTTAACTCGCTAAACTGTGATGAAAAATCAGAATTTTCCCACCGACCGTAGTTCTTACGCCCTCTGGTGGTAATTTTAGAGACTTGAAAATAATTTCCAGCGATTTATCATGGCAACTTTCCTTATGAGCGTTTTTTTTCTTGAAGCTGAACAGTGAACCAGCGTTGCTGACATATGGCCAATGACCAGTCTCAGTTGCCCACTCTGTACATAGATTATTTACGATGTAAATAGAGCGAAAAGAATATTGTGTATTTAAGATGTCCCTAAGATGGTTTAAAATTTTAAAATTACATTAGTTCTTCTGTATTTTAAGATTTTCTTAAGATGGTTTAAATATTTTAAATGACATTTTTTCTACCCCGCGAATGTTGGATGGCGTTATGACACTTCTGGTAATTGTTGATTTTAGCGACAGGAAGAGATCCCTGCAAGAACATTCCGTGTTTCAAAATCTACAGTGTCGAGAACTTTGCTCAGATTAAATGAAACTTTTCAGGATGTGGAAAAAATATGACGGCTATAAATGAGGGCAACGCACTTAATGCCCTATTAAGTTTACATGAACAACCAAGGACTTCGTTGCCAAAGAAGCTCGTGATGTATTTAATAGAACATTCCGTGTTTCAAAATCTACAGTGTCAAAACTTTGCTCAGATTAAATGAAACTTTTCAGGATGTGGAAGAAATAGGACAGCTATAAATGAGGGTAACGCACTTAATGCCCTATTAAGTTTACATGAACAACCAAGGATTTCGTTGTCAAAACTGGCAGTAGTGCACAACATTAGTGAACCATCTGTCAGTAGGAGGTGTAAATCCAATAAATGTTATCCTCATAAAATAGAACTGCACCAATTGCACGAAAACGATCCTGATAATCCCACAAGATTTACTATGAAATGTTGGATGTTACTGTAGGTAATGCTAGCTTCACCAACAACATAGTATTTTCTGATGAAGCAACATTTGGTATCAACGATTTTTTAAATAGACATAATTTTCAGTATTGGCCAAATTGCAATCCCAACTGGATGGAAGAGGCTCATACTCAATATCCTCAGAAAATACACGTCTGGCTGGCTATAGTTGGGCTTTCCTTCTGTGGAGAAGCTTTGAATGCGGATCGTTCTTTACAACTCCTTCGTGGCCAGATTCGGCCAGAACTCATTCGTTTCTATACCCCGCAGATAATTAGCACTTATTAGACAACATAATATCCGCAGGATGGTGTTTTACCTCATTATGCGCTTGAGGTAACACAATATCTAAATCAAGTAGTTCCGCAGAGATGGGTGAGAAAAGAGGATACTTCCGCCTGGTAACCAGATTTAACCCCATTGGACTATTTCTTTTAAGGTCATTTAAAATCGATGTTTTATTAGTTTATTAGAACCCTCCTCTATTTTGAAAGATCGAATCAGAACTACAGCTCACGAAATAACCGCAGAAAATATTCAAAACCTTTTAACGTCATTTGTAGATATATTCGGATATTGTCAGGTCGCTGAAGGTTTTTAATTTAAACACTTGCTGTGTAAATGACTTTTATTTATATATTTATTTTTTTCCGTTATCAATCATGATTCCCCGTAGCTTGAGAGTGTGAGTAACTGAATGATTTTTCTTTTTTGAACAAATTATAAATTTTGATATAGAACAGGAAAAGTTCAAACCATTGTTATCAGACCATTTTCCAATTTATCGATAGTCTTTTGAATTAGATTACATGTTGATAAGCTATTTTTACTGCTACAGTATATGACTAGATCGTCAGCATACAAAGCACTCTTTATTACACTTACTGATTGAAGAATATCACTTATTGCAACGTTAGAGAGAGTTGGACTTAAAACTGATCGCTGGGGAACACCATTTTTAGATCATATGAATCGGATAAAGTGTTGTTATTTTTCACTTTAAAAGTTCTTTTACTAAGAAAATTCTTTATAAACATTAATAGATTACCTTTAGTTCCCCATTTATTTATTTTTTGTACAACTCCATGTCTCCATGCATGTTTAATATCAAAGAAAACACTAAGTGAAGATTGGAACCTATGATGAGCACTGATAAGTACACTTGGAGAACCCAAATCACCACAACACATTTTAAAAGACCTGACGATCGTTTCACTAACCAAGTTAGCGTCATCAGAGGATGAAACATTCTAAATACTTAAAAAACTAACATCAACTTATATACCGGATCTCAGGTAAAGAGATCGAACCGAGATGAGACAATACTCGTGGGCAAATTCCACAGTGTATTGTATTTTTATCGCCGGACCAGGTCTTTGCGCTATCCCTACTGCTTTATCTAAAAAGTGTCCATCTGTAATAGTTTTGAGAAAGTTTAACGACAGCTAAATTAACAGCGGTTCCTTTGGCGGCAATAACTGTATACTTATGTTATCGGTAAAAACGTGCCGAAAACGTGGGAATTTTATTTAGCAAAGCAATCGATCAACTGACTCGTAATTGGCGCTGGTGAAGTGTTCATACATTTTTTGGTGTAACTATATTTCGCAATATATATATATATATATATATATATATATATATATATATATATATATATATATATATATATATATATATATATATATTAATTTCAGATTAGATTTATCAACGTGATGATTATTATCCCAAATATGTCGGGCGACGGAAGACTTATCTACAGTACCGTAACGTAATTGGGATATGTGTTCTTTGAATCTTATACCAATTGATCTTTTTGTTTGTCCGACGTATTTAAGATTACAATCTTTACAACTAATTTCATAAATTCCCGACATTTTGTCGCGCTATCCTTGTCTTTTGGGTTGCCTAGCAAGTTTTTAAAGGTATTTGTTGTTGAAAATGTTAGCTGCAAGTCGACTTTTTTAAAAATGCTGTCTAGACCCCTCGTGATTCTAGGTTCAAATGGTAAGCAAACAAAGTTTTTTTCCGATTTTTCTCTTCTGAACGTCGTTGATTCCGTCAACATTTTCCTAGTGGAAAAATTAATCAACAAACAGAAAATAAAGATGCTTACCATTTAAACCTAGAATCACGAGGGGTCTAGACAGCATTAAAAAAAAAGTCGACTTGCAGCTAACATTTTCAACAACAAATACCTTAAAAAACTTGCTAGGCAACCCAAAAGACAAGGATAGCGCGGACAAAATGTCGGGAATTTATGAAATTAGTTGTAAAGATTGTAATCTTAAATACGTCGGGCAAACAAAATGATCAATTGGTATAAGATTCAAAGAACACATATCCCAATTACGTTACGGTACTGTAGATAAGTCTGCCGTCGCCCGACATATTTGGGATAATAATCATCACGTTGATAAAGATAATTTGAAATTAATAAAAAATGTTAGAAAACCAGGACACCTAAATGGGTTTGAGAGCGTATATATTGCGAAATATAGTTACAACAAAAAATGTATGAACACTTCACCAGCGCCAATTACGATTGCTTTGCTAAATAAAATTCCCACGTTTTCGGCAGGTTTTTACCGATAACATAAGTATACAGTTATTGCCGCCAAAGGAACTGCTGTTAATTTAGCTGTCGTTGAACTTTCTCAAAACTATTACAGATGGACACTTTTTAGATAAAGCAGTATGGATAGCGCAAAGACCTGGTCCGGCGATAAAAATACAATACACTTTGGAATTTGCCTAGGAGTAGTGTCTCATCTCGGTTCGATCTCTTTGCCTAAGATCCGGTATATAAGTTGATGTTAGTTTTTTAAGTATTTAGAATGTTTCATCCTCCGATGACGCTAACTTGGTTAGTGAAAGGATCGTCAGGTCTTTTAAAATGTGTTGTGGTGATTTGGGTTCTCCAAGTGTACTTATCAAAGAAAAGAGTCACGTGTCGGTGATGATTTGAGAAGGCGTCAAGAATTTCAGATGTAAGACACATAAGATTATCTAACGTGCTGCGATATGGTAGGAATGCATATTGATGTTGATCGTGATAATTGTTGTTTACAATTCATCATTTTGTCGTTCTAAATCGCAAACTTAAACCGTACAATTTTCAAAGTTTTTTTTCCTTTCATTTGTCTGCGATAACAAAAGCTCCGACTGTAATGTAAGGTTAAGAATTCTCGCTAATCTCGGGTCATCTTCTTTGCCATTTACACCAAAGTGAAGCAACGCTATCTTAGGTGTCATTTATCATGGCGTTACGTGAGGCATGTCCACTCCTACGCTAAACTAGAGCGCTCAGTGTAATAGTTTTAATCAACATTCACTTAGAGTATTATTTGAAGCCTACAGATGCTCAACTGATACAGTCAATTTAAATTATAACGATAGCAACAAAATGACAAGAAAAAGGTACAAGAGTACTTGAAGTAGAAGGTTGTAACATTAAGTTTCTTGGAGAACCGCATCTAACAGCTGAATTAAAGTTAAAATAGGGAAGGCAATTAATACTAAACTTAATTATTTAACACATTGAAGTTACAGAATAGTACATGCGAGGGAAGCCTAAAATGGAATCTACTTAACCAGTTTAAAATATAGGGAGAAAAAACAAAACTTATTTTGTGGCAATGAACTTTTAGGAGTTACACTGTAACGTTTGAGTTTTGTTTCACTGAAAATTAATATTATTTTTTAATTGATTTTTTCATCTTCTGATGATGCTGACTTTGTTTAGTGAAACAATCGTCAGGTCTTTAAAAGGTTTGTGGTGGTAATTTGGGTTCTACAAGTGTACTTATCAGTACTCATCACAGGTTCTATTCTTCACTTAGTAGATTATTTTTTTGTTCTTGCCATTGTCTTCAAATTTTTCTATTTTGGTTAAGTATCAAATACTTCCCTTGAGGAATTTCGCAGATATATTTATCTTAAGTGTTTGCATTTTTAGCGAATTTACGTTGAAAAAAGTTCTTCTATGGTGCGCGATTTAAGAGCCCACATCGATAACTTAAAAAATAGATGAAATCGGGTGAGCCATAATTTCAGATTTAAACATTTGAAACGAACTTGTCATATATTAGATTCCCAATATTTTGAAGCGTCTTTTCTACTTGAAAATACATTACATCAGATTCTCGAGTTATATTTAAAACTCTAAGTGAGTGGTGAACGTGTCGCCACCTAGTTCGGAACCAAGTACTATGTTGTCACGCCCGCTCCAAATAACACAGAGTGTTAAAAATAGAGACAGTATACAACTAACTAACAATTTAAAAAATTGTTAGCCCTGGCCCATTTCTACCCCAATATAGGGACAAAGTATGTAAGACTAGATGCATTCTCGCAACAATTAGAACCGTAGACCGGTTTCGCTCTCATTAGAGCTCTTCAGTACGGCATACTAATTGTAGCAAAAATGCACCAAAAATAACACGGCTATAGTATAGCCAGTCTTAAAATACTAAGTGAGTGGTGAACGTGTCGCCACCTAGTTCGGAACCAAGTACTATGTTGTCACGCCCGCTCCAAATAACACAGAGTGTTGCGAGAATGCATCTAGTCTTACATACTTTGTCCCTATATTGGGGTAGAAATGGGCCAGGGCTAACAATTTTTTAAATTGTTAATTAGTTGTATACTGTCTCTATTTTTAACACTCTGTGTTATTTGGAGCGGGCGTGACAACATAGTACTTGGTTCCGAACTAGGTGGCGACACGTTCACCACTCACTTAGTGTTTTAAGACTGGCTATACTATAGCCGTGTTATTTTTGGTGCATTTTTGCCAGAATTAGTATGCCGTACTGAAGAGCTCTAATGAGAGCGAAACCGGTCTACGGTTCTAATTGTTGCGAGAATGCATCTAGTCTTACATACTTTGTCCCTATATTGGGGTAGAAATGGGCCAGGGCTAACAATTTTTTAAATTGTTAATTAGTTGTATACTGTCTCTATTTTTAACACTCTGTGTTATTTGGAGCGGGCGTGACAACATAGTACTTGGTTCCGAACTAGGTGGCGACACGTTCACCACTCAGTTAGTGTTTTAAGACTGGCTATACTATAGCCGTGTTATTTTTGGTGCATTTTTGCTACAATTAGTATGCCATACTGAAGAGCTCTAATGAGAGCGAAACCGGTCTACGGTTCTAATTGTTGCGAGAATGCATCTAGTCTTACATACTTTGTCCCTATATTGGGGTAGAAATGGGCCAGGGCTAACAATTTTTTAAATTGTTAGTTAGTTGTATACCGTCTCTATTTTTAATACTCTGTGTTATTTGGAGCGGGCGTGACAACATAGTACTTGGTTCCGAACTAGGTGGCGACACGTTCACCACTCACTTAGTGTTTTAAGACTGGCTATACTATAGCCGTGTTATTTTTGGTGCATTTTTGCTACAATTAGTATGCCGTACTGGAGAGCTCTAATGAGAGCGAAACCGGTCTACGGTTCTAATTGTTGCGAGAATGCATCTAGTCTTATATATTTAAAACTGTTTATATTCACATTTGTACCAGTATAAATAATACAGATATGTTAGCTTTTTCGCGTTGCTTGTGAAGAATTCAACTCTTAAATACTGATCAACTGAATAAAAAACTCTGGACGCAGCAAGTGCGTTATGGTAGTGAATTTTCATAAAAATGTGTTTAATAGCAAATATGTTTTTTTAAGAAAGCAAGCACAAAATTTGGTTACCAGTATAATCTATATATTAGAAACAATGTGCCATGTTTCATCAAAATAACTTTATTGTTTGAAAATGTACAAAAATTTCCGAAAGTAAACTTAAATTGTTCCCGAAAAAACTGGTTTTCTGGTCAACCTTATAGGTTAATAGCAAATTAATTCAAAATTTGAAGCATTTAATGAAAATTCGCTACCATAACGCACTTGCTGCGTCCCGAATTTCTTTTTTTACAAAGATGTATTATATTTCGATAGAAAATGCAAAAATGCAATAACATAGGGCGTGTTCGATTAAAAAAAAAGTTTTTAATAGCAAATATGTTTTTTTAAGAAAGCAGGCACCAAATTTGGTTACTAGTATAACCTATACATTAGAAACAATGTGCCATATTTCATCAAAATTACTTTATTGTTTGCAAATGTACAAAAATTTCCGAAAATAAACTTAAATTGTTCCCGAAAAAACTGGTTTTCTGGTCAACCTCATAGGTTAATAGCAAATTGATTCAAAATTTGAAGCATTTAATGAAAATTCGCTACCATAACTCACTTGCTGCGTCCCGAATTTCTTTTCTTACAAAGATGTATTATATTTCGATGGAAAATACAAAAATGCAATAACATAGGGCGTGTTCGATAAAAAAAATTCACTAAAAAAAAAGAAAATTTGAATCACCAACGACTTATGGGCCATCCTGTAATTGTGGAAATATTTTTTAAGATGTAGCTTAAGACACCCTAAAATTAATGTATACAACTTTTTTTCGTAACTTGCATAATAACGGATATTTTGCGCTTTAATGATTTTTTACGAAAATTCGACAAAAATGATATACCATTAAACGATAAACTCAATAGCCAACGCTACTGCTAAAGCATCAGAGAAAGGGTCTATTTGAAATGAATTTTCTGGGAACATTTTAGTCAAATGAAGGACAATGACGATTGAAACTAAGACTTCAGGCTTTGTAAAACATTATTCTTGAGACATTTTCATTCCATAGATCATATTAATTTCAGGTTCATTGCATAAATATTAACAATTTTGACGTTTAAAATCGCGACTTTGACGTTTTAAGGAAAACCCAAATTTATTTGTCTTTAAATGCCTGTAACTTTTTTATCCTTTAACCTACAGCGCTAAATTTTGGTAGGTAGCTTACCTATAATGATATAAACCCGTGTACCAAATTTAGTTGCCTTTACTTTGTTAATTCCGGAGATATAAATTTTTTCGATTTTTTTCGAAAGAAAACACAAAATATTCCGGGAAAACCTCGGCGGATTTTCCTGGCTAACGAACTTATCCAAGCCACTCGCGAAGGGAAGGTACTCACCTAATTTTATCAAAATCGGTCCATTATTTTTTTAGTTATAGGTGTGACACATAAATATATAAACATATATATATATATATATATATATATATATATATATATATATATATATATATATATATATATATATAAACATATATATATATATATATATATATATATATATATATATATATATATATATATATATATATATATATATATTAACATATAAAGTCTGAAACTGACCTCGGATTTGGGTTCCAGGGGTCCTAAATAGCGCTCATTTGAAGAAATTTTTTCAAAATTCAAAAGTCGAGATCTCCTTATTAGTGAATTTTTTTAAAGAAAATTCACTAAAAATTATAAGTATCTGGCTTTTTCTCTGGTCTAGGGCTGAACACACTCAAACCTCAGATGTGATCTCCAGTGGGATTTGGGGAGTAGGCAAATTGAGGTCCCGTAATCGATCGAGCTACAATAACCGAACCTACCATTATCCACCACAACCTTTAAATGGATAACTCCTCTCACATCAAAAAAAATAATCATTGTTATGACGTTTGATTTCACCTGGCAAACTTTTTTGGAGGAAGGCGAACTTGGAGTCTTCCACTGGCTTGATTGTAGCTTCGTTTCAGAGTCGTAATGGTAGCTCTATACGCTCCTAGCGATAGAAGGCGGTACTACAAAAACTTCACCGCCACAACATCAGTTCGGTTTCTTTTGGATACCCCCTCGTATATGTACCGCATTGATATAATGGTCCGACTTTAATAAAATTTAATAAATATCTTCCTTTTGTAAATGGCTTGAATTCGTTCGCCAGGAAAATAGGACAGATTTTCTGAGAAAACTTTGCGGTGCCTTTCAAAAAGGATTTGTTACTTCGAAAATAACAGAGCTATGGCAACCAAATTTGGTACGCAGGTTTCTATTATACAACAGATACAACATACCGAATTTCAGATTTCTAAATTAAAAGAAAAAATGTTATAACCATTCAATAAAAACTATTTTGGGTATCACTGGAGGTCAGAGGAGAGCACAATTTTCCAAATTGGTGAATTTTAAACAAATATTTTGGAGCTGATGCGGTCTATGGGTGGCAAATATTACATGAGATGTCTTTAGATGTCCTAGATTTATGGTTCAACTCTTACTCTCATCCATTTTATTAAAAAACTTGCAAGAAATGTATTTGAAATAGACCTTACATGCAATGCTTTCGCAGCAGTTCGGATTAATAACTGAGAGTACCGCTGGCGAACTTAAGAACGTCAGAGGGTTGAACACAAGAAACAACAATTTTCTGCCAGAATAGTCTCTCGATTTTTACACATATTGGTTACTAATAATACAAGACCGTAGAAAATGTACATACGACCTTATGTGATTATGGTGATACCTGGCATTATACTCCAACTTGTATGTCTTCTGTGTCCGAGTGGTAAAGGCGACTTATACCAGCAAATACTTTTGTCTCTACGCCTGTATTTAGATCATATTGTATAATTTTTTATTTAATGTATTATCGAATTTTGCTGGATAAAATGTCACTGTAATAGCAAATTTCCTTGAGAGAAAAAAATTGTTTCTAATTTTCCCGAAATAATTTTTTGTGTAAAAAAAATGTTTGGCGAAGTTTTGATGGAACATCTTTTTTAGCGAAATTCGTGAAGAATAAAGTTTTAGTTAATTTTAGTGAAAAGGAAATGGCTTAGGGAATTTCCGTGAAAATAATTTTCTGCTTTTTATGTAAACATTTTTTCGATCAATTTTTATAGAAACAATATTTTAGAGAATTTTCGTGCAAAATTTTTATGGGTTTCTTGCAAACAAATTTTTAGTGCATTTTGTGTATTCCTTTTAAATTTTGTAAAAAGCATGTACAGCGAATTTTGGTTAAAAACATGTAATCATTTGTATCAAACTTCGCTACAATAAAGAATTTACTAAAAAGGTACGAAAGATGCTCTCTTCTCTTAATACCCGGAAAGCCTCTGGCCTTGACGAGATCCCAGCAATTGTTCTCAAAAAATGTGCACCAGAGCTTGCTCCTGTCCTGACTCGTCTGTTTCAGATATCTTACAATAAAGGCATATTCCCTAGTAACTGGAAAACTGCTCGAGTACAACCCGTCCCCAAGAAAGGATCCAAAGCGCTTCCTAGCACCTACAGGCCTATTTCTTTTCTTTCAGTCGTCTCTAAAGTGATGGGAAAGCATATAAACACCGAATTACTAAAATTTTTCAAAAACAAAGTCTAATCCATGACAGGCAGTATGGATTCCGTCAGCGCAGATCAACTGCCGACCTACTTTCCTTTGTCACCCATTCTTGGAACAAGTCTGTGGAACTACACAGTGAATCCCAGATTGCCGCTCTAGACATATCCAAAGCATTCGGACAGGTCTGGCACGCAGCGCTGCTTAATAAACTACCGGCCTATGGCCTACCACCAAAACTCTCTACCTGGACAGCAAATTTCCTCTCTAACCGGAGCATTTCTGTTGTCGTGGATGGCCATTCCTCTAAACTGTATCCAATTAATGCAGGAGTCCCTCAAGGTTCAGCTTTAGCCCCTACTTTGTTTATTCTCCACATCAATGACCTCCGCTCTAGCACATCCAACCCACTTCACAGTTACGTGGATGACAGCACTCTCCACTCAAATATACAATATTCTAAGCCTGTCTCTTTAGCCCAATTAGATGAGGATCGCAGACTCATGGAGGGTTCTGTCTCTGTAGATCTCCAAAAAATATTAGATTGGGGAAGTAGAAATCTTGTACAATTCAACTACACCAAATCTCAGTCTTGCTGTCTATCTCATAAGAGATACACCAGCCCTAGACCCATCACAATGAATAACCAAGTTATTCAAAGTAATGAGTCCTTTTCACTTGTTGGCATTTCTGTGGATTGAAATCTCAATTAGCACCAACATGTCACATCAATTGCAGAAGCGCCTGCTAAGAAATTAGGTTTCCTCTTCCGGACTCGCAATTTTCACCAGCTAATCTCTATACCTTATATACTTCACAAATAAGGCCAAACCTCGAATACTGCTCCCACACCTGGGGAGCCGCTGCCGCTTCTACACTCACTATCACGGACTCCATTAAGAAGAGAGCTATACGTCTCATCGGTGACCCTACCTTCACACAAAGGCTGCCATCCGTTGCCCACCCACGTGCCGTTGGTGACCTATCTCTCTTTTATAGATATCTGCACGGGCAATGCTCAGAGGCGCTTTCTTCCATAGTTCCTCCACCTGCTGCCCCCAACAGATCTACCAGGGAAACGTAGCAAATGCACCCTTTTACTGTCCAGGTCACCAGACTTAGAACATCTTGTTATGCCCGCTCTTTTGTACCGAGGACTTCCAAGTTGTGGAATTCCTTGCTGGCACATGTTTTTCCTTCTCCTCCGAACCTCCAAACCTTCAAGTCCAGAATTAACAAGTTGCCTTTTTCCTCCTTGTCGACACCCACGGTACGATAGTATTTAGGCTGTGGGCCTTCGGGGTGTGTTGTTGAAATAAAAAATTTAAAAACCTCTTTTTTAGCGATCTTCGTGAAAAATAAAGTTTTAATTAATTCCCGTGAAAAATAAATGGTTTAGGGAATTAGCGTGAAAATAATTTTCTCGATGTTTTTATATAAAATTTTTTTCGATAAATTTTTATAGAAACAATATTTTTAGTGAATTTTCGTGCAATTTTTTATAGGTTTTTTGCAAACAATTTTTTAGTGCATTTTTGTGGATTCCTTTTAAATTTTGTAAAAAGCATTTATAGCGAATTTGTGTTGAAAAAATGTAACCATTTGTATGAAAAATCGCCACAATAACGAACCTGCTGCGTCCAGACCTTTTATAAATACTTTGATAAAAAATACACAAAACAACTTACCAGCACCGGTGTTGGAAGTACAGAGCGGACAAGTTTCGTTGGTGAACATACATGAGTAACACCTCTCATGTCCGCAATTGTCGATGAGTCGTCGCTTCTTGCCCTTATCGAAGGGCATATCACAACTAGGGCATGTCCCGCTGCTCCCGGTCTCCACGTCCAGGAGACGCCTGATAGCGGCCAGATCTGTAAACAAAACAAAACAAAATATAGCAAAAATACGGACAGCTGTTATTTTCTGTTATAGGATATTAGTAACAATTATATGGTTAATTTTTACAGACCTAATTAGTTAATTTTCTTCTGTTACTTGATATGAAAGCAGCAACATCTTCAAGTGCAGCAACAATATTATATTAATGAATTAATTTTGCACAATACAATTAATCTGAGGGTAAGCTTTTAGTGGATTTTCATTAAGAAAATTCGCTTATAGAGAGGTTACGATGAAAAGCTATTGAAAAAATTTCTTCAATGTCTGTCTTAAAAAGTTTAATTCTGTCTCTTTGTTGTCTGTTAGTCTAAGGGATCGTGTTACTAATGTTCGAACCACGGAATTTAGTTGCGATGGGTGATGGTGAGATTGGGCGTTAAGATAACGATTAGTGTGGGTTGGTTTTCGGTAGACAGTGTAAGAAAATCCTCTGACTGGGTTTTTAGTGATGCGTACATCTAAGAAGGGCAAAGAAAAATTATTTTCTATTTCCATGGTGAACTGGATTTGGGGGTTGATGTTATTTGGGTAAGAAAGGAATTCGTCTAGAGATTCTTTGCCGTGTGGCCAGACAGCGAAAATGTCGTCAACGTATCTTAACCAACAGGTTGGTTTAAGTTGGGATGAATTGAGGGCTTGTGTCTTGAAGTTTTCCATGAAAATGTTAGCCAATGCAGGAGAGAGAGGTGAACCCATTGGAGAATGAATCCGTGGCAAAAAACATTCCCCTGGATAATACCACGACGGACGTCGAATCACATCACCCACTAGCCACCATAACTTTAGTAATGTGATTCAACGCCACTTTGATGTTTTTATAATGAGGACCATGTGTGTGTGTGTGTGTTTTGTTTCTTTAACGTCGGTGTATTTCCGCTACTATGGCCAATCACCGACGCCAGGGAGCAGTTTCATCTCGATATCCTGGAAATTTTGCCGAACCCCCGCCTGTCTGTAAGGAGGGTACCGATCTTTAACGTGTCCAGCATCGCATGGACACGGGACCGACGGCTTTACGCCCTCTCCAAAGGCCGGAACGTGCATACATTTAACTGGCTCAAATACAATGCCACAACCTCGATTGATGTCAATTGTACAGTATGTACTGAAAAAGTGATAAGAGAACCCTTGGATCGAACCCAGTACCCTTCGGTTCAAAGACCCGCGTTCGTACTACTAAACCACCGACGCTCGGAATGAGGACCATAAAATTTGCAATTTACAAAGTGTGTTTTTAAATTCATCCTGACTTTTCTGCACAAAAAAATTATCCGTTTTTTCTTCTCCTTAGGGCTCGTCCGCGTCTTTGCCGCCCCGATGGCATCTCAGCCTTTGGCTTATTGTGTATGCCCTTTCTCTTTTCTAGTTCACCCATTACAAAATCACTGTGCCTTGAACTAGTTTGCACAGCAATTGGTAGGGTGAAGTTTTATATTGCTCTGTCTCCGGTCTAGGCTAGCCTTTTGCGGTCCAGAGCTTGACACTCGCACAAGATGTGCTGGGCTGATTCCTTCCCCTCGCCGCAGAGTCTGCATGCCAGGTCCCCTTCGAACCGCCCCATTTTATTCAGGTGTTTCTTGACAGCCATGTGTTCCGTCAAGAGTCCTGTTATGTTCCTTAGCTGTCCTCTGCTATGATTTAACAACTCTACAGCTTTCTTTGACCTGGGTTCTTCAATTACTGACTTCCCATGTCTGAGCCCAGGATAGTCTGCCCAGTACACATTATGTTCGTTTCTGACCCAGGACTTAATGGATCCCTTGGCAGGGCTCTTCGTCACGCCCAGGACCGGTTCTGGTCCCATAAATGGTTCTGCTGATCCTCTCTTTACGACACTGCCAGCGTCTTCATTGCCTTTAACCCCCGAGTGACCCGGCACCCAGATGAGGGTGACCTCATTCTGCCCAGCCAGGTCGCTCGTCTCATCTCTGCATTCACTTACCAGCCTGGAATTTACCTGTGGGCCTTAAGGGTCGCCTGACTGTCTGTGGCTTTATCCGTACTCTTTAACAGATTTTCTTAACCATATATAATATTTTGGTGTTATGTCCTTTTTTTGACCTCTAGCATAACCAATTTTTTAAATGCTGATAACGTAATTTTCAACCTTTATATAGATAGATATTGGGACATACCATTTATCATACGTTATAGAGGAATAAACTGCGTACCAAATTTGATTCCAATGGTTTTGTTACTTCCGAAAATACAAAAATTTTCCGAAAAAAAAATCCAAAATGTTCGCGGAAAACCTGATGTAATTCTTTTGGGTAATAAACTTATCCAAGCCATTATTTACTAAAGTAACACGAATATCAAGTTTTGTAAAAATCATTATATTATTTTTTTGAGTTATCGAAATGATATTTATATTGGGTCTCCCAACTCTATATTATTATGTACCGGGGCCAAGATATTGACTGACTTAAAAGAGTTGGGAAACCCAGTATGTATATATATATATATATATATATATATATATATATATATATATATATATATATATATATATATATATATATATATGTTATATTAACGTCGGTCTATTTCCGCAACTATGGCCAATCATCGATTCCATGAAGCACTGTCACCTCACTATCCTAGAAATGTTGCCGAATCCCTTGCTTTCTGTAAGAAGGGTACCTAAGGATATTTGCCCAATACCGCCACAATATTCTTAACGAACTTTTTATACAAACGTAGGATTTTTTTAATGAAAACTGTGTAAAAAATATCCTAAGTTTGAAGCGTTTATGCTGACTTTTAGCGGCTCTACTCTGCGGCCATTTGAATTTTTCGCTAAAAATAGCTACAATCTTATCAGTTATTAGCAAAAAATTTCTAGAGGCCGTTCATCTGTGACCAATTATGTTTATTGTGGTAGTTAAGTATAAGAATATTTGTAATCCTTTCTATCTAATCTTAGCATATAAAATTAAGGCTGGTTCGTTTGGATTCAAAAGATAATCTTAACTTTAACTGCTATCTAAATCGATGGCATGTCCAGCTACAAACATTCAATCAACTCATCTCTGTGTTACCAATAACCAATAACCATTTGATTATCTGGTACATAAGTTAAATAGAGAATGTTAATCTTGTATTTATCTTGCATCTAAATAACAGCATAAGATCTTATCTGTGAACAGGTCAAATAAGAAGCAATTACAGTTAACATTCTATTTATCTTTAGTGTTATTGTACAAAGACTTGATAGCAATTCTACATATCTAATTTCTCTTCAGTAGTGTTGTTTACCTTTACATTTAAATCAAATAACGCAATATATTTTGTGTCTGCATAGATTATTAGCAAGTATCCGTAGAAAAAAACTATGCCAATTAGTAGATCCACGAAAACACGAATTGTCAAAAAGTTGGGAGAAACCAGAAGTGTAAAAAATCAGTTATTCAGGTCGACCTAAAGCTGCAACCAGTGGTGACAAGGCATTAAACATTTTGCTGGATATTGCCGAATACCCACAGAATTCTCAACAAACCATAAAACCTATGTATGGAAGTATTTTAAAAAATTTTGGGAGTTTGCATGCAGACAGATTTTCGTTGGTCGCCATACATAGCAAGTGTGTAAAAGTCTTGCAGCGTCATTGTTTGTCATGAGATGAATTAAAAAAAAGTTCTGGACGCAGTAAGTGCGTTATGGTAGCGAATTTTCATTAAAGGCTACAAATTTGAATCAGTCAATTTTCTATAAACCTAGAAGTTGAATTTTGGTATGTGGTCAGGTCTTTCACAAGGCAACAAATTCACCAAATTTCATCAAAGCAGCTTTCTAATTTTCGGAGAAAGATCTTTTTTCGAAAGAAAACTCAAAATTTTCCCGGAAAATCTTGTCCCATTTTCCTGGATAACGAACTCATCCAAGCCATTAATAAAAGAAAGATGCTTGTCGACTTTCGGTTAATAACTTTATTGTGTGGATACATACAATTCACTAATTTACCAAAATTTGGATCTCTACGTTAAAAGAAAAAAAGTTATAAGCATTATAGTTTTTCTTCTTAAAACGTCAAAGTCGGGATTCGAAACGTCAAAACTGACATGTTCTAGGTAATGGACCTGAAACTAATAAAATAAGGCTTACGTAGAAGAAATGCCGTAAGAAGTGTGTTCTATAAAGCCTAAAGTTTCGGCTTCAGCCGTCATTGTCCTTCATTTTACTTGAATATTTGCAGCAAATGAATTTCAAATAGACCCTTTCGCTGATGCTTTGGATAGTTTCAATTATAGGGTGGTACTACATGCAGAAAACAATTTGTACCCCTTTTTAAGCACATTTCGCGCACGGAGCAGTATGAGATTTGGCATAGTTAAAGTTTATTTAAAGAAAGAGAGCAGAAATATAAAATTTGTGTATAATATGTGTTACAAATAGATTCAAGAATGCTTTGTTCTAATTAGACAGTAGTGCCAGGTTTAAACTGACGGTTAATATATTAATACGTTAATGTAGAGCCGATATTACTCTATGGTCGAACAGATATATATATATATATATATATATATATATATATATATATATATATATATATATATATATATATATATATATATATATATATATATATATATATATATATATATATATATATATATATATATATATGGAAGTGTTCATTCGTCCATACTGAATATTAAACTTCAGTTTTTCATTTCCTAAAAAGTAACTACAAATTTAATGAAGTAATTGAATGATTTTAGTGAATTTTCACTAAACATAATATTTTATAATTGTGATTTTTCCTTTTGTTTCCATGGGCATTTTGGTATTGGGGTTTTTAGTGAATTTTCTTTAAAAAGTGCACTAATATAAGGAGATCACGACTTTTGCATTTGGAAAAAATGTCTTCAAATGAGCGCGAACTGGGCAAACTAGAACACATTCCCTTATATATATATATATATATATATATATATATATATATATATATATATATATATATATATATATATATATATATATATATATATATATATATATATATATATATATATATATATATATATATATATATATATATATATATATATATATATATATATATCAAACATATTAGACTCTCTATTGTAAGATATCTCAAACATACGAGTCAGGACAGGAGCAAGTTCTGGTGCGCATTTTTTGAGAACTATTGCTGGGATCTCGTCAAGGCCAGAGGCTTTCCTGGTATTAAGAGAAGAGAGCATCTTTCGTACCTTTTTAGTTTTGAAATTGATATGTCATTTTATGCGCGACATTGGGGACTGTTGGTGGTTGAACATTTGGAGGTGGGTTGAGAGTAGAAATGCCGGCGTACAACGAGGCAAAATGTTCAGCCTTTCCCAGGGCGATAGAAACAATTTTATCCCCTGAGACAATAGGTAGGAACGTGCTCTTGCAGAAATTATTCCCAATAGATTTAGCAAAAGTCCAGAAGAGTTTTGGAGCTTAAGAGGACATTGTTTTTGATGTGGTTATTAAACGAGTTTTTTGCCTCAGAAAGAATGCGTCGTTAAATGCTTGACGGTTTTCTTGACTGGGATTGTGTAGAAGCGTTTTGTAAGCTTTGAACTTTTTAAGTCTGGTTTTCAGGCCACAGGATTTAGAACACTACGGCTTTTGAGTGGCTGAAGAGGTCTTCTGTGTACGTGGAATAAATAATTCCATGCCAGCTTGGATAATTTCGGTGACGTTTTGTGAGATATCAGAGAGGTCAGGATGTGAGAAGCAGACAGATGCCCATGGAAATGAGGAAAAGTAATCCCGAATTTCGTTACAGTTCGCGGAGTTGTAGTTCCAAACGATACGTGAGTGTGATGACCTTGTGACCTCGGGTTGCACTGCGCAGGAAGCAGTGACCATGCCGTGGTCTGAGCGACCAAAGGGGGCGATGACTGATATCTTATAACATTCAGGTTTTGTAGTAAGAAGGAGATCCAAGGGATTTGAGCTGTGTGTTGGGATGCGAGGAAAGTAAGTAGGTGGCTGAACCAAGTCTATTTCTTCAGTTTTATCAAGTAGGCGTCGTTAGAATGACGTGGTTAGAAAGTTATGGTGTCTCAGAATATGCAGAATGAGTTTTGCCTTTATCCTCCTAATTTTTTCAGCAAACATCTTCCTTCTCTAATCTTTTTAGGACACTTCTTTTCTTCTTCCTATCGAAGTACCTTGACTTTGCGTGAATTTGAGATGAGATCGCGACTATTGAATTAAAAAAAAAACCTTTAAAGAGAACCAGCCCCCCTGAAACTCAAATCTGAGGGGTATATATATATATATATATATATATATATATATATATATATATATATATATATATATATATTTGTGTGTATGACACCCATAAGTCAAAAAATAATAGGACGATTTCGTTACAGTTCGCGGAGTTGTAGTTCCAAACGATACGTGAGTGTGATGACCTTGTGACCTCGGGTGCTGGGGTCTGAGCGACCAAGGGGGGCGATGACTGATATCTCATAACATTCAGGTTTTGTAGTAAGAAGGAGATCCAAGGGATTTGAGCTGTGTGTTGGGATGCGAGGAAAGTAAGTAGGTGGCTGAACCATATTGGCTAAAGAATTGCTGACTGCAAAGGCTTCCGCTGCTCTCCCTTGTGGATCGGTTTTTGAAGATCCTAGCCATTCCTTATTATGGACATTGGAGTCACCAAGAATAGTGACCTCAAAGGAAGGATATTCATAAATCAGATGGTCCGTTTTTTCAGAACGGTAGTCAAAGAGCTGGACAAAGTTGGTGTCAGAAGGTGACCAGTAAATGCAACAGATGAATTTAGTTGCAGCCCTGAGAAAGAGAGAGTTTTATCCATAGTATGTCTTTTCTTCCAGCTTCTAAATTGGGGAGTCTGGTGCGGGGTAGATTGCTACGGACGTATGCGCACACGCCTCCACGCAATCTAAAGGAAGTAGGGAGCTCATACCCCATATCGTTAGGTGCAAGACTTTTGGCGGATCCTGTACTATAGGCCAGGAGAAGCACAAGGATCCGCCCTTGTATAAAACATCCTTTATCACTTGATTCTATCCACATATCTTACAAAAATAAATAAATATTCTTACTCAACATTAACGGCTATACAACATTACTACTTAAAAGTTATCGGATCAGATTAATCACTGGCTGTATGGTAAAAGAAAATCGCATTAACTTGTTCTTGAATCTGGCCTCATTAAAATGAAAAGTGCACAATTAATGTGTATACATGTGAATTATGATGTTAAGCCACCTGAGCAGGCTATTATTGTTCAGCTGAGTGCATTTGTAAACGTTGCACCCATGTCAACAAAAATTTCAATAAATTTTGGATTATACAATAAAGTGGATCTTGATTCGTATTCAGAAGCTTTAAATTGTGAGAAGTAATCAGCTTACAGTTTTCATTTATGTCACTGAACAAAGATGATTGCTCCCATAATAAACTGTAGATTTTTTAAAGCAACTCCACAATTCTGCAGTTAAATACGACAAAAATATGTTGTATATTGTAATACAACTTTATTTACCATAATCACAGGATATCAGCGACGTCGCTATGTTATCGTAACCATGACTCTGAGAAGCTCATGAAATTTTATTGTAGCTTCCGCACTTCACCAATCGAGTCAAGTTTCCCACAAGCTTTTTTCTTAGTCTATTTCTTCCGTTTTATCAAGTAGGCGTCGTTAGAATGACGTGGTTAGAAAGTTATGGTGTCTCAGAATATGCAGAATGAGTTTTGCCTTTATCCTCTTAATTTCTTTTAGCAAACATCTTCCTTCTCTAACCTTTTTAGGATACTTCTTTTCTTCTTCCTATCGGTGTACATTGACTTTTCCATTTTGCGTGAATTTCCGTTGATGACTCAAGAATTATAAACTATAGTTAGCTTTGTATGCCAGTTTGGCACTTTTCGACTTCACTCAAATTTATAAAAAGTTTTTTTTTCATGTTTGTTATGGAATAATTAGTTATAGTAAAACTCACGTTATATCCTTGAGAATGGAATAAATTTTTCCGAAAGCTCGGCTTATTAATAAAGACTTTTATTTTGCAACTGACGGCTTTCCCACAATTTTTTGAGTTAATAACACTATTACCGTCACTAAAACTTAATACTATATATATATATATATATATATATATATATATATATATATATATATATATATATATATATATATATATATATATATATATATATATATATATATATATATATATATATATATATATATATATATATATATATATATATATATATATATATATATATATATATTTGTGTGTATGACACCCATAACTCAAAAAATAATAGGCAGATTTTAATAAAATTTAACACGTACCTTCGTTTTGTAAGTGGTTTGGATTAGTTCGTTAGCCAGGGAAACCAGCTCAGGTTTTCCGGGAAAAGTATGAGTTTTATTTCGAACATTTTTTTTATCTCAAAAGATAAAAAAGCTATGGTAACAAAAGTTGGTAGATAGGTTTATCATATAAAAAGTAAACAATACCAGAATTTAGATTTCTATCTTACAAGAAAAAAGAGCTATAAAAATATTTGGTGCCAGATCAAAATTCACCACCATAACGCACTCGCTGCGTCCACACTTTTAGTGAATTTTCGTAGAAAAAATTCACTAATGGGGAGATCCCGACTTTTGAATTTTGAAAAAATTTTGCAAATAAGCGCGATCTAGGACCCCTAGAACCCATATCCGGGGTCAGTTTCAATTTTTATATGTTTATATATATATATATATATATATATATATATATATATATATATATATATATATATATATATATATATATATATCACACCGATAACTCAAAAAATAATAGGCCGATTTTGATAAAATTTGGCATGTACCTTTCTTTTGTAAATGGCTTGGATAAGTTCGTTAATTAGGAAAATCGGATGAGGTTTTCCGGGAAAATTTTGAGTTTTCATTCGAAAAAAATTCTTATCTCAAAAAGTAATAAGCCGATTTTAATAAAGTTTGGCATGTACCTTTCTTTTGTAAATGGCTTTGACAAGTTCGTTAATTAGGAAAATCTGATGAGGTGTTCTGGAAAAATTTTGAGTTTTCATTCGAAAAAAATTCTTATCTCAAAAAGTAATAAGCCGATTTTAATCAAATTTGGCGTGTACCTTCCTTTTGTTAATGGCTTTGACAAATTTGTTAGTCAGGAAAATCGGACAAGGTTTTCCGGGAAAATTTTGAGTTTTCATTCGAAAAAAACTTTTATCTCACAGAATAATAGCCAGATTTTGATATAATTTAGCACGTACCTTCCTTTTGTAAATGGCTTTGATAAGTTCGTTAATCAGAAAAATCGGACGAGGTTTTCCGGAAAAATTTTGAGTTTTCATTTGAAAAAAATTTTTATCTTAAAAAATAAAAAATCTATGATAACCAAATTTGGTAAGTAGGTTTACGATATAAAAAGTAAACTATACACCAAAATTTAGATTTCTATGTTACAAGAAAAAAAAGTTATGATAAAATATTTTGTGCCAGATCATTTCTATGAAAATTCACTACCATAACGCACTTGCTGCGTCCAGGCTTTTTTTTATTCAAGGAATAAGTTGTGGCGCGTACCACATCTATTTTCCGGACACCTGTGTTTATATATATATATATATATATATATATATATATATATATATATATATATATATATATATATATATATATATATATATATATATTGATATGGTTACTAAAGGGGGCCACATATACATATATACACATACATATACACAAACAACAACTTACCTTTGGTGTATGCAATGTTTTTGCACTGTAAGGCAGGGAGAAGCTAAATTTTACAGATATATATGTGTTGAAAGGAGGCAAGGCAGGTGTAAATCTATGATAAGTTTAATTAGATAGTTTAAGGTATTATTGTTTGATAGCTGTTAAGTAATTTAAGATGTTATTGTTAGAATTAAGGATATTGTTAGCTTTAAGAATAGTAAGATGTCAAAATTTGAGTGTTATATTGTAAGAAATGTCATGTCATAACCTATGTTTAAGTCAGCTGTTTTTTATTTAGGACAGACGTCAAACTGACACTAAAATTATAGTTAGGTTAATTATTCTCTCATTGACTAACAACAATCAGAAGTATGTATGTATCCGAGGAGATGATGAAAAACGATTATTGTGTTAAAATTTGTTAGGATATTTTATTTGAAGCAGGCAGATAACAGTTTTTTTGATTAGTTACGCTGGTTACAAGGAAAAATAATAAACAGATGGAAAAATTTGGATAAAAGTATCAGATTAAAATTTTTGAGATAAAAAAAAGTTTGAAATTGTCATTAAATTATTAGATGGGAATTTTTGGTAATAAGGATATAGTTTGAGAAATTAGATAGAAGGGGTTTGAAAAGGGATAGTAGCAAGAGGAGAAAATTTAGTCTAGAGGATACAAAAATCTAGAGGGTCGCTGATCCGATAGTCCGACTCAGCAAATACAGGAGAGGCAGCAGAGGCAGCAGCAGTCTGAGTGAGTAGTGTAAAACTAAAAGGAGTAATAAAACTCGCTAAAAAAATAAGTACATAAACTGTGCTTTGGGTTTTTATACGACATTCAAGATACTTATAGAGGCAGGGGATCTTTTGGCTATAACTAACTGATAGTCAGCGTGGAACTCTGTGTCTATTGACTAAGTGCCACAATACAGTGGAATTAATATAAACACCAATAGGTGTCGGTACCGTTAACATTTATTTTATTTTCTTTCGTTCCCTTTTATAGTGTAAAATTCAAATAGGTATAAGTAATACATAAGGTTTAGGTTTTTTGTCATATATTTAAGTGTAATAAATATTAAGTTTGGTGATCATTTGAAACCTTTGCCTTATTTTGTTTTCTTTTACACATATATGAGTATTTGGAAGGAAAGAACTGAAATTAGATAGGGCAGAATATTTCGAAATTACAAAAAAATAAAAAAAAGAAACCAAAGGGGACTGGAACCCACTTGCTTACTAAGCTCCCTGAGTTGAGAGGCAGTTCATATATGTGATTGGTTGTTTTCTGTGTGTTAAACAGGAAAAAAAAATACATTGAGTACATCCAGGTGTAAGTTACATACACAAATACCTATATTTCATAATAATAACATTTACAACACATTTCACTAAACTTTACAGGAAAATAAAAGTTAAAAGCTAAGATACCTAAAATATAACTAAAAAACTAAATATATATATATATATATATATATATATATATATATATATATATATATATATATATATATATATATATATATCAATTCTATATATTAAATTAAATTTAAAATCCATAGCTTATTACATTTTTTGAAATTCTATAACAATTGGCACTAAACGAAAGGGCTTCGAAAGTCTGTGCAGCAAATAACTTACTATATCAATTGGCGCCCAACGTGGGGCTTTCGAGGTCCACGAGTAAAATAAATTAAAAAAATAAATAAATAAACAAAACATAATAAGGAAGTCGAGAAAATGCCTAGGGGAAGAAAAATGACCACGTCAAAGGACAGACAGGACAGGAGAGACGAAAGAGAACATGAACAGCAGGAAAGTATGGAAATAGATCAAGAGAGAAGATATGATCAAGAAGTTGGTGAAAATGTGGAAGAACAAGCAGAAGGAATGGTACAAACAGGAGAAGAAACGTCAATAGAAGAACAGACACCTGACGGAGACAAAGTAGACGACACAAATACGACAAACGAAAAACCTGACAGTAACAATGAAATGTTCATGAAATTAATGCAGAGCATGAATAGTATGAATGCAAATGTTAATAATATAAATGAAAGCAATAAAATTATGAATGAGAAAATGAATGAAAGCATAAATGGCCTAAAACAAGACATAAATGAAAGTAAGAAAGAAATGAAAGGGGATATGTATAGCATGAAACTAAATATGAATGACAGGTTCGAAAGACAAGAGGATAATATAAACAAGATAAAAGAAAGTATGACTGAGAAATTTGTTGAACAAGAGCAGAATATGAGGCAAGTGAATGTGAGATTGGATAATATAGAGGAGAAATTAACACAGAAATTAGAGAAAAGTGTGCAAGAGGTGAGAAAGGAGCTGATACTGAAAGTAAATGACGAAGTAGAGGCCAAAGTGCAAGAAAAATGCCAGGGTGTCATGGAAAGAATGAATGTGGCTGAAGACGAGATAGGAGGTATTATACAAATAGGGAATGAGAGGTATCTGAGGATGATTGGAGTGAATACGGAAATAGAGAGGAAAGTAAATAGCTATCAGAATGAGATAGGTGAGAAACTGACAGAGACGAATGAAAAGGTCGAAAGAGTGGAGCAAGTGGCGAGGGTAAATGTGGATGATTTAAAAAGATTGAAAGAAGAAACGGAACGGAGATTAAATTTAGAAAGTATCAAAATAAGAGAGGGAGTAGAAGAGAATGTGAAACAAAAATTAGAGAGAATGGAGCGACAAATGAGAGCAGGTATGGGCAATGAAAGAATTATGTACCAGACCACGAATGATACTGGACTCAAATTCACCGGACATGTAGACAAACTACACCCCAAAGTATTTATTACGAGCCTCCTGAACAAGCTCAGGAACATATATGATGCGCAGGACATGAAGGAAATTATAAGGCAGAGTTTAAAAGGGGATGCATTAATATGGTTCACCAGTAAGGAAGAAGGAATTGAGGATATGGAAGACTTCCAGGAGAAGTTTATAAGCCATTACTGGGGAGAAGCACAGCAGGCCATAGTCAGAGAAAAGCTGTACTTTGGCAAACACGATCCCAACGACCCCAGAGAGTTGTCCAGCTATGCGTTACACATTTATGACATGGCACAGCACCTGACGCCAAGAATGAAGGAAGAGGAGATAATAGTATACATTGCCAGGCACTTTAGAACCGAGATATCCGAAATAATAGGGATACAAAATATAAGAACCTTGGACCAACTCATAACTTACCTACAACGGGTCCAGAGAACAATGAGGGACAAAAATAATGAAAGGAATACTGGAAGAGAAGAGTGGCAAAGAAGGAACCAAGAAGGATCAAGAAGAAATGGGCAGTACAATGGGAACGGAAATTATGGACGAAACAATAACAATTACGAAAGAAGGGATTACCGAAATTACGAAGGAAGGACTTACCAAAACGGACAGGGAAGATACAATGAACGGAACAACTACAACGAAAGAAGGAACTTTCAAAATGGACAAAGAAGGTATAACGACAGATATGACAACAATAACTACGACAGAGGGAGAAATCAAAATAACGAGAATTATAAGAGGCAAAGTCCACAAAATGACAACCGAAACGATTACAATCGACAGGATGAGAGAAGGGCTGATGAGTTTAGAGCCAGAGTGAATGCGATGAGACAAAGGAGAAATGCTGCGGAAGAGAATCAAGGACCAGGCGCTGAAACGGAGGCAATACGAAAACAAAGAGGTGACGACCAGCAAGAAGGAATTAGAATAATGAGTGATGCAGTGGAGGCGGCGAGAGAAAGACTGCCAAATAGGGGTATGGACAATGCCATTGTCCATACAAATTTTTAAATATGCACAAACCCGTTATAGCAAATCACCCACACGCAAAAGCCAACCACACATGTGTCTACGAACACCCCAGAGAAATATTTAAGAATGACAAAGAGGCAGAAAAATTTGAAGAAAATGTAGGTTTAATAATTTTGAAAGGAAAGTTATATAAAAAGGATGTGAAGATATTACTTGATACAGGATCAGAAGCCTCAATAATTTCTGGAAGGGTCGTAGAACACTTTAGCGTGGGGAGAGTGAAAATACCTAAGATCACACTAGTAAACGCAAAAGGAAAGAAGATTGGGGAAATTAGCGAGACTATATCTGTGGAAATAAGTATAAACAACGTGAAACTGGAGCTACAGCTTTTGATAATGGACGAAATGGAATACGATATAATTATGGGAACTGACGAAATGGAAAGGCATGAAATTATAATTGATTATTTGAATAAGTACGTAGTAATTCGCAACAAAAGTATAAGAATGAAAAGATTAAATGAGAATGGGGAGGATGGTAGTGTAGTTAGAAATAGTTCAGTTAAAAATAAAGAGAAAGCTATATACGAAATGAGGTATAGCCAATATGAAAATGATATGTGTAAAGAAAATGAGAATAGTATGCAGATAAACTGCGAAGAAAAATATATAAAGCAAATAAAGGGAGCGCTAGAAAAATATAGAGGGTTAATAATAGATGAAACTAGAGTTGCGAGAAATTATGTCCATCAGTTCAAAGTAAGAGGTTTACAAAATTTTAAATCCAAGTCATATCCGATTCCATATAAGTACAGAAAAGAAGTAGCAGAAGAGATTTTAAAAATGAAGCAAAGGGGAATAATTGAAAACAGTAACACCCCATTTATAAATCCAGTAGTTGTTGTTAAAAAGTCGAGAGGCGAGCTAAGACTATGTTTAGACGCCAGGAACATAAATAGTTGCTCGGTTCCACAATATGAAGCCCCAGCGAACATAGACTCTATATTTGGGAGGTTAACATGTTCCGAAGTGTTTACAAAAATTGATTTGAAGCATAGTTTTTGGCTAATTCCTTTACACGAAGATAGCCGAGACTATACAGGTTTTACAATAGACGGAGTGGTCTATAGATTTGCGGTAGTGCCTTACGGGATTCAGTCAGCATGTGCAGCACTAACAAGAGCACTACACACCATTTTGGACAAGTATGAACAATTCGTGGTACACTATGTGGACGATATACTGATAAGCAGTAAAGAAAAAGACCACCAAGAGCACGTTGAAACAGTTTTAAGAGAGCTAGACGAAGCTGGTTTAAAGATCAACTTAGGGAAATGCAAGTTTTATCAAAAGGATGTAGTATTCTTGGGGTACGTCATTGACAAAGAGGGTATAAGGATGGACGAACAACGTGTAGAGGCCATCAGGGAGTTTAAACGCCCTACAAATTTAAAAACACTCAGAGGATTCATTGGCATGATAAATTACTTCAAGAGATTGGTCCCAAACTTGAGCGAGAAGTTGTACCCACTTATAAACATGCTCAAGAAAAACCAAAAATGGAAGTGGGACAACGAAAAAGAAATAGCATTTAACTCGATAAAGGAGGAGTTTTGCAAGGGGTTAAAGGTGTACCATCCTAGGTATGAATTAGAATTCACATTGAGAACGGATGCGTCAATTAACAAATTGGCTGGAGTGTTAGTACAAATGCAAGAGGGAGTGGAAGTGCCTATATGTTTTGTGTCGAGAGTGACAAAAGTGCATGAGAAGAAGTATAGTGTGACTGAATTAGAATTGGTGAGTGTGGTATTTTGTGTGGAGAAGCTGCGATTTTATTTGTTGGGGAATAAATTTGTGATCGAAACAGACCACCAAGCTTTGATCAGCATCCTCAAGAATAAATTCGTAAGCAATCGGATACATAGATGGGTGTTAATTATGCAAGAATACACATATGACATAAGGCATGTGAAAGGAAGTTTGAATGTAGTGGCAGATGCTTTGACGAGGGATGATGGAAAGAATGTGAATGAATCTAGACGAATCAGATCAGGTATGAATGTTTTGACAGAAAATCAGGGTTTATTTTCAAAAGAGGTGATTGAAAGAGACCAGAGAATGCTAAGTGAGAAAGAAAAACGTGGATCTGAAGAGAAGGAGAATGTGCTTGTCAAAACAGTGAATGGGTATGAAGTATATGTGATAACGAATGAATTGGCGAGAGAAATCAGCAAAAGTATACATGAAGAGAATGGGCATATAGGGGCACGAAAGGTATGGATGGTATTCCGAGAAAATTACATTACGAAACGAGACCTAACGTTAATAAAGGGAACATTGAGAGCTTGTAAAACATGCCAAATATATAAACACAAAAATCGACACAATGTGGGAGTACCAAAAACTATAACAGCCAATGAGTGTTTAGAAATAGTAGCCATAGATTTCATTAGTGAGTTGATACCCAGTAGACAACAAAACAAGCATATAATGGTCATGGTTGATGTATTTTCCAAATACATCAAATTATATCCCACAAAACACACAAACAAACACGTCGTAATGAAACTGCTAAGGTTATATATACAACAAGTAGGTACCCCAAAAACAATTTTACTGGATAACGCCACCTACTTCCAAAATGAAGCTATACAACAATTATGTGAAAGTAAAGGCATCCAAATGCAATACACGAGCATAAGACACCCTAGTAGTAACCCAGCAGAGCGTTATATACAGGAGGTAATCAAGTATTTGAGAATGTTGATAAATGGTGACCAGAGAGAATGGGAGAGTCAATTGGTGAATGTTGAAAGAATTCTGAATGAATGTCATAACTTGAACACGGAAGAGACACCTATGTATGTGATGACTGGAAGGAGGCCTGAGAGAAAATGGATAATAGAAGAGAAATTGACGTATGAGAGAGTGGTTGAGAATGTAAGGAAGAGAATCAGGAGAAAGGCACAGAAATACTTGAGCCGACAGCGTAAGAAAATAAAAAAAGGGGTGAAGTTCAAAAAAGGAGATATTGTGATTGTGAGAGCACACAGAGTTGGAAATCGAGAGTTGGAGAAATGTGCCAAGCTTCAACCTATATTCGAAGAGCCTTATAAAATAGAAAATGAGAAACCAGTTAACAGCTGTCTACTGACAGACCTCCAAACTGGACAGATCAGAGGAATTTTCAACATTACAGATGTGTACAAGTTTGAACAATAGGAGGAAATTAAAATTAATGACCTGGGAAGTCTTTAAACTCACCAACAACATTTTTGAAATAACATAACAATCAAAATTCAAGATTAATGACCTGGGAAGTCTTTAAACTCACCAACATTTTTTTAAATAAAATAACAATTCAAAATTCAAAATTTAAAGCAAATGTCAAGCATGAAAGAAGAGTATAGGCAAATTCAAAACCGAGGTAGATAACGTTAGTAACCAGCTAAGCGTGGGGAAGAATCTCACGACAAACAAGCAGTAGAAATGCACGTCAAACAAGATATATATGATCGGAAACAAACGAAGTAGTGGGGACAAGTTTAAACCCAAGATAAGAGGACCAGAGCTGCCAACAAATGAGGAAAAAGAAAGAAAAATATATGAAGAAAACAGATATCAAGGCCAATTATGTAAAATTCGTTAAAATTATGGAACATTTAGTAGGATAGACAACTAAATAAGGACGTCTGAATCAAGGAGTAATGAGAAAAGTCAAAAATATATATATGTACGAACAGTGAAATGAATTTAATAGATGGAGAAGCTAACCAGTGAATATGTAAACCCATAGAGGGCATATTGAGATAATGAAAATATATATAGATGATTATGTGCACAGTAGTTGCAAGATATAGGGGAATGAGATGAAAAAGTCAAGTAAATGGAGCATATATCGACTGATAAATAGTAGTTTCAGACTAATAAAAAGAAAAAAAGTTGGGTATCAGAAGAATAAAACGAATTGAAAAAGGAAAGGACCTAATATCAAGAAAGAAACATATAGAAACTTACAATGGCAGCAGCAATAGAAAAAATAGTCCAAATATGGGGGTATATACGAACATGTCGTTATAGAAATCGGTTCATTATCACACGTATGAACACACGCAATGAGAAAAGGGAAACTCGGTAATAAAAAATAAAAATAATGATGATAAAGAGATAAGTTAAACAACAAGGAATTTGAAAGGCAAGAGATAATTTCTTACTTTACTTGGGGGGAAACTTAAAACTGAATTTAGCCTTGACATAGTCAATTAACAACATTTTTTTATTTAATGTTGATGGCATTTCTTATAGCATACAACATGCAAACTTAATAACTAAGTCAAACGTTGCTTGGGCAAACGTGACATTAAAAAAAGGAATATAAGTTGAAGAGATCCCAGACGAACAAAGCACTGACATGACACATATTTTATTAAAAGCACGTAAACTAACGAAGCACTATTTTAAATAAAGGCCATAAACACTTCGAAGAACTGAACACTTATGAAGCTGGAACAAACATGCAGCAATAATGAAAACAGGATCAGTATTCGACAGTAGCAGAAATTTGCAGACATAGTAGTATTTTTCTTAAAATAATTGTGGGCACAGCAGTGGTCTTCAAAAACATAATTGACAAAATATTGGCACAGCGGTGTTCTTATAAAACAATTAAAGGCACGCTAGTGTTCCTTCTAAATTGTAGGCACGCTAGTATCTTTTTAAACATGCTTATAAGCACAATAATGTCTCTCATGCATAAGTGCATCTGACACGTAAATATAATAACTTCTCATGTTCGCAGCTAGATCACTTGTGTCTCAGATGATAGTTCTGATTACACAGCATAACTTCTTACAGGAATGGCAGTGACTGTTTCTGAAATGCTAAAAAATGTATTAAGGGAGGAAAAGATTATATTGCTATAAACTAAAAGTGTGAATAAAAAATTTTTTTCCTAGCTTCAGAAGGCAAGCCTCTAAAGCAATAAAAATTTATTATTGGGGATTTGATATGGTTACTAAAGGGGGCCACATATACATATATACACATACATATACACAAACAACAACTTACCTTTGGTGTATGCAATGTTTTTGCACTGTAAGGCAGGGAGAAGCTAAATTTTACAGATATATATGTGTTGAAAGGAGGCAAGGCAGGTGTAAATCTATGATAAGTTTAATTAGATAGTTTAAGGTATTATTGTTTGATAGCTGTTAAGTAATTTAAGATGTTATTGTTAGAATTAAGGATATTGTTAGCTTTAAGAATAGTAAGATGTCAAAATTTGAGTGTTATATTGTAAGAAATGTCATGTCATAACCTATGTTTAAGTCAGCTGTTTTTTATTTAGGACAGACGTCAAACTGACACTAAAATTATAGTTAGGTTAATTATTCTCTCATTGACTAACAACAATCAGAAGTATGTATGTATCCGAGGAGATGATGAAAAACGATTATTGTGTTAAAATTTGTTAGGATATTTTATTTGAAGCAGGCAGATAACAGTTTTTTTGATTAGTTACGCTGGTTACAAGGAAAAATAATAAACAGATGGAAAAATTTGGATAAAAGTATCAGATTAAAATTTTTGAGATAAAAAAAAGTTTGAAATTGAAACATATAGAGGAATATGTACGAAATTGCGAATTATGCAAAACATGCAAATACAATAGGAACCCGGTACAAATAGCATTGGAGCACACCCCCACAGCATCTAAACCATTAGAGATATTACACATTGACACATTCCAAATTAAACAAGCCATCTTCCTAACAATTATAGATCCATTTAGTAAATTTGGCCAAGCATTTCCAATAAAAAGTAAAAGTGCTACGGAAATTGCAAAAAACTTGATCAAGTACTTTTCACAGTATGGAGCGTGTAAAATAATAATCGCAGACCCAGGTACGGAGTTTTCAAACCAGGTAATTAAAGAGCTATTAGAAATATATCAGATAGAGTTACATATAACAACACCGGAAAACCCAACATCCAATGGACCTATCGAAAGATTTCACAGCACGATTATTGAACATTATCGATTATACAAAATGAAATTTAAAAATATGAAACCCATAGACTTAATACCATATTGTATATTCGCTTACAACTCGACAATACACTCACAGACACTAAAACCACCTTTTGATTTAATATTTGGCTACATACCCGAAATGTTTAACTATGACCCGGAAGTCATAATTACACAGGAATACAACGTACAACATAAAGATTTAATGCAAATTATTTACGAGATAGTCAGAAGCAGGATAGAGAATTCAAAAATAAAAACGTTACAACGGACAAATAAAAACACGAACCAACCGTTCAAGGAAGGTGATATTGTCTATAAAAAGATACCACCAGGCTTTCATAAAAAACATAAAAACCCATTTTCAGGACCGTACTCAATAATATCCCTATTAGAACATAACAAAGCTATTTTAATAAATCATAAAAATGACGAACAGACGATAGCACATTTAAGAAATTTACGTATTGCAGGTTCCTTGCCACGGGAATAACAGCCCAAATACAAGACTTGACAGACAACCCAGGCATGTTACCAAAGAAATTAGGTACAGCATACACTGAGACTAGCAACTGGAATCTGATACACATACATGACTTGACACAATTACATAGAGACTACAACCAAATAAAAAGACACTACGCAAATACAGTTACCTTCATGACAAAAGATTACCATTCTAAATATCATAATTTCATATTGACATTGAATTTCACCATAGATAATGTAGACGATATATTTTATAGGATTTTTCCGAATAACAATATTATTAATAGACGAAAACGTGGCCTAATAAACGGACTAGGTTCTATATTTAAGTCAATCACGGGGAATCTCGATTCACAAGATGGGGAACGCATTCAACAAGCATTAGAAGTCTTAACGACAGATCAAAATAAAATTCATGAACTTTTTAGGTCTCAAAATTCAATCATGATCGAGGCAATAGTCGAGTTTAATAACACGATAGTAGGATTGAGTCATAACCAAGGCACGATAGTAAATAGGATAAATGAATTAGGTAATACAGTAGAAAGCCTGCGAAGTGAACAATTAACTCACTATCATCGCATTAAGATCCTAGAGTTACTCATACAGCTAGGACAATTATTAAACAATATTCAAGAAATAGCACTAACAACAGAAAATGCCATCACTTTTGCAAAATTAGGAATCTTTCACACATCCATGCTAAAACCAACATTTATAATAAAAGAAATCAATAAAATCCAAAATTATGCAACTAATGCTAAAGTAATAACAACCACTGATCTAAATCTATACGAAAAAGTCTTTAAAATAAAAGCCGTCCAAAACAATTTCAAAATTATATTTCAAATAGAAATACCTCTGGTAGATGAATCAGAATATGATTATTATCAATTATATACATTACCTGTCCCTAGAAAAACACACCTTTATAGAAGGGGTTTGAAAAGGGATAGTAGCAAGAGGAGAAAATTTAGTCTAGAGGATACAAAAATCTAGAGGGTCGCTGATCCGATAGTCCGACTCAGCAAATACAGGAGAGGCAGCAGAGGCAGCAGCAGTCTGAGTGAGTAGTGTAAAACTAAAAGGAGTAATAAAACTCGCTAAAAAAATAAGTACATAAACTGTGCTTTGGGTTTTTATACGACATTCAAGATACTTATAGAGGCAGGGGATCTTTTGGCTATAACTAACTGATAGTCAGCGTTGAACTCTGTGTCTATTGACTAAGTGCCACAATACAGTGGAATTAATATAAACACCAATAGGTGTCGGTACCGTTAACATTTATTTTATTTTCTTTCGTTCCCTTTTATAGTGTAAAATTCAAATAGGTATAAGTAATACATAAGGTTTAGGTTTTTTGTCATATATTTAAGTGTAATAAATATTAAGTTTGGTGATCATTTGAAACCTTTGCCTTATTTTGTTTTCTGTTACACATATATGAGTATTTGGAAGGAAAGAACTGAAATTAGATAGGGCAGAATATTTCGAAATTACAAAAAAATAAAAAAAAAAGAAACCAAAGGGGACTGGAACCCACTTGCTTACTAAGCTCCCTGAGTTGAGAGGCAGTTCATATATGTGATTGGTTGTTTTCTGTGTGTTAAACAGGAAAAAAAAATACATTGAGTACATCCAGGTGTAAGTTACATACACAAATACCTATATTTCATAATAACAACATTTACAACACATTTCACTAAACTTTACAGGAAAATAAAAGTTAAAAGCTAAGATACCTAAAATATAACTAAAAAACTAAATATATATATATATATATATCAATTCTATATATTAAATTAAATTTAAAATCCATAGCTTATTACATTTTTTGAAATTCTATAACAATTGGCACTAAACGAAAGGGCTTCGAAAGTCTGTGCAGCAAATAACTTACTATATCAATATATATATATATATATATATATATATATATATATATATATATATATATATATATATATATATATATATATATATATATATATATAATATGCAGAGACTTTAAGCTTTTGGATAAGGTATACGGATTATAATGTAAAAACCAACCTTTTAGATAGCTATATATTATTTTTCTTATTTACTATTATGATGACTGTCATTGAATTCATTGCTACAAATATAAAAAAAGTATGGACGCAGAAAGTGCCTTAAGGTAGTGAATTTTCATAGAAATGATGTGGCAACAAATATTTTTATAACTTTTTCTTTGTAACATAGAATGCAAAATTTTGGTATATAGTTTACTTTTTATATCATAAAACTACGTAACAAATTTGGTTTCCATAGCTTTTTTATTTTTGGAGATATTTTTTTTCCGAAAGAACACCCAAAACTTTCCCGGAAAACCTGGTTAAATTTTCCTGGATAACGAACTTTTCCAAGCGACTGGAACACAAGGAACCTGCCTAATTTTATCAAAATCGGCCCATTATTTTTTTAGTTGTCGGTGTGACATATATATATATATATATATATATATATATATATATATATATATATATATATATATATATATATATATATATATATATATGGGTTCTAGCGGTCTAATTTGCGCTCATTTGAAAAAATTCAAAAGTCGGGATCTTCCCATTAGTGAATTTTTTCTACGAAAATTCACTAGAATGAGATTATTAACACTTTCTCCTTGAAACTGCACCACCATATAATTTTAATTACTTCTGAAATTGTCGGTTAGTAATTTATATTGATGCGAAGTGTACAATTCATTTTTTCATAGCAGTTGAAACGTCACAAATTATTAGTGCCTGCAATCCAAACTGACATGAGTGAAAACACTTCCTCTAATTAATCAATAATACGTGTAAAATACCTCTAATCAACGTGCCTGGCTATTGTTATCAACCCTTGTTTGTTTTACGCATGGCTTGCTTTGCGTGCGCAAAATTAGGGTGAGTAAGTAGATAATTTTTAATGCATAATACAGTACAATAGCACCTATACATGATATATTACATCAGACCGTAGCAAAGTGCAAAATAACATTACCAAAGAATATAGGGAATATATGAATGAAATGCTATGTAGGTACACAAACTAAAAGATGCAAAGCAGTGGCGGCTCGTAACTTTGGGAGTGGGTGAAGCAGAATCCGCGCCGCACAAAAGGGGGATCCAGGGAGACGAAGATCCCCTCTGCGCTGCAGATTAATTTTTTATTTATCTTCAAGGTCACGCGTTCTCCTGGTCCTTCAGTATTTAAATTAAAAATCCATCTGTACAAATCCATAGGCTTTCACAAGGAATAATTTTCGGAATAATGACCAGCAATATGCGATGAGAGGACACTGTACACGCACGCATACGGTAATATAATCCGGTGCGTATTACCTATGAAAATCTGTTTATAGATGGGCGGGCTACAAGCAATTTTTTTCAAATTCAATGCCCTATTCTTTTTTATAACTTGAAATTTTTCATATAATATTTTATTATTTTGAAATTATTGTTTTAGAGGTGATAATAAACAAATCAATACCACTTACCAAAAATTTAAAAAAACCCATGAAAAATCCAGCTTTTCAAAGTATGTAAATGTGACACATACCAGATTATTTAACGGGACCATAGTAAAAATAAAAATACGTTTCTAACGATCCGACTCAATCTACGTTTCTGACGATCCGACTCAATCTAAAAAAACGACGGAAACTAAGCTTTGAAGCAAGCTCAGAACTCTGCATCACTTTTGTGGCACTAATAAACACCAACCTACCAGTGCGCGTGCCGTTGCTATGGCAACCGTCTCATGTAACCGTCCCGAAACAGACGCAGCATCTGTAGACGAACGAATCTGGCTCAGTTAGTCCGCAGTTGCTTGACGCTCTACAGTAGTCTGTGGTCCGCAATATGTAAGCGATGCGCGTTGGTGCATGTATACATTCAATTCGGTGATCAGGGGCGGGCTTGCAAATTATATTGTACCGTAGTCCCTAGTAACTTGAAAACTGCTCGAGTACAACCCGTCCCCAAGAAACGATCCAAAGCACCTCCTAGCAACTACAGGCCTATTTCTCTCGTTTCAGTCATCTCTAAAGTGATGGATATTATATAAACACTGAATTACTCAAATTTCTTGAAAAACACAGTCTAATCCACGACAGGCAGTATGAATTCCGTCAGCGCAGATCAACTGCCCACCTCCTTTCCTTTGTCACCCATTCTTGGAACAAGTCTATGGAACTACACGGTGAATCCCAGATTGTCGCTCTAGACATATCCAAAGCATTCGACCAGGTCTGACACGCAGCGCTGTTTAATAAACTTCCGGCCTATAGCCTACCACCAAAACTCTGTACCTGGACATCAAATTTCCTCTCCAACCGGAGCATTTCTGTTGCCGTGGATGGCCAATCCTCTGAACTATATCCAATTAATGCAGGAGTTCCTCGAGGTTCAGCTTTAGCCCCTACTTTGTTTCTTCTCCACATCAATGACCTCCTCTCTAGCACATCCAACCCAGTTTACAGTTACGCCTACGACAGCACCCTCCACTCAAATATACAATATTCTAAACCTGTCTCTTTAGCCCAATTAGATGAGGATCGCAGACTCATGGAGGGTTCTTTCTCCGTGGATCTATAAAAAATATTAGACTGGGGAAGCAGAAATCTTGTACAATTCAACCCCACCAAATCTCAGTCTTGCTTTCTTTCTCATAAGAGATACACCAGCCCTAGACCCATCACAATGAACAACCAAGTTATTCAAAGTAATGACTCCTTTTCACTTGTTGGCATTTCTGTGGATCGAAATCTCAATTGACACCAACATGTCACATCAATTGCAGAAGCGGCTGCTAAGGAATTAGGTTTCCTCTTCCAGGCTTGCAAATACTTTTCACCAGCTAATATCTGTACCTTATATACTTCACAAATAATGCCAAACCTCGAATACTGCTCCCACATCTAGAGTGCCGCTGCCGCTTCTACTCTCGCCGTGCCTACTCTACGTACCGTTGGTGACCGCTCTCTCTCTCTCTCTCTCTCTCTCTCTCTCTCTCTCTCTCTCTCTCTCTCTCTCTCTCTCTCTCTCATAGATATCTGCACAGGCACTGCTCAGAGGAGCTTTCTTTCATAGTTCCTCCACCTGCTGCCCCCAAGAGATCTACCAGGGGAACAGAGCGAATGCACCCTTTTACTGTCCAGGTCACCAGACATAGAACAACTTGTTATGCCCGCTCTTTTGTCCCGATGACTTCCAAGTTGTGGAATTCCTTGCCGGCACATGTTTTTTCTTCTCCTCGAAACCGCCAAACCTTGAAGTCCAGAATTAACAAGTTGCCTCTTTTCTCCTTGTCGACACCCACGGTACGATAGTATTTAGGCTGTAAGTCCTCGTGGTGTGTTGTTGAAATATATAAAAAATTACTATAAAAATACATTATCAACTACGACGCGAGTAACAAGATATTTTTATGTGGTTGTACCAAATGAATTTGACATAATAAAAAAAATTAAATTTGTGGTGGATTTTAAATAAAATGTTTAGCTTAACCGAAAAATATAGGTGAAGTAGCGCTTCCCCTGCGTTATCTGACGAGCCGCCACTGATTCAAAGTTTAAAAATAAGTCACAGGCTCTATAACCACTGGCGGTATTGTGAATAAAACTGAAAGATACTGTCCTCTGGCGCTTTTTATGCATTGTTTTCTATGAAAGCTATCAAACTTAAAACCGATTGTCATGTTGCCGGCTGTCGTTCTCAACACGTTGTTGAAAACCCTTGGCCGACGTCAGGTTAAGTTATGTAATAAGAAAGAACGCCGCTCTAAGTTGTCGAAGATCGTCAGAAGTAATAGATATAGATAAGTTAACCTAACTTTTTGTGGTGAACAAAGTGAACTAAACGTGTGCTACAAAAACTCTGAAAGAATGATTTCCCATATCATAAACCAATACCAAGTGAGTATGAATTTGGCAGATCCTATGAAGAATTTTGGTAGCCTACTATTCTAAAAAAAGAGTCTAAAGGCAGCAAGTGCGTTGTGGTAGTTACCACTCTAATCTATATAGTAAAAACAATGTGCCACGTTTCATTAAAATAACTTTATTGTTTGAAAATGTACAAAAATTTCCGAAAGTAAACTTAAAGTGTTCCCGAAAAAACTCTATAGGTAAGACTACTGCCAATGCATCCTATTTGAAATGAATTTTCTGGAAACATTTTAGTAAAATGAAGGACAATGACGGTTGAAACTAAGACTTCAGGGTTTGTAAAACATTCTCCTTGAGACATTTTATTTCCATAGCCCGTATTAGATTAAGGTTCTTTGCCCAAATGTTGCCAATTTTGACGTTTTACATAGAGACTGACGTTTTGAGGAAAACCCCGATTTATTTTTCTTTAGATGCCTTATAACTTTTTTATCTTTTAACCTACAGAGCTAAATTTTCGTATGTAATTTACCTATAACGATATAAACCCGCGTACCAATTTTGGTTGCCCTTACTTTGTTATTTCAGGAGATATAAATAGTTTTTGAAAGAAAACACAAAATTTTCCTGGAAAACCTGGGCCTCTTTTCCTGGCCAACGAACTTATCCAAGCCAAGCAAAAGGAAGGTATTCACCAAATTTAATTAGAATCGGCCCATTATTTTTTGAGTTATCGGTGAAATACATACATACACCCACACACATATACATATACATATATATATATATATATATATATATATATATATATATATATATATATATATATATATATATATATAAACATATAAAAATTAAAACTGACCCCGGATATGTGTTCTAGGGGGCCTAATTAGCGCTCATTTGAAGAAATTTTTTCTAAATTCAAAAGTCGGGATCTCCTCATTAGTGAATTTTTTAAAGAAAATTCACTAACAAGTCTGAACGTAGCAAGTACGTTGTGGTAGTGAATTTTAATAAAAATGTTTTTTACCTACATAGGTCTTTTTTGTAAATAAAAGCAGGCGTCAAATTTGGTTACCAATATAACCTTTATAATAGAAACAATTTACAGGTATTACATTAAAATAACTTTATTGTTTGAACAAGTATAAAAATTAACAAATAATATAAACGAAAGCATCTCTGATTGCGTCATTTTCATGGGAACCGCTATCTATTGGTCAAAACATCGTATCATAACTTTTGTATGCGTCAGAATCATGAAAATTTGCAAAGCAATTGAAAACTCGAAAACAAGCACTATAATTTTTTCCCTTTCAAACACGCATTATAATTCGATGGAAAATGCAAAAATGCAATAAAATAAGGGGTGTTCGATTGAAAAAAAGAGAGAATTTGTATCCCCAACGACTTATGGGCCAACCTGTGATTATTAAAATAATTTTGCAAGATGCAACTCAAGACAGCCTATAATTAACGTACGCACTTTTTTTCTGGTATCTCATATAATAACGGATACTAGTGGACCTGTGTATTGGTCGAAATTCGACCGTAATTCATTAAATTTTTAAGTTTGAACGTTATTGATGTTTTTTGTCATAGCGTATTCCTCTATAATCGCAGTGCAACTGTTTGACCACAGACCTTTATGTGTTTGACATTCAGTATGAACGCATCTATATACATCTGTTTGACCATAGAGTAATATTTGTTAGACATTGACATATTAGATATCAACGGTCACCTCAGGACCAACAAAGACAGGGAATCCTACTTTTTAAATAAAACAAAGCCCTGTTTCATCTATTTGTAAATAAATTTTACCTTTCTGCACTCCTTCTCCATATGAACTGTAACTATGCCAAATCTCACACTCCTGCGGTTGCGCAATGTGCTTAAAACAGGGTACAGAGTTTTTTCTTCACGTATTAATATATACAGTGTGTCCCAAACTGGATGGGAATGTATTGCTATCTCCGTTATTATTAGGAAGACGGTTAAATTAGCAATGTTTTGTAGGATTTCATGCTGGTTCCAAATATGACTTGTATTTTGCCCTGCCTCTTTTCGTTTTCGAGTTATTTTGAAAAAAAAAAACAACATTTGTCGATTTCTTTTTTCTTCAATATCTAAGTAGGCGTTGTTCTGACATGTCTAAGACTTGCACATTATCAGGACACTTTTTTCAGAGTAATATTTTTGGGCTATTCTCAACTTTGGATTGTCATTTGTTTTTGAGCTACATATATCGACGTTTGTTTTTATTATGGCAGCCATATTGGATTTTTTGCTCATGTGATAGCCTGTGAAAAGAGCTTTCCAATGATGTACAACATGCTAGAGAAATAGTGTAATTGCACTGACAATTTTGAGAAAAACCGTTTTGAGGATAGTAGGCTATGAAATCCAATACCAGAAAACAAATGACAAAAAAAGTGTTCAAAAAGCAGTACGCCATGGGGTCTAACAATAAACTTCTACTCCCTATCTCTAAAAATAACGGATATAGCGATACGTTCTCATCCAGTTTGGGACACACTGTAGATATTGAGCTGTAGCGTAGAAATGCTTCACCCTGTATATGTGGGTTCTAAGGGGGGGCTAAGTTCACGCTCACTTAAATAAATCTTTTCACAATTCAAAAGTCGCTGTCTCCTCAATATCGAATTTTTTCTAAATTCGCTAAAAATTATAGATCATTAAACAATAAACTCTAACTAAAACTACTGCCAAAGTATCAAGGAAATTGTCGATTTGAAATTCTGCAAACAGTTTAGTAAAACGAAGGACAATGACGGTTGAAGCTGAAACGTAAGACTTTGTGAAACACTTTTCTTGCGATATTTTCTGTACATAACCTTTATTCGTTTTAGCTTCTTTGTCTCAATGTCGCACAATTTTGACGTTTTAAATCTAAATTTCACTGAAGATTAAGACAAGGAATACATGCAAAATGCATACATACGCATATTTTGCATATTTCGCTTACTTGGAATACGTATCTACCTAATTCGTAAATCCTTCTAGCTAAAATGCATTTGTAATTTGTGCCGAATGGTATCTGTCCCTGTCACTTTACTAATAAGTAACTTTCGACCGCTGTAAAAGTTTCCGGAAGAGCCTGTCTCGCAAGCTTCAAAAAACTAAATTTTATTCGCGTAGACCAGGTCATATCCCTGCGAAATGCCTTAGGAAATTCATAATTGTGCGTTAACAGCAGATGTTAAAATTAGTTTTCCAAAATAAAGGCTTTGTGAAAGTCATTGTTCTTATTAGTCGCTCATCTCATTCCATATTCAGCAGCTTCCACGGACACACAGTACAGCAAGAAGAAAGCCGTGGGAAAAAACTAGCTAGTGAAAAACAACTAATCTGCCTGGCTAACACCACGACGGGTGTTACATCACATCACTCACTAGTCACCATTACTTCAGTCCTGCCGGGACTTGCAGTATGACTTATAGCAGACCGGTTTCGCCCTCGTTTATACCCTTCGGTATGTCATACATATGCTTCAATAAGGCAGTCGAATTATTCACCGTAAACTTTCGAAACTGAATTAGAAAAATCTGTGGCTAATGGACTTGAGCTTCCGAGGCCATCTAATTCATTTTAACTAACTAACTATTTACCGTAAAGAAATTTTTATAAAAATTCGCTACCATGTCGCTCTTGTTGCGTCAAAGAGTTTTACTTACTCTACATGCGGTTTAATGCAATTTTAGTGAATTTTCTTTAAAAAAAAATTCACCAATGAGGAAATCCCAACTTTTCAATTTTGAATTTTTTTTTTCAAATGAGCGCAAACTGGGCCCCCTAAAACCCATATCCAGGGTCAGTTTCAATTTTTTATATGTTTATATATTAGTATGCATCACACCGATAACTCAAAAAATAATCGGCCGATTTTGATCAAATTTCCTAAGTACCTTCCTTTTGCAAAGTGGCTTGGATAAGTTCGTTAACCAGGAAAATCGGACCAGGTTTTCCGGGAAAATTTTGAGTTTTCTTTCATAAAAAGTTATATCACCGGAAATAACAAAGCAAGCCCAACCAAATCTGGTAGGCGTGTTTGTATTATACAGAGCGAACCATATACCAAAATTTAGGTAAGTTTAAAGACAATAAAGTTATGGGTATTTAATGAAAAAAATTGGGGTTTTCTTCAAAACGTCAACGTCACGATTTGAAACGTCAAAACTGGCAACATTTAGGCAAAGAACCTGAAACAAATACGGATTATGTAAAGAAAATGTCGCAAGAAGAGTGTTTTGCAAACCCTTAACTTTCAGTTTCAACGGTCATTATCCTTCATTTTGCTAAAATATTTCCAGAAACTTCATTTCAAACAGACTCTTTCTCTGATGCTTTGGCGGTAGTTTTAGTTAAGTTTATGGTTTAACGGTCTATAACTTTGGCTAATTTTCGTAGAAAAAATTCGTTAATGCGGAGACCGCGACGTTTGAATTTTAAAAACTCTGGACGCAGCAAGTGCGTTATGGTAGTGAATTTTCATAAGAATGTTTTTAAAAGCAAATATGTTTTTTTAAGAAAGCAGGCATCAAATTTGGTTACCAGTATAATCTATATATTAGAAACAATGTACCATGTTTCATCAAAATAACTTTATTGTTTGAAAATGTACAAAAATTTTCGAAAGTAAACTTAAATTGTTTCCGAAAAAACTAGTTTTCTGACCAACCTTATAGGTTAATAACAAATCGATTCAAATTTGAAGCATTTAATAAAAATTCGCTACCATAACGCACTTTCTGCGTCCCGAATTTCTTTTCTTACAAAGATGTATTATATTTCGATGGAAAATGCGCAAATGCAATAACATAGGGAGTGTGAAAAAAAATGGAATCACCAACGACTTATGGGCCACCTGTAATTGTGGAAATATTTTTAAGATGTAGCTCAAAACACCCTATACTTAATGTATACAACTTTTTTCGTAACTTGCATAATAACGGATATATTGAACTTTAATGATTTTTTAACGAAAATTCGACAAAAATGATATACCATTAAACGATAACCTCTATAGCCAACACTACTGCTAAACCATCATAGAAAGTGTCTATTTGAAATGAATTTTCTGGGAATATTTTAGTAAAATGAAGGACAATGACGATTGAAACTAAGAGTTCATGCTTTGTAAAACATTCTTCTTGAGACATTTTCCTTCCAAAGATCATATTAGTTACAGGTTCATTGCCTAAATATTAGCAATTTTGACGTTTTAAATCGCGACTTTGACGTTTTGAGGAAAACCGAAATTTATGTCTCTTTAAATGACTGTAACTTTTTTGTCCTTTAACCTACATAGCTAAATTTAGCAGTAGGTAGCTTACCTATAATGATATAAACCCGTGTACCAAATTTCGTTGCCCTTGCTTTGTTAATTCCGGAGATATAATATTTTTTTCGAATGAAAACTCAAAATTTTCCCGGAAAACCTCTCCGATTTTCCTGACTAAGGAATTTAACCAAGCCATTGACGAAGGGAAGGTACATGCCAAATGTTATCAAAATCGGCCTATTATTTTTTGAGTTATCGGTGCGATACATACATACAGACATATATATATATATATATATATATATATATATATATATATATATATATATATATATATATATATATATATATATATATATATATATATATAGTATTAAGTTCTCGTGACGGTAATAGTGTTATTTTCTTAAAAAATTGTGGGAAAGCCGTCAGTTGCAAAATAAAACTCTTTATTAAAAGCCGAGCTTTCGGAAAAGTTTATTCCATTCTCAAGGCTACAACATGGAAAGGAAAAAGTTTTCAATTTACTTAGGAAAAATATAAAAGTTTTAAAATTTATATTTCCTAGACAAAAACAAAAAACAAATTCAAATAGACAATTGTTAGCTTCATATGTCAGTTTGGCACTTTCCGACTTCAGTCAAATTTTAAAAAACGGGTTTTTTCATGTTTGTATTTTCATAATTAGTTATAGTAAAACTCACGTTAGATGTAAGTATTTTAAAACTTTTATATTTTTCCTAAGTAAATTGAAAACTTTTTCCTTTCCATGTTGTAGCCTTGAGAATGGAATAAACTTTTCCGAAAGCTCGGCTTTTAATAAAGAGTTTTATTTTGCAACTGACGGCTTTCCCACAATTTTTTAAGAATATATATATATATATATATATATATATATATATATATATATATATATATATATATATATATATATATATATATATATAAACATATAAAAATTGAAACTGACCCCGTATATGGGTTCTAGGGGTCCTAGTTCGCGCTCATTTGCAAAAATGTTTTCAAAATTCAAAAGTCGGGATCTCCCCATTAGTGAATTTTTTCTACGAAAAGTCACTAAAAGACTTCTTCAAATAAGCGCAAACTAGGCCACCTAGAATCCATATCCGCCTTTAGTTTAAGTTTTTATCTGTTTACATATATACAGGGTGTCGCATTTCTACGGCAAAGCTGAATATAATTGTTATTATACAAGATAGGAGAAAAAGTTGTATACGATAACTATAGGTCGGTATATGGTGGCTTGAGCTGTATCTCATAAAATTACCCTTATATTATTGCATTTTTGCATTTTGCATTTTTAACGAAATATTATGTTGGCAAGAAAAAAAATCGAGACGCAGCAAGTACGTTTTGGTAGCGAATTTTTATGAAATGCTTCCAATTTCAATAACTCAATTTGCTATTAACCTAAGGTTTATTGGCTAGGAAACTAGTTTTCTCCGAACCATTTTAAGTTTGTTTTCGGAATCTTTTTGTACATTTTCAACAATAAGTTATTTTGATAAAATATGGTACATTGTTTCTACTATATACGTTATACCGGTACCAGTTTGATGCCTGCTTGCATTATAGACATCTATTTGCTATTAGAAACATTTTTATGAAAACTCCCTCCCATATTGCTGCGTCCAGACTTTTGAATAGTGTGTAAAGATACACCAATAGTTATGCAGAAAAGTCAAACAGTTTAGAAGATCCAGCCGGTGTCCCACACATACCAACCAATCATTTAACCAGACTTGTAACGATTCTGTTACTCTCATGTCCGATGCATTATCATTCGCGATTTTACGTTAAAGCTCAGCAATTTATTGCATCCTGTGGCATAATTTCCAACTGTAAACATGGAGAATGGATAATAATTACCTGTGATTTATATTAAATCGAAACAAACGGCACGATAATTATAACATATTGATTTATAAGATAATATACTTTACTCGACATATCAGGAATTGAGGGGCTCACAATCGGTATTCAAGTGAGGCACTATAGAGAGAGGTCACGATTCAGGTTAAGTCCGCTATTGCAATCCTTTATTGTGTCTTCACAATTAAACTGCGATATAAATCATTCTGAAGGAATATAGTAAATTAGACAGGTATTCCGGGTGGGGACCTATTAAAACGATCTATTGATCAGAAAGTAAACGATAAAAAAATTGAAAGTGATGAGGTAGGGTAATCTAGCGAGTCAGAGAATAGGATCATTAGAACCTTTCAATTTATTTTTAAAACTCTCATTCAGCCTTGTGTCACCAGTTTGTTAAAAAAGTACATCATTAGTTACAGTCCGTGGATTTTTTTATTTTGTTATCTCAACAACACACCACGAGGGCTTGCAGCCTAAATACTATCGTACCGTGGGTGTCGACAAGGAGGAAAGAGGCAACTTGTTAATTCTGGACTTGAAGGTTTGGAGGTTCGGGGGAGAAGGAAAAACTAGTGCCGGTAAGGAATTCCACAACTTGGAAGTCCTCGGGACAAAACAGCGGGCATAACAAGATGTTCTATATCTGGTGACCTGGACAGTAAGAGGATGAATTCGCTCTGTTCCGCTGGTAGATCTGTTGGAGGCAGCACGTGGAGGAACTATGGAAGAAAGCTCCTCTGAGCGGTGCTCGTGCAGATATCTATAAAAGAGAGAGAGGTCACCAACGACACGTCGGTGGGCAAGGGATGGCAGCCTTTGGGCGAGGGTAGGGTCAGCGATGAGACGTATAGCTCTCTTCTGAATGGAGTACAGGATAGCGAGTGTAGAAGCGGCAGCAGCACCCCAGATGTGGGAGCAGTATTCGAGGTTTGGTCTTATTTGTGAAGTATATAACGTATAGAGAATAACTGGTGAAAAGTATTTGCGAGCACGGAAGAGGAAACCTAAATTGGTGCCAATTGAGATTTCGATCCACAGAAATGCCAACAAGTGAAAAATACTCATTACTTTGAATAACTTGGTTGTTTATTGTGATGGGTCTAGGGCTGGTGTATCTCTTATGAGAAAGAAAGCAAGACTGTGATTTGGTGGGGTGGAATTGTGGAACCCTCCATGAGTCTGCGATCCTTATCTAATTGGGCTAAAGAGACAGACTTAGAATATTGTATATTTGAGTGGAGGGTGATGTCGCCCGCTTAACTGTGAACTGGGTTGGATGTGCTAGAGACGAGGTCATTGGTGTGGAGAAGAAACAAAGTAAGGGCTAAAGCTGAACCTTGAGGAACTCCTGCATTAATTGGATACAGTTTAGAGGAATGGCCATCCACGACAACAGAAATTCTCCGGTTGTTTATTAAGCAGCGCTGCGTGCCAGGCCTGGTCGAATGCTTTGGATATGTCTAGAGCGACAATCTGGGATTCACCGTGTAGTTCCATAGACTTGCTCCAAGAATAGGTGTTAAAGGAAACGAGGTCGGCAGTTGATCTGCGCTGACGGAATCCATACTGTCTGTCGTGGATTAGACTGTTTTTCAAGAAATTTTAATAATTCGGTGTTTATATATATATATATATATATATATATATATATATATATATATATATATATATATATATATATATATATATATATATATATATATATATATATATATATATATATATATATATATATATATATATATATACGCCACCTTGTTTGCCGTACTGACGAGCTCTAATTAGAGCGAAACCGGTCTACGGTTCTAATTGTGGTGAGAATGCATCTAGCCTTACATACTTTGTCCCTATATTAGGGTAGAAATGGGCCAGGGCTGACAATTTACTAAATTGTTAATTGGTTGTATACAGTCTCTAATATTTAACACTTTATGTTATTTGGAGTTGCGTAACAACATACTACTTGGTTCCGCAACGAGGTGGCGGCACTTGCTTCGTGTCTTATATGTCACTTAGTGTTGGAAGGCTGGCTACCATAGCCGTATTACATTATAGGTGTATTTTCGCTGTAATTAGTATACCGTACTAACGAGCTCTAATTACAGCGAAACCGGTCTACAGGTCTAATTATGGTGAGAATGCATCTAGCCTTAGGATGCTTCTACTTCACAAATACTTATACTGAGCCTTGTTTGTACAGCTTCCATTTTTGCATACTTTTTCCACTTCCGTTTTATTATTACAAGGCTAATGAAATTTTACTACTATAACACAGTTTGTGCGTTTCAAGTTATTGTTGCTTCCGAGAAACAAAAATAAATCACACGGTGCAAAATCCGGCCATTATGGGGGTGTTAAAGGATGATATTAGTTACAGCTGTTATCCTCTTAGCACATTGTGGTAGAAGCATCGTTTGTCGTTTATGCACAGATGATTCCTTGTTTTTTCGATACTATAATGCACTTGTTGCGTTCAGATTTTTTTATTAATTATTTAGCCAACAATTTTTTGATGGAAACACATTCTTATGAAAATTCGGTACCATAACGCATTTGCTGCGACCGGATCTTTTATGATTTTATTGTTCATCAATTAGGCTATGCGTTCAGAACACATTTTCGTTTGGAAACTTGTGAGAAACATTCACTTCAGCAACGGATTTCAAATGTAACGTTATATACGCAATTCCTGAGAAAATCCCAATTTACGAATAAGAGGACATTAAAAAGCTTTTTTCGCTTAGGGCTTATCATTAATTTACTAATAAATCTCATTTGAGATCGTAAATATGGTAATAAAACAAAAAAGAAGCTAATTATGGCCGTGCCCTGGAAATTTGTTCCGATACTAAAGTCACTTGTTACGTTCTGCATTCTCTTTTTTTCTCTCTCGGGGAAGAATTCAGAAAATACTGTTATCTTTTAGCTTGTGGTATATCAATACTGGGGCAGTGAAAGTGTGCAAGATCGGTAATGATATTCTTCGTACGAGATCCAATTCAGCGATACTCTTTCTGAATAAAAGATGTGCAAACCCATGCAGCATTGCGGTTTTGTCTGAAGTAAATTTATTTTCGCCATTTCAATAACAGTTTTAGTACCGTAATCTTCAATTTACGTCTTCGTATTCACAATAAAGTTGATTTAACGTTGTGTGCAACACTACGGTGCAAATTTGTAATGTACAGACCGAAGTTAAGAATTATTAATAACAGGATTCCATAAGTGAACATACTGCAAACATAACTTCACCATATTATCGAACCGATTCGGTGTTACAAGGTACACTCCGATAACTCTGGAAGTGCTTTTTTATAGAAAATCGTTGTAAAAAAATCAGCTAATGCAACAGAAATTTCCTGTAGCGTTGTGGAGTTGTATTGAAAAGTTTTTACGTCATTTGTGAATTCTCTCCCGACTTTTAAATTTTAAAAAATTCTTCAAATAAGCGCGAACTAGGCCCCCTAGAATCCATATCCTGGGTCAGTTTCAATTTTTATATGTTTATATATATATATATATATATATATATATATATATATATATATATATATTTCAAAAATTTTCGACGAGCAGATGAACGGCTTTAAACTAGGTGAGGGATACAGGCTGGTATCTCTGGATGTTGTCTCCTTATTCACAAACATCTCACTACAGCTTGCACTTCATATTATTGACGATAACTGGGAGCTCATTGAACCAAACACAAATATTCCCAAGGAGAACTTCATTCAAATAATAAAATTTCTTTTCAACTCAAATTACTTCCTGTCTAATGGGGTTTACTATTGACAGTCTTTTGGATGTCCAATGGGTAGTCACCTCAGCCCTGTGTTGACAAATATGGTCATGTCATCGTTGTTGAAGTTTGCAATACCACGTCTGTCTTTTGGATTGCCTTTTATCTACCAATACATGGATGATTTGATAAATTTTTGATAGTTTTGATGATCACATTAAGTTTACTGTTGAGAGAGAGACAGATAGAAGTGTTCGCTTCCTTGATACTAGAGTATATAGAAGTACCGACAATACCATCAATTTGGATTGGTATAGTAAGCCTTCCAGTTCTGGAAGATACATAAATTGTGCATCATATCATGATAAAAAAATGAAATTGAATGTTATATTGGGTATGAAAACGCGGATTTTGGATACTGCCTACCCCTTTTTCCAGCATGGAGCTTTATGTCGTTTTGCAGATATGATGGTGAAGAATGGCTATGAAAGAAGTTACACAAGAACCTCGGTGGTTCAGAGGTAAGAACGTGTGCCCCTGAACCGAAGGGTACTGGGTTCGATCCCGGGGTACTCCTTTCACTTTTTCAGTACAAACTGTAAAATTAACATCAACCGAGGTTCTGGCACTGTATATGAGCAAGTTGAATGTCTGCACGTTCCGCCCTTCGGAGGGGGCGTAAAGCCGTCGGTCCCGTGTCCATGCGATGTTGGGCACGTTTAATATCCCTACCCTCCTTACAGAAAGACAGGGGTTCGGCAAAATTTCCAGGATAGTGAGGTGAAACTGCTCCCTGGCGTTGTTGATTGGCCATAGTCGCGGAAATAAGCCGACTTTAAAGAAATAAAACACAAAGAAGTTACATGATGAAGTTGCTTTTCAACGTTCCATCTGAAAATGCACCTCACCGAGCAGCTACTAGGCCTCCCCCGCCTGTACAAGGTGAGAGGGATACCTCTGACCCAAGATTGAACGTCAAATATGCGGTGTTGCCTTACATCGGTGGACTAACGCACATACTGTTGAAACTATTCAAAGATTTTACAGACATCAAAGTGGCTAAATACAATATTCTGACCAACAAGAACTTTTTTACTAACAACAATAAGGACAAAATTTTGGTGTATAAACAACGTGATGTGGTATACAAGTTGGAATGTAAAAATTATTCTCTTTCTTATATAGGTCAGACCTCACAGTCTGTTGGTAGGAGGATTAGCCAGCATAGGAGCGACTCCAGACTTAGACCTGATAGATGTGCATTGGCGCATCATGTGTCAACCTTGGGTCACAAGATGGATTTTGGAAATGTCAAAATATTGGATAGGGAAAACAATTTAAAAAACGTTCTCCTCCTGAAATGTGTCATATTCTTGAAAATGACACTATGAACTCAAAAGCAGATATTCAAAATTTAAATAACATATATAGTTATGTAATACTATTTAATAGGTTCGATGGCACCTCTCTGCTGGCCGGTTCTATAACTTAGAATAAGAAAACATATTATATATTTCATCAATAGAGTATTAACAGTCTATGATCAATGATGGTCTTTTAGTTTTGCAGTTGTCACTTATATCTATGGTCGACATTCTAACGTGAAAAAATGGGGTTAGATGTCCATTTTGTTACACGCGAATTTTTTAATGCTTTTTTAGTTTTTTAACCTTAATGACACTTTTTTATACTTTTTCATGGCTTGCTTTGAATGTTTTGAAAGTGGAAATGTTCGCGTGGAGTTACATATAATTTAAAGATGTTTTTTGCATGTCTTTGTGGCAGATTTTTCTCTGTTTTGATGCTTTGGCCTTGCTTTTGTAATTAGTTACAGTACTGTAAGTGTTATTTAATGCATAATATAGATATCGTGCTAATTTTTATTCATTTTTAGTACTCCTGAAGATGCTTGGGACCCCGTGCGAAATATATCGAGTTGTTTTAGTACAGAGTGACTTCCTTTAAAATATAGCCCTGTTTTTGGTCGTAACTGCCCTTAAAAGTATACAAATATTAGCACGCTTAACATGTAACGACTGATACTCCTCCCTTCAATCATATATATATATATATATATATATATATATATATATATATATATATATATATATATATATATATATATATATATATATATATATAAAATTCAGTTTTTGTGATGGTAATATTGTTATTTACTTTAAAATTGTGGGATAGCAGTCAGTTGCAAAATAAAAACTCTTTATTATTTGCCGAGCTTTCGGAATAGTTTATTCCATTATCAAGGATATAAGGCGAGTTTTACTTGAGCTAATTATTGAATAACAATCATGAAAAGAAAAACCTTTTTTTTCCATGTTTTTTATTCAATAATAAGTTCAAGTAAAACTCGCGTTATATCCTTGATAAATAAACTATTCCGAAAGCTCGGCAATTATATATATGTATGTATATATATATATATATATATATATATATATATATATATATATATATATATATATATATATATATATATATATATATATATATATATATATATATATATATATATATATCTGTGTGTGTGTGTGTGTGTGTGTGTGTGTGTGTGTGTGTGTGTGTGTGTGTGTGTGTGTGTGTGTGTCTGATAAGTTCGTTAGCCAAGAAAATCGGCACAGGTTTTCCCGGAAAATTTTCTTTCAGTAAAATTATATCTCCGGAAATAACAATGTAAGGGCAAGCAAAGACAAGAAAGTTATTGGCATTTAAAGAAAAAAAAGGGGTTTTCCTCAAAACGTCAAAAATTTCATTTCAAATAGACCCTTTGTTTGATGCTTTGGCGGTAGTGTTAGTTAAGTTTATGGTTTAACGGCCTATAATTTTTAGCTAGTTTTCCTAGAAAAAGTTCGTTAAAGAGGAGACCGCGACTTTTGAATTTTAAAAAGACTTCTTCAAATGAGCGCAAACTAGGCCCCCTAGAATCAATAGCCGGGTTTTGTTTCAGTTTTTATCTGTTTACATATATACAGGGTGACACATTTCTACGGTAAAGCTCAATATAATTGTTATTATACAAGATACGAGAAAAAGTTGTTTACGTTAATTATAGGGTGTCTTCAGCTGCATCTTATAAAATTATTTTGACAATCACAGGATGGCCCATAAGTCGTTGGTGATACCTACAATTTTTTTTCGAACACGCTTATATTATTGCATTTTTTGCACTTTTTAGCAAAATGTGATGCATGTTTGTAAGAAAAAAATCGAGACGCAGTCAGTGCGTTTTGGTAGCAAATTTTCATTAAATGCTTCAAATTTCAATAACTCAATTTGCTATTAACCCAAGGTTTGTTGTCCAGGAAACCAGTTTTCTCAGAAACATTTTAGTTTGTTTTCCGAAAATGTTTGTACATTTTCAGACAATAAGTTATTTTGATAAAATATGATACATTGTTTTTACTATATAGGTTATACCGGTAACCAGATTGATACCTGCTTGCATTGGAGACATAATTGCTATTAAAAACATTTTTATGAAAATTCACTTCCATAACGCACTTGCTGCGTCCAGACGTTTTTATATGCGATTATTTCTCTCAGAGTGAATCTCGTATAGTAAGCACATGACTTGGTTTTAGTTTATTCGTGTTCTCGTGAACATAAGGCTGAAGAAGCTACCGTTACCTTTCAGTTACTTCGTATTCGAGATGATTAATAATGTGCACAACAAAACGTTGTTAATTGGTAAACAACCAATTCATTTCAAATTATCAGAGAAGTTTATTGCTTTTATCAACAAATGGCGCTATGTAGCTGTAAACTTAATTGTACTAAAACGAAGTTAGGCTAAATCATTTAATTTCAATGTTTAGTGTATCCACAACAGCACTGAAATTATTTAATACATACGTCGAGATTTTTTCCTCGCTTTACAAATGCATGTTTTCTTCTCTACAAGCAGTTTCGCATTCACAAATGCTTGTTTATTTTTTTGGGGTTTCGCCTAATTATGCATTAAAAGACCAGTACGCGTACATCGATAATGTGCACTTATTACAAACATAAAATTGATTTTTATATCCACATTCCAAAATTCCAGTTCTTAGCAAGCGGACAAATGTTGGTGCACTTGTAATGCAAGTGCATTACAAGTGCACCAGCGTGTCTATTTGTAACACCATACCAAAAAATTCATTAGTATAACCACCACGAAGAACGTACTAATAAACGAAAATTTTCTTTTTAGAACCGACTATGATTATTGGTTAAAACAAAGAAACTCACCCATTTCAAGATGGGACGATTAATATGAAACATCCTGTAGTGTTCATCAACTGAAACTACAGCTGGCTATAAATCAGATATCAACAATATATAAAAATGTTAAGTACACCTGAAGAACCAAAATCACCACAGCACATATTTTAAAAAGACCTAACGATTGTTTCACGGAGAACCTCAGCATCATCAGAGGATGAAAAAATTCTAAATTAAATTAGGAGCTATTATGTTTTTGTACCGCAACTAAGTAGACGAACTAACCCGAAGTAAAAATTGTAGTCGGCGACCCATCGTTTGTCTATTGTGTCAATATTGAACGGATGAGGTCGATGAACTACTTTAATCTTCTTAATTATATTAAATTATATATGCAAGATTGAAAAATTTACTGAAAAAGTAAATCCTCAATTTGGTTCAATAAAATTTACCCACGAAATAGAAATCAACAAAAAACTTCCTTTTCTAGATGTACCAGTTATTAAAAATAAAAATAATGACTCGCTTCAATTCTATGTCTACAGGAAGGAAACTGCCACTATTAGTTATATTCCTAACGACTCATATCATACGTTTGCACAAAAAATGGCTAGTTCAAATTTCTTGGTAAACAGATTGATAAATTTTCCGTCCTGTAAAAGTAGATTTAATATAGAATTACAGTACATAAAAACGTGGCGAGATATAACGGTTATTCAGATGGTTTAGTGGAAAAATTGGTTAACAAATACAGAACAAAGAAAATGATATGTGAATGCACGACTTTTAAGAAAGATAAAAAAGAGGAAAAAAATTGTGTGTCTACCTTACGAACCACGTATTACAAAGGGTTTGGAAAATATTTTTAAGAAAGCCGATTTACATTTGACTTTTTCGACGAAAAGTAATTTAAAATTTTTGTTGGGTAATACGAAAGACAAAGACAAAGCCACTGAAATGTCGGTTATTATGAGATAAGTTGCAAAGATTGTAATTTTAAATATGTGGGTCAAACTAAGAGAAACATAGCCACCAGATCTCTTGAACATCTCGCACATTTGCGATATGGTACGGTGGACAAATCATGTGTGGCACAACATGTATGGGATAATAATTACCACATTGACAAGGAAAATTTGAAACTTGTCAGAAATGTTAGACATCAAACTATGCTTAATGCTTTTAAAAGCGTTTATATATCAAAGTCGATTAAGAACAAAACGTCATTGAATCGTGCGGCACCTTTAATTTCAAGCCCTTTATTTTCACTTTTCATTTGACCAGCTAAACACTCCTAATCTGTCTGGCAGAATAATAAATTATTGTCAATAACTCGGCCGGTCTATACAGATATTAGGCTCTAGGTTTAGCTATCGACTTAAAAATCTCGTTTCGTTTTCTTTGTATCTAAGAAGTCAATATAAATACCTGTTTTTACCTAGAATAAGAAATCAATATAAATACTTGTTTTTATGTAGAATTTTAGATGGAATATTCATCCTCTTTGTGTCGTAAACAGTATTTTCTGTTTTAAAAAAATATGTGCGTTTGATATTGGTTTGTTCGCCAGATGTGCTTGTCGGAGCTCCTCACGTTATACAATATTCACATACTGAATTTCAAGATCAAAAAGAACGTGAGCTTCCTTAAAAAGTCGAAGACGTAGCAAGTGCGTTATGGTAGTGAATTTGCATAAAAATGATCTGGCACAAAATATTTTATTATAACTTTTTTTTCTTGTAACATAGAAATCTAAATTTTGGTGTTTAGTTTACTTTTTATATCATAAACCTACCTACCAAATTTGGTTATCATAGAATTTTTATTTTTTAAGATAAAATTTTTTTTCAAATGAAAACTCAAAATTTTTCCGGAAAACCTCGTCCAATTTTTCTGATTAACAAACTTATCAAAGACATTTACAAAAGGAAGGCACGTGCCAAATTTTATCAGAATCGGCCCATTATTCTTGAGATAAAAATTTTTTTTGAATGAAAACTCAAAATTTTCCCGGAAAACCTCGTCCGATTTTCCTGGCTAACAAACTTATCAAGGCCATTTACAAAATGAAGGTACATACCAAATTTTATTAAAATCGGCTTATTACTTTTTGAGATAAAAATTTTTTTCGAATGAAAACTCAAAATTTTCCCGGAAAACCTCGTCAGATTTTCCTGGATAACAAACTTATCAAGGCCATTTACAAAAGGAAGGTACATGCCAAATTTTATTAAAATCGGCTTATTACTTTTTGAGATAAGAATTTTTTTCGAATGAAAACTCAAAATTTTCCCGGAAAACCTCGTCCGATTTTCCTGGCTAACAAACTTATCAAGGCCATTTACAAAAGGAAGGTACATGCCAAATTTTATTAAAATCGGCTTATTACTTTTTGAGATAAGAATTTTTTTCGAATAAAAACTCAAAATTTTCCCGGAAAACCTCGTCCGATTTTCCTGACTAACGAACTTATCCAAGCTATTTACAAAAGAAACGTACATGCCAAATTTTATCAAAATCGGCCCATTATGTTTTGAGTTATCGGTGTGATACATATATATATATATATATATATATATATATATATATATATATATATATATATATATATATATATATATATATATATATATATATATATATATATATATATATATATATATATATATATATATATATATATATAAACATATAAAAATTGAAACTAACCCCGGATATGGGTTCTAGGGGTCCTAGTTCGCGCTCATTTGCAAAATTTTTTTCAAAATTCAAAAGTCGGGATCTCCCCATTAGTGAATTTTTTCTACGAAAATTCACTAATATCGCGGTACCTTTCATTTTAAGCCCATTATCCTTTAAATTAGATAAAAGCTTATAAATTTGTCAACCAGAAGATTAAAGTGGTTCTTCGACCTCGTCCGCTCAATATTGACACAATAGACAAACTATGGCTCGCCGAATACAATTTTTACTTCGGATTAGTTTGTCCACCTAGTTGCGATATAAATACATGGTAGCTGATAATTTAATTTAGAACTTTTTCATCCTCTGATGATGATGACCTCAGTGAAACGATGGTAAGGTATTTTTGAAATATGTGTTGTGGAGATTTGGGCTGTCCAAGTGTATTTATCAGTGCTCATCACAGGTTGCAGTTTTCACATAGATAAAAATGTATTTTGTAAGGACCAGACTTGTTGCGTCATAAAGATTTTAGATAAGATAGTCACTACAACGCCGCTGAAGATCATGGAAGGACTAACTTGCTCCTGCCAGTTCCATTGTCTAGCGTTTCCGGTTTTTTGAAGGGAGGAGAGAACGCTCATTGCCATTGTCGGAACAAAGTTATGAGATATATACTAAAATGTTATAGATATACACCGATAAATAGTATGCTGGAAGCTTTGGATTTCATGAGTATAAATCATAGAATTATATATCAAGCAATTCTGTATATTTTTAGGATCAAATTTAAAATGCTACGTGTGTACTTAAGTGATAAATTAAGAAATGTGAGTGAGATGCATGAGTATAATGCCAGGCAGAAAGATAATTTATTTTCTACATAGAGAAATGTAGAACAACCAAATTTCAAAAAAATCATTGTTACATAGGGGTATGAAGCTAGTGTCTCCCAAACTGGATGGGAATCTATTGCTATCTCCGTTATTATTAGAGATAGGGAGACCGTTAAATTAGCAATGTTTTGTAAAAATTCATGCTCGTTCTAAATATGACTTGTATTTTGCCCTACCTGTTTTCGTTTTCGAGTTATTTTGAAAAAACAAAATTTGCCGTTTTCTTTTTTCTGCAATATCTAAGTAGGCGTTCATCTGACATGTCTAAGACTTGCACATTATCAGGACACTTTTTTGCTCATGTGATAGCCTGTGAAAAGAGCTTTCCAATGATGTACAACATGCTTGAGAAATCTTGTAATTGCACTGACAATTTTGAGAAAAACCGTTTTGAGGAAAGTAGGCTATGAGACCCAATAGCAGAAAACAAATGACAAAAAAAAAGTGTTCAAAAAGCAGTAGGCCATGGAATCCTAACAATAGACTTCTACTTTGAACATAATTTTCCGTAATGATTCACGATAAAAAAATATTGTGATTTAATTTACAATACTTAACTAGTTAATAATGCTAGATAATATTATGTGACACAGTTTAATAAAGAAACCCGGCAATAACAAATATAAACTTAAACTCCAAACTCCACAAAACAACACAATTAGAAACGGAACTCAACAAACAATAAAATAGAAACATAAAAAAAAAACACTAAATAGAACATTGTTCATCGTTTTGTTTAATGCATTTTATACACCTTTTTGAAACATACCTGCAAACTCTGGTGAGGGTGTTTTGGTTAATATAATTTATAGCGTTCGTGATTCTGTTTCGTAATTCATTGATATTTTGTGGTGGATCGAATTTACACACATAATATTTCAGAGTACCCCAAAAATAAAAATCCATGGGTGTTATATCATGACTTCGAGCACACCAATGAACCCATTGTTATAAATGTCACGATTATTAAAATTTGGGTACAAAAATTCTTTGGAGATCCTAGCATTGTGAGCTGGACAACCGTCTTGTTGGTTCCAAATCTCGTCTAAATTATCATGAACTCTTCTAATTGTTGGTAAGATATCATTTCTCAATAGATTAAGATACCTTTTCCCAGTTAAATTATTTTCAAAAGGAACAGACCAACAATGAAGTTATCTGAAATTTTTTCAAATTACCTGTCTAATCTACAAATAAAAATAACAGTTTTTTTACATAATATGCCGCACAAAACATTAATACCAAATCTGTCCTGCAATCATCTTTCTTCCCTTAGATGGGGATTTTCATTTGCCCAATAATGCCTATTATGGCGACTATACACACCACAATTTGTAAATCTAGATTCATCAGTCCATATTATTTTCAAATGAAAATTTTCATCTTGCTGAAATTGTCCTTGATACCATCTGCAGAATTGAAGTCGCTTAGGGTAATCGTCAACCTTAAAGCCTTGTACGATTGTAGGTTTATACGGATGATAATGACTTTGTTTTAATACACGGTTTACCGTACTTTTTGGAACGCCAATTTGTTCACCATAAAACCGAACAGATTGCGGAGGGTTTTCTTTGAAACCTGTAAGACGGCATTATTTCTTTCTTCATTTCTAGGCATTGGTAGTTTTTTTGCGTGGAAGCTACCGTCGTTGAATAGATTGGTCACTATCCTGCGAAATATTTTGATGTTTGGTCCTTCTGGGTAGTTGTTTTGATATGAATTTGCAGCTGCCTCAGTATTTCGGTTAGAACGAATATAACATTCCAACATGCAAAATATTTTGCATTACTGAACATATTGTTGAATAATATTTAAAATAAACAGGAAACAAACTATTTAGTACAAAATTTTAAGCAACGTGTTAAATACACCTCAAATTGTTCAGATAATTAAGAATGACAGTATTCTTAATTGACGCGATAGTGTTATATCCATAGAAAACTTTCTTCTGTTGTTTTTCAGTTGACTTACGTTTAAAAATCAAAATCTGGTATTGGATTTCATAGCCTACAGTACTTAAAATGGTTTTTCCCAAAATTGTCAGTGCAATTACAAGATTTGTCAAGCATGTTGTACATCATTAGGAAGCTGCTTTTACAGGCTATCACATGAGCAAAAAATCCAATATGTCTGCCATAATAAAAACAAACGTTGATACATGTCGCTCAAAAACAAATGACAATCCAAAGTTGAGAATAGCACAAAAAGATTACTCTGTAAAAAGTGTCCCGATAATGTGCAAGTCAGATCAACGCCTACTTAGATATTGAAGAAAAAAGAAATCGACAAAATGTGTTTTTTCAAAATAACTTAAAAACGAAAAGAGGCGGGGCATAATAAAAGTCATATTTGGAGCGAGTATGAAATTCTACAAAACATTGCTAATTTAACCGTCTCCCTATCTCTAATAATAACGGAGATACCAATACATTCCCACCCAGTTTGGGACACACTGTATGTAACGAACTACCTGATGAAATTAGAGAATGTCAGTTATTTATTTATGTGAAGGAATATTCTGAAATAGATTATATTACTGTAATTTGGAATATACACTGTTTATGTATTTGTATCTGTAGTGATCATAATGTAACTTACGATTCTATGCTAATAAACCATCAACTAACCAAAATCGGTCCTAAACACGACCAGTGTAGTTGTGTCACAAAATAATACATTTAATAGGAAACTTAGAAATTGGATCAATTATTTACATTTAGTATTCCTGCAATATGTCAGCTTTAACGATTTTCACGACTGTTCCTTTCACCTGGGGGACCACCAAGCTAGTGCTAACACATAGGTGCAAAAAGTAAGTACCCCCTTGGGCCAGCTATACAACAGCTGTGTAAACTAAACACTCCGGAGCTTGTAGACTTACAGAGGCATTATATTCACGTATTACTGTATTAATGGCGCTTAATGTACGACTTATGAGAGCCCAGATATAAATTACAGGCTCATGAACACAATATAATTGACACATGTGGCTCTCCAAGCTACATACAACTCACCACTTCTGTGAAATGTAATCAGACTGGAAAAAGTCGACAGAAATGTACGTTATACAATAAGTTGCAGGTAAGTGTTGTACAGGGGAAGATTAAAATGCATTTTAGAGAAGAAACTATACTTTATTTTTAGACATATGAACCTTTAACAGTCAGCAGTTTAACACATTTTTGTTTGTTCTCATGGGTTAGTCTGCACATTTGTCTCCGGGTGCACTGCAGCCTAAAAGGCGCTTATTGGGCTGACCCTTAATTTTAAACATTCGCGCGAGAGGTATCAATGGTAAGACTGTATGTATGTATGTATGTATGTATGTATGTATGTATTTATATATATATACATATATATATATATATATATATATATATATATATATATATATATATATATATATATATATATATATATATATATATATATATAGGGTGGCGCATTGAAAACGAAACAGACCGATTTCTTTTTTAAGAAACGCTGGAACTAATATTGCGGGGGACATGTTTTGACATAAAACTCAACTTTGTCACATCAACCCTTTAAGGGTGGTGATAACAACCCTTATATTTTAAATAGGCAACATGGTTCGAGTGTTACATCATTTAAAATCTCTTTCTTTTCTGAATTCAGCACACTAATTTTTTTGGAAGTTTTATAAACTCGTTTAAAAATTATTCACAGTTGAAGATGCAAAAACGCATTTCACTCATTCCGATAAAAAATGTGCTGATAGTCAATGTTTTGTTGGTTTGTAAACAAAAAATTCACTATCAGAACATTTCTTATCGGATTGAGAGAAATGCGGTTTATTATTTCAGTTTATCGGTCGGTTTGATACTTGATAGTACTAGCGAAAATTAATTTGACAATGGTGTATTCTGTAGAAGAAAGAGTTGAAATAATTACTCTTTTTTTCAAAAAACGATGACTGTGCCAACCGTACCGCAAATTTGTTTAATGAACGACATCCGAACAGACATATTAATAGAAAATACATTTTGAAGTTAGTTGCAAACTTTCGACAAAGTGGTTCAGTACCTAACAAAAACGGGATCCTGAACGTGAATTTCCGGTTAGAAAGGAGACTACTGAGATTGAAGTTTTAGGACAAATTGCTGCAGATCCAACTTTGAGCACGAGACAATTGGCCACTGTTTCAAACATCAAAAGAAGAACTATTCAGCGAATATTGAAGCATCATAAATTTCACCCGTATAAAATTCATCTTGTATATTGTACAACAACTGAATGAAGATGATTTTGATCGGCAGCTGGAGTTTTGTGAAGTTATGACTGCACGAATAGCTGATAACGGGAACTTTCTGTTCAATATCTGTTTTTCAGACGAGTGTACGTTTTTATTAAACTCTACAGTCAATCGTCATAATTGTCGTTATTGGGCAGATAATAATCCAAGAAAATTTCACGAAATCCACACTCAAACTCCACAGAAATTGAATGTCTGGACTGGCATTTTTGGAGACCGTTTAATCAGACCAATTTTTGTTGATGGCAATTTGAGTGGGGAAACGTATTTGGAGTGACTAGAAGATATCGTTTACCCTCTACTAATTGACATTGTTGAAAATGATGATCGCTTTCAAGAAAATCAATTAGTGTTTCAACAAGATGGAGCTCCTCCGCATTTTTCACAACGTGTTAGGGAGTTTTTGAACAGAGAGTTCCAGGACAATCGATTGGGCGTAGAGGTGCTATTGAGTGGCCCCCTAGATCACTGGATTTAACTCGTTTAGACTTCTTTCTATGGGGCTATTTAAAGAGTAGAATTTACCAACAGAACCGGAGTCTCTGGAAGAATTACGACGACGCATTGTTGAAGAATGCCGTGTAATAACTCCACAAATGATCGAGAATGTCTGAGCTCGTTTTGAACAAAATTTGTACCTTTGGATGGAAGCTGGTAGTCAACAATTTGAACACTTACTTAACTGAATAAACATTTTTGAACGTTTGGTCTTGTTTTTTTAGTTTTTTTTAACGAAAAATTGACTAATTAGTGCATTTCTTATCACAATGAATGAAATACGTTTTTGCAACTCCAACTGTGGATAATTTTTAAACGAGTTAATAAAACTTCTAAAAAAATAGTGTGCTGAATTCAGAAATGAAAGAGCTTTCAAACGATGTAAGACTCTACCCATGTTCCCTATTTAAAATATACGGGTTGTTATCACTACCCTTAAGGGGTTGATGTGACAAAGTTGAGTTTTATGTCAAAACATGCCCCCCTCAATATTAAAATTGAGGTGTTTCAGCGTTTCTTAAAAAAAAAAATCTCTGGACGCAAATCGGTCTGTTTCGTTTTCAATGCGCCATCCTGTATATATATATATATATATATATATATATATATATATATATATATATATATATATATATATATATATAGATATCATGGATTTTTGTGCTAGAGTCGGCATAGCTATACTACTAATACAACTTGTTTCTGTGCACATTGTTCCCAATTGGACATAAATATAAAATACTGCCAAAATAAACCCTTTTGATGAAATTATTACATAGTACCACTATCATCAAAACTTGCATTAAGTTAGCTATACATTTTTTTCTAACATTTAAACATTTCGAATAAATCCATGCAATATAGAGTTAATATACACACTGGTTGTAGTATGGTGGCCAAAAACGGGACAAGCTTCAACACAAGCAAATTGCAACATATGCAGAGGCTTGTCTGTCTTGGAATAACGGGAGTTATGGCAGCTGCAATAGACAGTGCTGAATATTACTCTACTGCAGATATGCGTGAAAAAGGAAGCAGCACTAAGTGCCTCAAGACTATTTCCACCATACAAATTCAAACCAGGAGACTTCGTTGCCCACTTGAAGATCCTGGAAATTATTTCCTTAGAGTCACTCGCCTAACCATGTTACGGTCGACTTTTCAGCTACCGTATCATCTTGCCAACTCTAGAAAATATTTGATAAAACTTCAATGCTCATTACAGTCTTTAAATATTTGACAGCGAACAAAATATCAAAATAAAGGAATTACATGAAAAATTGCCATTATAGTACTCTCATAATACACTTCTGACCTTTCTGGAATATCATTTTAAAGGAAACATTGTCGGGTGAGTAATCGAAAGATTTAAGCGCGGAGATATCGAGAACAATAAAGAATTGTTTGATGTATGGCTCCTTATAATTTCAAAAAATAGTGTAAAACTTGGAAATAAATAAAAGATATAATACGCACTTCCTTCCACAATGACTTTATAGTTTTTAAATAATAACGTGGTAGAAAAATCGTTAATTTCGCTGTTGAGGTCACCTTGTTGTGCCTCATCTATGTCTGGCTGAGATGTATTAATAATAGGCAGTAGTTTTCCGTTAAAAAGCCGTTGAGTTTGAAATATGCAAGTTGGTCATGAACCAGATAGAAACGCGATTTCCCTCCTCTGGCAACATAGTACGGTTTGAGAGGTCTATAAATATAGGTGACATCGAATCAAAAGACTGGTAAAAGCAAAACCACTTCTCCATTAAAAAGTGCTTCAAAATTATCAATTTTCCTAATTCAATAATTGTCAATGTCGATAAATTAAAGTTGATTGTATTAGTAAATTTTCTTAAAAAAAATTCACTAATGAGGAGATCCTGACTTTTGAATTTTGAAAACATTTCTTTAAATGAGCGCTAATTAGGCCCTTAGGCCCCCTAGAACACATATCCGGGGTCAGTTAAAATTTTTATACGTATATATTTTATACGTTTATATATATATATATATATATATATATATATATATATATATATATATATATATATATATATATATATAGTCTGACACACTTAAGATGAAGACACGGCTATATTTTCTTTATTTGTAAAGATAGCGATTTCATTTTTTGTACAGATGTAAAACGTCATTAGGCTGTTAAATAGCCTACTCACTTGAAATCTCATATGTCAACCCAGCCTACTATGATTTCAGGAATAGGGCCGGTTCTCTACATTTCGCAATGCGTCAGAGATATCACAAAAGTTACTTTAAAAAGTTAGTCAGAATTCAACTTTAAGTGCAAATGCAGAGTTTCAAGTCAAAAATCGAATTGTTACTTTTTTGTAAATTTTCAGATTTTAACAGGTAGATTTTATGGAAACAACAAACATCGTCAATATCAAAAGAAAACAATGGTATGTGATTTATTCAACTTAAGTTAAACATAAACTCTAACAAAAGTACAATTAAGTTGAATATAAAATTATGAAATGTAGTCTGCATCAACTAGCCCACCTTCAAGCCCGATGCATTTTTCGATCTGTTTACGATTATTGCTGAAAACTTTTCTTAGTTCTGCTATATTACTTTTTGTGAATACTGGGCTTTACAATTGATAACCCAGTGAAGGGTTTTAGCAGAACAATATCTGGAATTTTGGGCAGATACTATTCCATTTGTAGTGAATGTTGTCTCGTATCTTACTTCAAAATTTTCTATCATTCAGAGAGTTACCTGGGGCCCAAAGGCAATAATCTAATCGTTTCAGCTCATCACCGTCTCTCAAAGAGTGCAGAAACTTTGGCTTGAAAGCCTTTATTTTATGACGCACAAGGCATCTTCTGATTTTTTCTCTACTTACATCCAATGCAACAACCCTTTGACGTAAACTCATCTGGGGATTGGCGTGAGTTGAAGCCAAGATTATGCTATCATCACTACTTCTTAGATTTCTAACAGCCGAGATATTTTTCACCACACTTCCTGTTTGAGAGAATCCTGCATTCAGAGCTGTTGCAGTTCTGCGCCTAATTGGATTTCTCTGTGGATGTCTCCGATTGAATTCATCAGCAACTTCTCTGCTATTTCGAACAACACCATCACCAAACAATCTTATTAGTTCAATTTTTCTCTTACACTGAGACGTTCAACAGGCATTTTGCCGACAGACTCACAGTTAATGTCAATTAGACATTTATCATTTATCGCAATATTTTACAAGGTGCTAATTTGTTTCCATGGCAATCTACCTGTTAAAATCTGATGAAAAATTTACAAATTCACAAAAATGTAAAACTTCGAATTTTGACTTGAAACTCGGTATAGGCAGTTAAAATTGATTTCTGAATATCTTTTTAAAGTAACTTTTTTTGATATCTCTGACGCATCGTGAAATATAGAGAACCGGCCCTATTTCTGAAATCATAGTAGGCTGGGTTGACATCTGACATTTCAAGTGAGTAGGCTATTCAAACAGCGTAATGACGTTTTGCATCTGTACAAAAAATGAAATCGCTATCTTTACAAATAAAGAAAATATAGCCGTGTCTTCATCTTGAGTGTGTCACACTATATATATATATATATATATATATATATATATATATATATATATATATATATATATATATATATATATATATATATATGTATGTATGTATGTATGTATCACACCGATAACTCAAAAAATAATAGGCCGATTTTGATTAAATTTGGTGAATACCTTCCTTTTGCAAGTGGCTTGGATAAGTTCATTGTCCAGGAAAATCGGCCCAGGTTTTCCCAGAAAATTTTGTGTTTTATTTCGAAAAAAAAATCATATCTCGGGAAATAACAAAGTAAGGCAACCAAATTTGGTACACGGGTTTATATCATTATAGGTAAATCACCTGCCAGTTTAGTAAATTGTCAGCCCTGACCGATTTCTTTCCTAATATACGGACAAAGTATGTAACGCTGTGGTGAGAATACATCTAGCCTTACATACTTTGTCCCTATATTGGTGAAGAAATGGGCCAGTTCTGACAATTTACTAAATTGTTAGTTGGTTGTATACAGTCTTTACTTCTTAACTTTCGGTGCTATTTGGAGCTGCCGTGACAACATACTACTTGGTTCCGCAATGAGATGGCGACACATGTAAAAACGGGTCTTACATCTCACTTAGTTTTGCGATGCTGGCTACCATAGCCGTATTACTTTATAGGTGTATTTTCGCTGCAATTGGTATGCCGTACTGACGAGTTCTAACAACTCATCCGTATGGTATACAGCCGGGTCTAAACAAATCGAGGCACCAGGACTGCGAATAGGAAGACATAACTTTAGACTGGCTAAGTCTGTAGGAAAAACTCCCACCATCTTTCAAGCAGAAATGCTTGCTAAAAATCTGTGTGCACAGGATTGCATACAAAGAAGACTCATAAATAGATATATCTACATTCTCTCAGACAGCCGGGCAGTACTAAGGACTCTAAAGTCTTTCAAAACCGAGTCTAAACTGACACGAGACTGCAAAAAGTACTTGAAGCAACTGGCTACGAACAACAAAGTACCTTTGATGTGGGTACCAGGGCATCAAGGCATTGAAGAAAATGAGGAAGTAGATAGCCTTGCAAAAAGGGCAGCAACAACACCATTCTATAGTCCACAGCCTTATTGTGAACTTGATACTTGGGAGAGAAACCAAATGCTGTCATACTGGAGGAAAACACCAGGCTTAAGGCAGGCAAAACGGTTTATTACCATATCAACAGAAATGTCTGAACTGTTTTTTTAAGTTAAACAGGTACGACTTGATATTTATCACAGGACTTTTTACGTGACACTCCCTAGTGAGGTCTTACCTTATGAAGACAGACAGTGAAAACTGTAGATACTGCACTAAAGCAATAGAACACTTGCTATGCAACTGTATGGCTCAGTTCTGCAAAAGGCTCAAATATCTTGGAGGAATGACCTTAACACCGCAGGAAATAGGTAAAATAGCACCTAAAAAGATAGTAGACTATATGAAGAGTCTGCAAATTTTGGGCAAGTATCAGAAAAGATAAACATATACAAAGACTCATCGGGATCGCTGCGTTAAGCGGGCAAAACACTATACAACTCATTAAACGATCCACAATATACGCACTGGTTCAAAATTTATGTCAAAACAAAACGTTAACGGAAATGAACTGAACGTCTCTAGCTTAGAAAGGAGAGCCATGCGAGACTAAATTTACAATTTTTTGTGATCACCTATAAGTATTGCACATTTTGCTCAAAATTACCTGTATATGCCAATTTCTTAATGTGGTATGTAGATCTGTACTGTCGACGTTAGCATGACATTTAGGTAAATATAGACTTAGAAAGAATGCGTTTAATCTTATAATTTCTAGGGGGTGGTGCTGTTTAAAATGCAAAGTGTGCCTGGTTATGAGTTAATATTTTCTGTATTTTCTTGCAGAAATAGTTGAATAATTCAACAATTTCCTGTATAATTTTCTGTGACATTATAGAACACACTGGTTATTAAATGCCATATATAGTCAAAATGAACAAGACTAAATCATCCGCTTTCAGTTACAGTGACATAAGAAAGTCGTAAAAATTTACTGCCTACAATTATTAATCCACAGCAAACCTGATTGGTACAGGACCCTCCTTATCATTGAAGTGCAGGGAAGGCTGAGAGTATGGCTATACAAATCTGTTGCCGCAAATTCAATCCAGGTTTTAGGAACTTGTTATATTCTCGATAAAATGATCGTTGTTGCATCGTATAAGAACAGTAATTGTTTTTTATCCTGTGGCTATTGGCTATAGTTCTTCAACCGTAAGTTATTTGGCTCTATCTTTTTGTGGTTGAATAATTTCAAAATATCGTCCAGACTAAAACACATGTCTTAGGAAAAACTGCTTAGCTTTCTGATGTTAAAAAAGTCTGGACGCAGCAAGTGAGTTATGGTAGCGCATTTTCATAGAGCTTATCTACGCATTTTTTGCACGTTATATGTACGCAAAGAAAAATTAAAATTTGCTTGTAATCTAGTTTTGGAAACATTTAGATTTATAAACGCATAACATGATTTGAGACTAATTCAAATTTTCTTTTTGTTTCAATTTCAATTACAGATAGGTGTATAATTTTAAGTTTATGTATTTTTCCAGCAAATGTTTGTAAAAATGTTATTGCGAAATTCACGTAAAAAAAGTATTTGCAAATTTTCATGTAAACATTTTGTTATTTCTGCCAAAAACCTTTCTGTGAATATTTATATCTTGGCTGGTGTAGTTTTTGTGTAAATTATTTCTGTCAAAAACCTTTATGTGAATATTTATATCTTGGCTGGTGTAGTTTTTGTGTAAAATGCCTGAGTAGGTAAGTAGGTTCCTTGACCAGGAAAGTCAAACTAGTTTTTTTTGGGAAGTTCTTAATATTATGTTCTGGAAATCTTTGTACTTTTTCTAACCAATTTTTTTGATGAAATACGGTACAACATTGTGAGATGTACGCCAGGGTTGCCATCTCGGTGCGGAACCAGGTAGTATATTGTCACGACAGCTCCAAATAACACATAATGTTATAAAATAAAGACTGTGTACAACCAACTAACAATTTTCTAAATAGTCAGCCCTGACCCATTTCTCCCTAATATAGGGACAATGTATGTAAGGCTGGATGTATTCTCACCATAATTAGAACCCCAGACCGGTTTCGCTCTAATTAGAGCTCGTCAGTACGATATACTAATTGTAGCGAAAATACACCTATAATGTAATACAGCTAGGTAGCCAGCATCCTAGAACATTGTAAGCTCTACGACAGGGTCGCCATCTCGGTGCGGAATCAGGTAGTATGTTGTCACGACAGCTCCAAATAACACAAACTGTTATAACATAGAGACTGTGTACAACCAGCTAACAAATTTATAAATTGGCAGCTCTGGCCCATTTCCTCCCTAGTATAGGGACAATGTATGTAAGGATAGATGTATTCTCACCATAATTAGAAACGCAATTTAGCATAAGTAGCATGTAAGTGGCTTGGATACGTTCGTTAGCTAGAAAAATCGAAATAGGTTTCCAGGAAAATTTTGGGTTTTCCTTCGGAAAAAAACTTTATCTCCAAAAATAAAAAAGCTATGGTAACTAAATTTGGCAGGTAAGTGTATGATATTAAAAGGAAACTATATACCAAAATTTATATTTCTATGTTACAAGGAAAAAACTTAAAAAATATTTGGTGCCAAATCATTTCTATGAAAGTTCACTACCATAACGCACTTGCCACGTTCAGACTTTTTAAGTTATGTTTAAAAAAGCCTGGACGCAAGAAGTGCGTTATGGTAGTGAATTTTCATAGAAATGATCTGGCACAAATTATTTTATTATAACTTTTTTTCCTTGTAACATAGAAATCTAAATGTTGGTGTATAGTTTACTTTTTATATCCTAAACCTACCTACCAAATTTGGTTATCATATCTTTTTTATTTTTTGAGATAGAAATTTTTTTCGAATGAAAACTCAATTTCTTGGAAAACCTCGTCCGATTTTCCTGACTAACGAACTTATCCAAGCCATTTACAAAAGGAACGTACGTGTCAAATTTTATCAAAATCGGCCCATATTTTTTGAGTTATCGGTATATATATATATATATATATATATATATATATATATATATATATATATATATATATATATATATATATATATATATAGGGTGGTGGCGCTTTGAAAACGTAAAAGACCGATTTGGGTCCAGAGAATTTTTTTTTAGAAACGCCTAAACACGTCAATTTTAATACTGAGGGGGACATGTTTTGACATAAAACTCAACTTTGGGTGGTTATAACAATCCTCATATTTTAAATAGGGAAGATGGGTAGAGTGTTACATCATTTGAAAGCTCTTTCTTTTCTGAATTCAGCACACAAGTTTTATCAACTCGTTTAAAAATTACTCACAGTTGAAGATGCAAAAACGCATTTCACTCATTCCGATAAGAAATGTGCTGATAGTCAATGTTTTCTTGGTTTGTAAACAAAAAATGGACTATCAGAACATTTCTTATCGGAATGAGAGAAATGCGGTTTATTATTACAGTTTATTGGTCGGTTTGATACTTGATAGTACTACCGAAAATTCATTTTACAATGGTGTATTCTGTAGAAGAAAGAGTTCAAATAATTACTCTTTTTTTCAAAAACGATGACTGTGCCAACCGTACAGCAAATTTGTTTAATGAACGACATCCGAACAGACATGTTAACAGAAAATACATTTTGAAGTTAGTTGCAAAGTTTCGACAAAGTGGTTCAGTAGCCAACAAAAAACGGAATCGTGAATGTGAATTTCCGGTTAGAAATGAGACTACTGAGATTGAAGTTTTAGGACAAATTGCTGCAGACCCAACTTTGAGCACGAGAAAATTGGCCAATGATTCAAATATCTAAAGCCTGGACGCAGCAAGTGCATTATGGTAGTGAATTTTCATAGAAATGATCTGGTACAAAATATTTTATTATAACTTTTTTTCTTGTAACATAGAAATCTAAATTTGGATGTATAGTTTACTTTTTATATCGTAAACCTACCTACGAAATTTGGTTATCATAGATTTTTTATTTTTTAGGATAAAATTTTTTTTCAAATGAAAACTCAAAATTTTCCCGGAAAACCTCGTCCGATTTTTCTGATTAACGAACTTATCAAAGCCATTTACAAAAGGAAGGTACGTGCCAAATTTTATCAAAATCGGCCCATGATTCTTTGAGATAAATTTTTTTTTCGAATGAAAACTCAAAATTTTCCCGGAAAACCTCGTCCGATTTTCCTTTCTACGAAAATTCACTAAAAGAATAATTATTTAGCGAATATTGAAGCATCATAAATTTCACCCGTATAAAATTTTGATCGGCGGCTGGAGTTTTGTGAAGTTATGATTGCACGAATAGCTTATAACGGGAACTTTCTGTTCAATATCTGTTTTTCAGACGAGTGTACGTTTTTATTAAACTCTAGTCAGTCAATCGTCATAAGTGTCGTTATTGGGCAGATAATAGTCCAAGAAATTTTGACGAAGTCCACACTCAAACTACACAGAAATTGAATGTCTGGACTGGCATTTTTGGAGACCGTTTAATCGGACCCGTTATTGGGCAGATAATAATCCAAGAAATTTTGACGAAGTCCACACTCAAACTACACAGAAATTGAATGTCTGGACTGGCATTTTTGGAGACCGTTTAATCGGACCCGTTATTGGGCAGATAATAATCCAAGAAATTTTGACGAAGTCCACACTTAAACTCCACAGAAATTGAATGTCTGCACTGGCATTTTTGGAGACCGTTTAATCGGACCAATTTTTATTGATGGCAATTTGAGTGGCGAAACGTATTTGGAGTTACTAGAAGATATCATTTACCCTCTACTAATTGAAATTGTTGAAAATGATGATCGCTATTAAGAAAATCAATTAGTGAAAGAATTACGACGACGCATTGTTGAAGAATGGCGTCTAATAACTCCACAAATGCTCCAGAATGTCAGAGCTGGTTTTGAACAAAATTTGTACTTTTGTATGGAAGCTGGTGGTCAACAATTTAAACACTTACTTAACTGAATAAACATTTTTGAATGTTTGGTTTTGTTTTTAAGTTTTTTTTTAACGAAAAATTTACTAATTAGTGCATTTATTATCACAATAAATGAAATACGTTCTTGCAACTCCAACTGTGAATAATTTTTAAACGAGTTTATAAAACTTCCAAAAAAATTAGTGTGCCGGACTCAGAAAATAAAGATCTTTCAAGTGATGTGACACTCGACCCATGTTCCCTATTTAAAATATAAGGGTTGTTATCACCACCCTTAAGGGGTTGATGTGACAAAATTGAGTTTTATGTCAAAACATGTCCCCCTCAATATTAAAAATGACGTGTTTCAGCGTTTCTTAAAAAAAAATTTCTCTGGACGCAAATCGGTCTGTTTCGTTTTCAATGCGCCACGCTGTATATATATATATATATATATATATATATATATATATATATATATATATATATATATATATATATATATATATATAACATATAAATATTGAAACTGACGCCAGATATGGGTTCTAGGGTTCCTAGTTCGCGCTCATTTGCAAAATTTCTTCCAAATTCAAAAGTCGGGATCTCCCCAATAGTGAATTTTTTATAATCTTACATATTCTTGTTATCATATATGAGTTTTAAATATCATTGTACATTGATAACTAAATCCTTGTTTATATTCGCATCACGTACTCAATCATATACGAGCTTGTTACTTGATTGAGGTGAGTGACGCGATATAATTAACCTGCATTATCTAAACACCAGAGTAATAATAAAGATACCCTTGAAAGCGACACAACATGAACAATCAGTATTTCATGAATAAGCTGTATCGATATTTATTTTATAGAACGATTTGCATATTAATAGGAACACCTGCGTTTGATAAAACATGTGTTTTATTGAGATTACTTACCATTAAAGAACAGTCTGGACATAAAGTTAAATCCGTGTCAACGATACCAGCTCATATCGATATTTGCATCGGGTAATGAATAAAAACCGTACTAACTGCAGCCTGCAATATTTTTTTACTAGCTATATTGAATTTTATGTTGTGCGATTTTGTTCGTTTTATTGCCAACGTTCTAGTCCAATTAATAAACATTCATGTGCGCTTTTTAAACTGTCATTGCGTTGCAAAATTGTTTATACTAAGTGTTTATGTAGTTTTATTACGAATTCATTTTTTCAGCACGAAATCATTTGTTTAGTGTCGCTTTCACTTCAGCAGTAATAATTATTGATAAAGCGTGTACCGAAGCCTGGATTAACTTAAATTGTATGTTTTATCGTGGATTCTTGTAGAAACAAGTTAGCTATTAACTATACTGCCTTTCAAAAAAAAATCGAAACACCAAGCAAGGGTTAATGAATTTTAATAAAATTTATACATTATGTGTGTTTAATGTGTATGTGTGTGTTTTTGTTTCTTTAACGTCGGTCTATTTCCGCGACTATGGCCAATCACCGACGCCAGTGAGCAGTTTCACCTCGCTATCTTGGAAATTTTGCCGAACCCATGCCTTTCTGTAACGAGGGTAGGGATCTTTAACGTGCCTAACATCGAATGGACACGGGACCGACATGTTTACACCCCCTGCGAAGGGCGGAACGTGCAGACATTCAATTTGCTGAAATATAATGCCACAACCTCGGTTGGTGTTAATGTTACAGTATGTACAGAAAAAAAATCTGGACGCAGCAAGTGCGTTATTGTAGTGAATTTTCATAAAAATGTTTCTAATAGCAAATATGTGTGTTTTTTTAAGTATAACCTATATAGTAGAAACAATGTGCCATGTTTCATCAAAATAACTTTATTGTTTGATAACGTAAAAACATTTCCGAAAGGAAACTTAAAGTGTTCCCGAAAAAACCGTTTCTTGGTCTTGAGCTTTTCAAATATGAAGCATTTAACGCACTTGGTCGTCCCAGATTTCTTTTCTTACAAACATGCATTATATTTAGATGGAAAATGCAAAAATGTAATAACGCAAGGCGTGTTCGACAAAAAAAAAAAGAAAAATTGTATCACCAACGACTTATGGGCCAGCCTGTGATTATAGAAATAATGTTTTAAGATGTGGCTCAAGACACCCTACAATTAATGTATACAATTTTTTTAATATCTTGTATAATAACGGATATATTGAGCTTTATTGATTTTTTTACGAAAATTCGAAAAAAAATATATACCATTATAAACGATAAACTCTATAGATAAGACTCCTGCCAAGCATCAGAGAAAGGGTCTATTTGAAATGAATTTGAACATTTTAGTAAAATGAAGGACAATGACGGTTGAAACTAAGACTTCAGGGTTTGTAAACATCCTTCTTGAGACATTTTCTTTCCATAGCCCGTATTAGCTTCAAGTTCTTTGCCTAAATGTTGCCAATTTTGACGTTTTAAATCGCGAGTTTGACATTTTGAGGAAAACCCCTTACTTTGTTATTTCCTGAGATATAAAATTTTTTTCGAAAGAAAATACAAAATTTTCCGGGAAAACCTCGGCCGATTTTTCTGGCTAACGAACTTATCCAAGCCACTTGCAAAATGAAGGTATTCACCAAATTTAGTCAAAATCGGACCATTATTTTTTGAGTTATCGGTGTGATACATATATACATATATATATATATATATATATATATATATATATATATATATATATATATATATATATATATATATATATATATATATATATATATATATATATATATATACATAAATTTTTTCAAAAGTCGAGATCTCCGCATTAGTGAATTTTTTTAAAGAAAATTCACTAAAAGGAGAACACTGGGAACCCAATACACTTCGGTTTAAAGGCACACGTTCTTACACTGCACTACAGAGGCTCTAATGTGCGTAAGTGCCATATGCCGTTCCCCAGCAAATTCTCAATTTCTGCATTCTCCAGTGGCGCCTGGTGATAACGGGCACAGGGGCACGTGCCCAGCCCAAATTTCAATAGAGAAAATATATTTCTTTTGTTTTAATTTACTACAAATGACTATTAGCAAGTTACAATAACAAACGATCCATATTCGGATTATTATTCCTTTTATACCACAAATAATGATTTTTATCACATACATATATGATAGACTCAGCTCCGCGACACCGTACTTTATTCTACGGTAGACTCTGACTTTGCATCCGGACACCGTCATCGCATTACGCGTGCTTGGGCCTTTGAATATACACTCAAAGACGTGGGCAGCCCTCGTTTGTCATCGAGCTTGTCACGATCGCAGACGGAACACGGCGATAATGTCGTTAAAGTCGATTTTAAGATGGACTGAAGGGGTCACACATGTTGTGTGACCGTTTTGTTGAAATTGTAAAAGTGAGGTCAGAATTATCGGAAACTGATTATGTGCCAGTAGAAACTAGCTCCAAAAGACAGAGAAGTGCCGCAATAGAAGTATGTGACGTTATTATAACACAATTAAAAGATAGATTTTCTTTCACAGAACATTTGCCTCTTTCAAATTTGTTGTCAACACCTAGAGTTTTAACTCTTACGAAGTAAACTTCCCAGAAAATGATTTTCAAACTAGTATTCAGCGCTATATTTTTTTGATACGCGGAAACAGAACATAATTAACTACTTTATACAACCGAGAAGATATGAAATCTATGGAAGGTGTTAGTGCTTTCTTGTTCTTCTCTTTTCTTCTTCTTCTCTCCTTTCAGTCGTCTCTAAAGTGATGGAAAAGTATATAAACACCGAATTACTAAAATTTCTTGAAAAACACAGTCTAATCCACGACAGGCAGTATGGATTCCGTCAGCGCAGATCGACTGCCGACCTCCTTTCCTTTGTAACCCATTCTTGGAACAAGTCTATGGAACTATACGGTGAATCCCAGATTGTCGCTCTAGACATATCCAAAGCATTCGACCAGGTCTGGCACGCAGCGCTGCTTAATAAACTTCCGGCCTATGGCCTACCACCAAAACTCTGTACCTGGACAGCAAATTTCCTCTTAAACCGGAGCATTTCTGTTGTCGTGGATGGCCATTCCTCTAAACTGTATCCAATTAATGCAGGAGTTCCTCAAGGTTCAGCTTTAGCCCCTACTTTGTTTCTTTTCCACATCAATGACCTCCTCTCTAGCACATCCAACCCAGTTCACAGTTACGCGGACGACAACACCCCCCACTCAAATATACAATATTCTAAGCCTGTCTCTTTAACCCAATTAGATGAGGATCGCAGACTCATGGAGGATTCTGTCTCCGTGGATCTCCAAAAAATATTAGACTGGGGACTTGTACAATTCAACCCCACCAAAACTCAGTGTTGCTTTCTTTCTCATAAGAGATACACCAGCCCTAGACCCATCACAATGAACAACCAAGTTATTCAAAGTAATGACCCCTTTTCTCTTGTTGGCATTTCTGTGGATCGAAATCTCAATTGGCACAAACATGTCACATCAATTGCAGAAGCAGCTGCTAAGAAATTAGGTTTCCTCTTCCGGGTCGCAAATACTTTTCACCAGCTAATCTCTATACCTTATATACTTCACAAATAAGGCTAAACCTCGAATACTGCTCCCACATCTGGGGTGTAGCTGCCGCTTCTACACACGCTATCCTGGACTCCATTCAAAAGAGAGCTATACATCTCATCGGTGACCCTACCCTCACCCAGAGGCTGCCATCCCTTGCCCACCGACGTGCCGTTGGTGACCTCTCTCTTGTATAGATATCTGCACGGGCATTGTTCAGAGGAGCTTTCTTCCATAGTTCCTCCAACTGCTGCCCCCAACAGATCTACCAGGGGAACAGAGCGAATGCACCCCTTTACTGTCCAGGTCACCAGACATAGAACATCTTGTTATGCCCGCTCTTTTGTCCCGAGGACTTCCACGTTGTGGAATTCCTTGCCGGCACATGTTTTTCCTTCTCCTCTGAACCTTCAAACCTTCAAGTCCAGAATTAACAAGTTGCCTCTTTCCTCATTGTCGACACCCACGGTACGAATGTATTTAGGCTGTCAGCCCTCGTGGTGTGTTGTTGAAATAATACATTTTCTAAAGGAAAATAACCTTAACGAAACATTTCCTGAAATTTATAAACTATGTAATATTGTAGCAGATTCCAATGACCACTTCAGAAAGCGCAAGGTGCTTTTTTATTTTAAAGCGCGTTAAGACATTTTAAAGAAATACCATGAGTCAAGACAGGCTTACAGCATTGGGCATGTTGTCCATCGAGAAAAATATGGTAAAAGAAATCCGGAACTTTAATGAAAAAGTGATTAACATTTTTTTGAACAATAAGGACAGGCGAGCTGATTTTCTCTACAAGTAACGGTAAGATAATTATATCAATTTTAATTACATGTTGCCATCCATGATTTTAATTTATTTAGGCCCTTGATATTGGTGATTAAATATTATATCAAATATCTACCAATTTTCCAAAAAATATTCTTGCGAAAGTCTATATTTTTGTATAAAACAATTCTTCATTGGAATTCTGAAGTGTCAGGAAAACGCGTGACCTTGAAAATTTTCCATATTCGTTACTGATAGACAATCCTACTCACGGACATTAATCCTGTGAATTACCACATTTGGGGACATCTGAAGACTAAAGTTAATGCAACTCCCATAAGTGGTACGGACGAACTACTTAAGAGAACAGACAATGCCTGTCAAGAGATGAAAAATAATCTGGACACCATTAGAAAATCTGTGAACCACATTTTCACAAGGCCAAGACTATGCATCCAAAAGTATGGATCTATATTTAAACAACCGTTGTAGTTTTTTGTGGTACTAACAGGGCAGAGGTGAATGTAGCTAGTGAAATATGTGATTCAACGCTTGTCGTGGTATTAGCCAGTGGAGTAGTTCGTTGCGCTCGCTAGTTTTTTCGCTCAACTTCCTTCTTGCTGTACTGTGAGTACATGGAAGCTGTTGTGGTTGTGGGAGCTTAGAACTGGCACAAACCCAGAGACGGTGCTACGTGCAATTCTCCGTATAGAAAATTTTGAAATCATCTAAAGTCGTGGACCTCTATATAAGCGAAGATTTTCATGAAAATTCGCCAAAATGATCATGTCGTGTGCTACAATAAACAACTGTTTATTATAATTCAGAAGCTCATTCACCGCAATCGTTTTTCACAGCTGTACATGATTAAGCTCCACCAACATATAAAGCGTGAAATGAAATAAGTAACTCACAGCCTCTTTGTGAACTTCAAAGTGGAGAAATGTGTCGAGCTGTAGTAATGTCAGATGTTCAGTGTGCTAATTATAGTATAGACATCTGAAGAGTGGAGAAAATTGATCGGATAAAAATCCTTAACAACCGAGTGGCATTTCTATGTGCACAGATAGAACAACGGCAGAGAATCGTCATTTGCATTGGTAATCATACCATTAGGTGCTTGATTGCAAGCCAGCCGAGGTAATCTTTAGATCGAGCATCGTGTTATTTGATTCTTTTAGCATAGTTGGCCTAGGAAATAAAACATCCTGAACAATACACATACACATAACATACATAGCGTTATCAAGACATGGTGTACTTTCATCTGAAAGCAATCCATCCCACGGAATGGCGTATCGCTCTTCCACCTCGAGAGCTTTCACAGTCCACAGACAATCGCAAACGTGATGCCCATCAACCATTAACTTGTACCATTTGATTTTGTATGCAGAGGCGTAACTGCTGAAGATAAGGAAACAGCCCTTTGAACTCGACGACAAATTGATAACGATCGTTTAATCGAAAGACAAACAGGTACAAATTGATTGAAAATATTTTATTATGTACTAGCTGTCCCGACATATGTTGCCTGGCTCAAATTTCAATATGTCAGACGACATGTTCGCACGTAGCGATATAAATTTGAGACAAAAGCACTTTCGGTTTCCCGAATTTTCCAATTTTCGGGGCAACTTTTCAATTTTTCTTTCCCTAAACACCCCCTTCGGTCTGTTACGAACATTTAAAAAAAATTGACCACTCGATCCAGACGTTCTCAAGTGATGCGTTTACCAACGAACAGTATTTAATTGAATGTGAATTTTCTTTAAAAAATTCACTAATGGGAAAATCTGTGTTTATACATACATACATATATATATATATATATATATATATATATATATATATATATATATATATATATATATATATATATAGTGTGTAACCTTAATATAACGAGCTGCAAAATAACCTTTACATTACGAATACACTTCTCAAAAACCTCTTTATAACGAATTTTCAATCCTTGCAGAATATAAATAGAAAGTATTATTTACCTGTATTTAAAGAATTTTGTCAACTTATATCATTTACATAACATATCCTAGCATTTATAGTCTTAACATGTAGTCTCGACAGGTTCAGACGAGTTAAATTTTTCGTTGCAAGACAATCATTGTTGTTTGAAGCTTACTAATGTAAACACTGCTGTTGTCATTGTTGTTAGTGTTAGTTTGAAAGTTGCAATGGCTAAGAAATGAAAAAGGAGTTCCTCAACCGTCGCAGAAAAACGAAAGATCATTAAGTATTTAGACGAGAATCCTACAAAGAAAAACTTGACATCGCTAAAAACTTCGAAAGCCCCGCAAGTAGATTGGCCACAGTTTTAAAGTTTAAAGATAAATTTAGCGAAGAAAGTGGGTTGCGTGCAAACAGTAGAAGATTAAAATCATGTGAATACACGGACGGAATGTGTTTTGAAATGGTTAAAACAGTCACGGGGCAAAAATGTGGCAATCGGAGGCCCTATCCTTCAGGAAAAGGCTCAGCAATTCACAGTAGAATTCGAACATGCGGACTTCCGTGCTAGCAACGGGTAGCTTCAAAATTAAAAAAAGAAACGAGATTATTTTTCCAAAAATATGTGGTAAAAGTGCCAGTGTGGATGAAGAAGTATGTGATAAGTGGAAAGACAAACTTGCAGCGCAGACCGAGGAATATGAACCCGAAGAGATCTAACGTCGATGAAACAGGACTTTTCTATAAATATTTACCTGACAAAACCCTATCATTCAAAGGTGATAAATGTCATGGTGCGAAAAACGGCAAACTTCGTTTAACAGTGTTGCTAGGAGCAAACTGTACTGGGACATACAAAATGAAGCCAATCATCATTGGAAAATATAAAAGACCACGATGTTTTAAAAATGTTAATAACTTGTCAACAGAGTACACGTCAAACACTAAGGCTTGGATGACCTGTGATGCTTTTAACAATTCGCTTAAAAGTCTTGACAAAGAGATGAAGAAAACAAAGAAGAAAATTATTATGTTCACCGAGACATTTATAATCTGACAAACATAAAAATAAAGTACTTGCCTGCAAATACCACTTCGAAACTTTAACCACTAGACCAAGGAAGCATTCAAAGCGTCAAAATGCACCATAGGAAGAAAGTTGTCAGACAGTTTCTTGCTGATATTGAACACCAAACGCCAACTACAATTGACGTGTTACAAGTCATGTGGATGATTGCCAAAGCTTGGAATCAGTGAAAAAAACAAGCAAAAACTGCTTCAAGAAGAGTGGGTTTGGAGTTTCATGTGATGATGAGGAGGAAGACTTACCACTCGCAGAACTTGCTAGAGTTCAAGAAGAAGTCAACCTTCAAGGGACTGAGTTCGAAGGGTTTGTTACCTATGATGATGATTTAGCCGTCTTTGTAAAACTCACTGATGCTGAAATTATCACATCTGTCTGTATTGCCAGTTCCTTATGAAGAAGCGGAAGAAGACGAGGAAGAAGAGAGTAAAATTAACCAACGTGATTTTACAATCAAAGATGCTCGTATTGCTCTAGATGTAATAAAATGTGTATTTCTCAAAAAGGGTGGTTTGAGTGACGGTGTAGTCAAATCCATCACGGAATTGGATTGCACTTTTCTATGACTTCAAATAAAATAAAACTCGGGACGCAGCAAGTGCGTTATGGTAGTGAATTTTTATTAAATGCTTCAAATTTAAATAACTCAATTTTCTATAAACTTAGAGAGTTTAATTTCAATACGTAGTAAGGTTTTTCCTAAGGCAAGATATCCACAAAATTTCATTAAAATAACTTTGTAATTTTCGGAGAAAAAAATTTTTTTCGAAAGAAAATTTAAAATTTGAATAACTCAATTTTCTCTAAACTTAGAAAGTTGAATTTTGGTACGTAGTAAGGTTGAGGCAACATATATAGTAAATTTCATTGAAACAGCTTTGTTACTTTCGGAGAAAAAAAATTTTCGAAAGAAAACTCAAAAATTTTCCGGAAAACCCCGTCTGATTTTTCTGGATAACGAACTCATCCAAGCCATTAATAAAAGACAGGCACTTGCCAAGTTTCATCGAAATCGGTTAATTATTTTTTGAGTTATCATATATATATATATATATATATATATATATATATATATATATATATATATATATATATATATATATATATATATATATATATATATATATATATATATATATATATATATAACATATAAAAATTAAACCTATTTACAAATGAACTTTAATAAGATATTATGCTGTGACAATACCTCTCTCAAGCACCCTAAAATATAATCAAAATGTGCACAGTTATATATGTTTTATTTCTTTTTCCCTTGTCTTAATACACTACATATTTTATGACAATCGATTTAATTTACTTATTTGATTTCATAAATAGTCGGTTAATAGTGACTTGGAATGAAGTAGACACCACATCTTCAAACATATTAAGAGAATATGAGTAAATCAACAGCAACTGGGAATGGATTCGGTCAGTCGCCCAGCCACGTGGTTAAAAAACACTGGCTGTATGAGTGGTTAGAACTCTAGCTCTAAATAAAAGGACTGTAACAGTGGCAGAAGCAGAAGTCAATGGAAGGTTTGTGTATTCGGAAAGAAACTATTGACTATTAATAACACATGAGTCAATAAGAAAAGCATTGACTAACCAACAGCAACCACATACTTATGATTTAAACATAAATGTTTCAAATTTGAATAGTTCAATTTTCTGTAACCCTAGAAAGCTGAATTTTGGCACATAGTTAGGTATTTCCCAAAGCAATATGTAGACCAAATTTTATCGAAATTTTCGGAAAAAAAATTTTTTTTGAAAGAAAACTCAAAATTTTCCCGGGAAACCCCGTCCGATTTTCCTGGCCAACGAACTCATCCAAGCCATTAATAAAAGAAAGGCACTTGCCGAGTTTCATCTAAATCGGTTAATTATTTTTTGAGTTATCAGACGGATACACACACACACATATATATATATATATATATATATATATATATATATATATATATATATATATATATATATATATATATATATATATATATATATATATATAAGCATAATAAAATTCAAACTGACCCCGGATATGGGTTCTAGGGGTCCTAATTCGCGCTCATTTGAAAGAATTTTTGCAAAGTCTCACCATCGATACCTCTCTATTAGTGAATTTTTTTAATAAAAATTCACTAATACAGTGTTTCATTAAAAAAAATCGTTTATTATGTATTATTCGAATTTAAACTACAATTAAAAGGAAAGGGCACTTGCGATAGAATTTAATGGTTGCGATGACAAGGTAACATGGCCTTTAGATTGCGACGATAACGATTGCGAAAAGATGTTTTGAAAGGGCACAGCCAATCCAAGTTTCACATTATTACTAACCGGCTCTAGAATGTTATTCACGTACTGACGTCATTACAGCCCTGCATTACTAGTTTATTTGTGCAAAGCACTGAACAATCACAGGTGACTGTGATGGACGAGTGCTCCGAGATTAGCCTCACCTTTGTGGAGTGATTGGTGCATTGAGGTCAATCACTGCTCGGTCTCGTTCTTCCTGTGTCAACTCAAGGAGTCATTGATATATTAAAAATGTACAGAGCACTGGACGTTGGCTGCACTCATACCTGTAGCTTATTTATGATTTGCATTGATATACGGATATTATTAACAATTATAATGATATTTATGGCAATCGAGTGAATATGTATTGCTTGTTATGAAAGTTAAGCCAAGATGTTAAGGAGTGAACTCGTTTCTGTTGAGAATATATCCTAAGAGTCGGAGAATTTACGATGTTACTGTTGCATTATTATATGTATAGTAGACAATATTAGCGGGCAGTGGCGGTGCTAGATTATGTGCATGTGTAGGCCAGTGTCGTTGCGAGGCCCTTCAAATGTATCGTCAGTTTTAAGTAAAGGGTCAAATAATCGCAATTCTAATTTTATGACAGTTTTTATTCTTAATGGATACACCAGTGGTTACAATAAGATTTTGCGGCTTTTTATACTACTAAATTCGTCAATAACTTCTTTGTAGTTGATGTTTTTCGCAATTTCGGCTTCTACTGACAAGATGGAAAGTGCTGGAAGTCGTTCTTGTGTCACTGTCATACGCAAATCAGTTTTAACGATTTTTAGAGTAGAGAAGCTACGTTCCGCAGGGGCAGTGGTTATCGGCTTCTTAATATTATTCGGGTAAGAATCAGTACGTTGGGACACAAATCTTCCAGGTTGTTTTGAATAAAGAATTGAAGCAGTTCCTTTAAATCCTTAACTGTCCTGAAAACACCATCTTCCTTTATCGTTGGCAAATTGTTTCGCACAATACACAACTCCTCAAACAGTTCCAGAGAGTTAACATCTGAATCTTTATCACTTCAAAGTATAACTAACATTATTACAAGATTTACGCAATAATTTGGCATCCATTTCTATTAAAGCTTTGAAGTCGTACATAAATCCAAAATTGTTATGGTGTTGTTTAAGTGTCTCAAATCGGCTTTCTATACCAGTAATTACTCCATCTCTCTTTTTTTCTTTCTGGTAACTCGCTTTGCTTTGAAATAAGAAGATATAGCATATTGACTTCTTTCTATAAATTCTTCGACTGCGACCAAAGTTGTATCAAATCCGGTCTTTCAAAAAAGTTTGATCCACTCACAAAAGTTACTCAAGTACTGTACAACTACGTGGATCTTATTTTCAGTAGATTCCCAAATTTTACTGATTTTGTTCACTCTCGACAATATATCATACCAAACATGTAGAGAGAACACAAACTCTAGGCTTAACATTTCCCTCAAAAGGGCACTACAGTCAGTCAGGGTCTCTGAACTTCGGTCTACTTCTTGGAGAGTCTCAACTGCTTCCATAACCTTATCAAATTGATGTAAAATGGCATTCACTGCTTTAACTCTACTCTCCCATCGTGTATCACATAAAGGTTTTAATGCCAGTTTTAACTTATTTTTGATGATGTCCCAACGCTTTGATGATCCACAAAAAAGTGTGTAAAATTTATTTACAAATCCAAAAAAATGTTTTGGCAATTGTATAGGAATTGGCTGCATCAACTAACAATAAATTCCAGTTATGGCAACCACACCGTGTAAAGAAGGCTCGTGGGTTGACTTTTAAGATGGGTGTCTTTACTCCTTTATTTATACCGATCATGTTTGCTCCATTGTTGTATGCTTGGCCCCTGCAATTTTGAATATCAAGACCTAATTTACTCACTTTTTGTAATACAACTTCAGACAAATTTACTCCCGTAGTTTCATTTACGGAAACAAATCCAACAAAATGCTCTTCAATGTTACCAGAAAAGCATACATCAGAATCGTAAAATTATTGTCATTTTTTCTACGCACCCTGCATTTTTTACTCTTTCTGTTATAACCTGAATGACATACTTGGCCATTAACCCGATTAGTTCATTTTGAGTTCGATAACTTAAGTAGTGATTTTTAGCAGTTTCGTTATTTTAATTTTTTGCATATACTCAGCAAGTACAGGATCGTATTTTGCAAGGAGCTTTAATAGATCAATAAAGTTACCAGAATTTCCTGAACATTCTAAAAGCAAAGACTCTCTGTGACCCTTGAAGGCTAAATTGTGGCTTGATAAAAACTTAATTACTTCAATCAATCGTTCAAATAAATCACTCCACTTTTTCTTTGAATCTTGTATACATTTTTCATTTTCATTGTCAATTGTTTTCCCTATTTTTAGGCGCTGAGATAATTTAAACCACTGACACATACCTTCTAAATGCTGCTTGGTATTTTAGTGACGCCTTAGTATGACAGTTAAGCATTTCTATTCAGAACATCCTTCTTCCACAAGCTGAGTCCTCGACTTTGAAAATAACCTACAGGGAAAACAGTAAACTTTGTTTGTAGCTTGCGAGTAGACGAGCCACTGTCGAATTTAATGTTCTCCATTACCTAAAATTCTAGTATAATAAAAATTGGAAAAATGTCGTTTATTGCCATGTTTAGGATACGAGTCATCTGACAGGTTTAACGTCTGAGGACCTTTATTCACTAAATAACATCGCTGATTGTCAGATAACGGGAAAGTCCATTTACCTGGATCTACAATAATAATATTTTGTTAGATATTGTAATAAGAAATCGAAAACATTAACTTACCAGAGTCTACGCAAATAGTTAAAGTAACGTCGTTATTGTGACCGACGGCTGTAAGTTCGGATATGTTATCGTCATTAAGTGCACAGCCTTTGTTAGTGCGAAGAGTGCCATTCTCCCTCTCACACTTTTCCGAGTTTGCAGTCAGCGAATCTATGGTCTGGTCATGATGGCTTCACTGATATTAAGCAGGTTTTAATTCCCGAGTGAGTCATGGTCAGTGCCATTATCGTTTTCGAAACAAACGTCAGCCGAAACAGGATGATCATTCTTGGTTATAAACCTCTGCATACTCTTACTCAAGTGTTTGTTAAGAACATTTCTTTCAACCAGTTTCCTCTTCTTTGAGGCTCCAGATTCCCACTTCCTTCCCTTATCCCTTTCCAGACATTATTAATTACTTAAGAAAACGTTTAAAACAGATTACGGTTAAAGACACTCTACAGACTACAGCATAGAGTACCTACTCTATGGACTACAGGCTAAGACTAAAGACTGAGACTAAGACCTGTTACTTATAATAAAAATGGAAGGAGCAAGATCCTTCCCCTCCACCTACTAACGATGCTCGCTCACACGCACGCGCATATTCATTTGGTCTCTAAAATTGCCAGTATGCCAGTGGTTGTGTCTAAATTTCACACGTAAGTACATAACAAGAAAGCGAAATAACACCTGTTTTGCGATCGGTGGCGCCCCTTCAGTATGCGAGCCCGTCGGCGGCCGCCGACGTCGCCTACGCCTAAAACCGCCACTGTTAGCGGGACACATTGCCCAACTGACTGATAAAATTTGTGGTGTTTGTCCAGACATCTGTTGTTACAATTTCTCTTCATAGGACTGGTGAGACATATAACTGTTATTGATACGCTTGCGAAAATATTTGCCACAAACTTTCTCGAACAAATCCAGATCGACAATCAGTGTGATTTTTGCAAAAAGCTTTTCACTCAGAATGCTATGTCCTCCTCATTTGTGGTAAAAAATCCAGAAGGCGATGGATGAAAGTTATCCCAGTTTGGACATATTTGTCGGCCTAAAAAATGTTCGGGACGCAGCAAGTGCATTATAGTAGTGAATTTTCATAAGAATTGTACACTATTAGTAAGGTATACGATTAAAACTAATTCTTTAAATTTAAATGGACCTGGTAACTCGGTTCTACGCGACCCAGTTAGCGATTACTTGAAGAAATTTCTATTTTCTATTTAACTAGAAAATTACAATTTGGTAGAGATATATGCAAGTACTGAAAAGTCTTTTTAAAAAAATTGGGTAACAAATTGCATTAAAGTCACAAAAGTTTTCAAGGGAAAATTTTATTAATTACAAAGGGAATGTACCTGACAAATTATAAATATCGCATGTATTTTTCCTTTTAATCGCTTGGATGGTTTTGTTTTAGTCAACCCTATCGAACTAGTTTTTGCAAACAAAATAACAAAAAAGTTTTCTAAAACCAATTTGTAGTTATCTGCGAAGCTCATTATGTTATTTTTCTTTGATTTAGTACCCACGCTGCGTTTACATAGGTGTTACTATCCTTCAAGATTGAAGATTCTAGCTTAATATGAAATTGGGTTATCGGATTTCAAATATTGTTACAAAAATTTTCTACCACGATGTATTTGCTGCACCCAGGCCCTTTTGAACACTATTTACTGCTGTATTCATACTTTTTTTAAATAATAAATTATTGTAACTCTATATGTATGACTGAGGAACAAGCCAACCTCAATTTCATTTTAGGAAAAATATTTTAAACAAATGAAATGCGGTAACAATTTAAACATTAATTGAAAATCTTGGTTAGCTGCTTTGTCGCAGGGGTTCTCCTCCTTCTGCATGCCTACAACCACCCTTAATGCATGAACAAGAACAATGTTAAGAAAAGCTTATTGGGAACAACACGCAAGAAAGTTATGGGACCTGCGGTGAATATAGGGGTTCTGGGCGGGGTAAACATAATTTTAAGGTGGTATAGCTGCAAAATGGGATAAAGGCAGCTTGTAGAGGTCCAACAAAACTGAGTTTTTCGCACTATCCGCTCGCATTTCCATTTCATCTTCTTCCTGGGCCAACACCTTTATTCACTCCTGGTCCCGCTCCCCCCTTTCTTGGGGGCTGTTTGCAAGAAATATCTCTTGTGGTTTATGCATCCAAAAGGAGGTCTAAGCATGTTTTTGGATTTTTTTCTAAAATCCCCCGTGTGCTAGTCTGCAAGTTTACCGAAAATTTAATTTTTATTTACAAAAGGAATGTTATAAACGTGGCAGGTATTTTTCCCTATTAGTCACTTCGGTGATCCGTTTTAGTCCACTAAAACGAACTAGTTTCTGCAAACAAAATAATAAAAATGGTTTTCTAAAACAAATTTGTCGTTGCCTTTGAAGCTAGTTGTGTTATTTTTTTAAAATTTAGTACCCACGCTGCTTGCATATAGGTTCTAGTATGTATCAAAACTGAAGATTCTAGTTTAATGGGAAATTGAATTATCACATTTCACAATATTTTTACGAAAATTCGCTGCCATAGCTGCCATAACGCACTTGCACCTAAACTATTTCCAACACTTATTTACTACTGCTGTATCCATACTTTTTGAAAATGAAATAGTAAATATAAACAACACAAAATTTTGAAATTAAAATTTTAATAATTTACACTGAACACATGTTTACTGGTATAATTTAAACTACCGTATATTATTATGTAGTTTTGTTTACCTCAAATTTCTCATGCACTACATGAAGAGTAAATACAAACTAAAAGTAAACAATAAATACCTTATTCTAAGGTATTAGCGAATTAGCACAGTCGATTTCGAGGTTATATTCTTCTTCTTTGTTTATGACGTCTGCAAACGAAGAAGAAGAAGAAGAACCACTACCTCGAATTCGGCTCCGCCACAGCTGCCATTTGGCAAAAGAACAAATGACAAATAGCTAACTGGTGTTGTCAGATTAAACTAGGAGAGGGAGATGACTTTTAAATACCGTGAAGAATGGAAAGCCTAATATTTATACATAATTAAAACGTAGTCTAGATTGCCTTTAAACAAATTAAATCACTTGCATTAAATTTTTATATTATTTATTAATATATATTTTTCTGATATCTTCAGATTCAGAAGAGCGTTTTGGCAAATGACAACCCGGCTAAGAACCTCGGTGGTTCCAGGGTAAAAACGTGTGCCTCTGAACCGAAGGGTACTGGGTTCGATCCCAGCGTACTCCTTTCACTTTTTCAGTACAAACTGTAACATTAACATCAACCGAGGTTCTGGCATTCTATTTGAGCAAGTTGAATGTCTGCACGTTCCGCCATTCGGAGGGGGCGTAAAGCCATCGGTTCTGTGTCCATGCGATGTTGGGCACGTTAAAGATCCCTACCCTCCTTACAGAAAGGCAGGGGTTCGGCAAAATTCCCAGGATAGTGAGGTGAAACTGCTCCCTGGCGTCGGTGATTGGCCATAGCTCGGAAATAGACCGACGTTAAAGAAACAAAAACATACATACACAGACACAACCCGGCTGATTGTTTATTGTGACATATTTTTGTAGCCTGTTTGTTTGAAGTTTATTTTGGAGCATTTGTTTGTAATAGCAGCGTAACCCTGATATATCTGTCTGACCTTGTCTAACATTATAGGCACCCATTCAGATGTAATTTTAGGTTATATCGTAAATTATTAATTTTTTGTTTAGTTATAACTTAAAATCTACTGAACCGATTAAGTTCAAATTCGGTAGAGGGGACCGCTTATGCGATATCTATAGGCATGTAAAGTTTCAGTTTCATACTTCTAGTAATTTAAAAGGTATTTTGTTTTCAAACAGTTTTTCGCATTTTTAATAAAAGTATTTGAGTGTTAAAACTGTCTAACGAACTCATCCAACATATTAACATAATGAAGAGAATTGCCAAATTTGGTTTCCGTTGGTGAAGTATTTTTTGAGTTATCGGTTGGATCCATTTATATATACAGTCTGTCCCAAACTGGATGGGAATGTATTGCTATCTTCGTTATTATTAGAGATAGGGAGACGGTTAAATTAGCAATGTAGTAGAATTTCATGCTCGTTCCAAATATGACTTGTATTTTGCCCTGCCTCTTTTCGTTTTCGACTTATTTTGAAAAAAAACAACATAATATGTCGATTTCTTTTTTCTTCAATATCTAGGTAGGCGTTGATATGACATGTCTAAGCCTTGCACATTATCAGGACACTTTTTACAGAGTAATCTTTTTGTGCTATTCTCAACTTTGGATTGTCATTTGTTTTTGAGCTACATGTATCAACGTTTGTTTTTATTATGGCAGCCATATTGTATTTTTTGCTAATGTGATAGCCTGTGAAAAGAGCTTTTCAATGATGCACAACATGCTTGAGAAATCTTGTAATTGCACTGACAATTTTGAGAAAAACTGTTTTGAGGATAGTGGGCTATGAAACGTTTTGAGTAGTTTATATGCATTGTCTTTACTCTGGATTATATAATAATAATAATAATAATAATAATAATAATAATAATAATAATAATAATAATAATAATAATAATAATAATAATAATAATAATAATAATAATAATAATAATAATAATAATAATAATAATAATAATAATAATAATAATAATAATAATAATAATAATAATAATAATAATAATAATGTTAGTTGATCGACAGCTGCCACAAATTACATTTGGTGTCCAATTTTTTTTTGTCTAAGCTGGCAAACGTGACGCCAAAATAACAATCATAGGCATCACAAAGCTTGGTATTCTGCACTATTTCAAATTTCACTTATTTTTCTGATATGTACTGACCCCAAACATAACAAAAACTATCTCGAGGATAGTTGCAAATGCGTTTGGATGACATTTTAAAGCAACAATAAACAACAACCACTCGTTATGGAGACCAAAACAACAAAAAATACCAGTCAGGTTTAGATTTGACAGCTTGGCAAAAACAAAGCATGAAATGTCATCAGGGGCATGACCGAATACGTTTGGCATAATAAAATCCAGATATCATGTCACATAGTGTTATAACCTCTTATTACATGAAATGGCAGTCGTTTAGTAACCTGCTAGGTGGCAATATGGAAATCATAAAGCTTATAAACCGAAATAATCGAGCAAGTTTTATATTTTATGTTGCAACAACCAGGCCAAGCATAGTAGCTGCTATAATGTTTATATTGTTATCGCTATTTTTATTTTTAAGAATGACTAAATATATGCAAATATAAGTATGTTGTATAAACGGAATCAGCATTACGAAATAATTTGTATTAAACATAATTTAATACTATTCAATGTTTATAGTTTAAATTTTATGTAGACTACGGCATATTTTAATTCCTAACTCTAACTCAAATGACACGCAGATCTACCACGCATGGATAGATATCGGTGTCCATGCAACAAAAGATATAAGTATATAAGTAAAATTACATTAAGAGGAATAAACACGAATCTAATTGTTATTGTTGTTTAGAAATCAAACGCTAAAATCGCAAAAAAGTGTGGAGGCAGCAAATGCGTTATGGTAGCGAATTTTCATAAGTCTTGTAATACTTGACGTAACTTACCTTTTACGCACCTGCTTAAAGGTATTTATGTTAAATATAGTCCGTGAATGATGAACCTTCCAATGATATCTATTTCTCTTCACACAAACGTGTTGCATTTCAGCAGCCGACTTTTATATGCAATTCACTCCAAAGGATCTGAATTTTTTTCCCTCAAATTAATGTGACTCATTTGACATTCTATTGATTAAAAACCATAATGCCAAAGATTAATCATTTAATATTATCATCTGTGTTTACACTAAACTACGCGTCAATTGAAGTGGAACACCTTAAATTTTGGCTGCTGTTTGATCGTTTGCGCCCAGAGAAATTTTTTTTAAGAAACGCTGAAACACGTCAATTTTAATAATGAGGGGGACATGTTTTGACATAAAACTCAACTTTGTCACATCAACCCTTAAGGGTGGTGATACCAAACTTTATATTTTAAATAGGGAACATGGGTCTAGTGTTACATCATTTCAAAGCTCTTTCTTTTCTGAATTGAGCACACTAAGTTTTTTGGAAGTTTTATCAACTCGTTTGAAAATTATTCACAGTTGAAGATGCAAAAACGTATTTCACTCATTCCGATAAGAAATGTGCTGATAGTCAATGTTTTGTTGGTTTGTAAACAAAAAATTGACTATCAGAACATTTCTTATCGGAATGAGAGAAATGCGGTTTATTATTTCAATTTATCGGTCGGTTTGATACTTGATAGTACTACCGAAAATTAATTTTACAATGGTGTATTCTGTAGAATAAAGAGTTGAAATAACTACTTTTTTTTTTCAGAAACGATGACTATGCCAACCGTACCGCAAATTTGTTTAATGAACGACATCCAAACAGACATGTTAACAGAAAATACATTTTGAAGTTAGTTGCACAGTTTCGGCAAAGTGGTTCAGTAGCCAACAAAAAACGGGATCCTGAACGTGAATTTCCGGTTAGAAATGAGACTACTGAGATTGAAGTTTTAGGACAAATTGCTGCAGACCCAACTTTGAGCACAATTGGCCACTGTTTCAAACATTAAAAGAAGTATTCAGCGAAAATTGAAGCATCATGAATTTCACTCGTATAAAATTCATCTTGTACAACAACTGAATGAAAATGATTTTGATCGGCGGCTGGAGTTTTGTGAAGTTATGACTGCACGAATAGCTGATAACGGGAACTTTCTGTTTATCATCTGTTTTTCCGACGAGTGTACGTTTTTATTGACCTCTACAGTCAATCGTCATAATTGTCGTTATTGGGCAGATAATAATCCAAGAAATTTTCACGAAGTCCACACTCAAACTCCACAGAAATTGAACGTCTGGACTGGCATTTTTGGAGACCGTCTAATCGGATCAATGGCGAAACGTATTTGGAGTTACTAGAAGATGTCGTTTACCCTATACTAATTGACATTGTTGGAAATTATGATCGCTATCAAGAAAATCAATTAGTGTTTTAACAAGATGGAGCTCCTCCGCATTTTCCACAACGTGTTAGGGAGTTTTTGAACAGAGAGTTTCCAGAGCAATGGATTGGGCGTAGAGGTGATATTGAGTGGCCCCCTATATCACCGGATTTAACTCCTTTAGACTTCTTTCTATGGGACTATTTAAAGAGTAGAATTTACGCAACAGAACCGGAGTCTCTGGAATAATTACGACGATGCATTGTTGAAGAATGCCGTCTAATAACTCCACAAATGCTCCAGAATGCCAGAGCTCGTTTTGAACAAAATTTGTAGTTTTGTATGGAAGCTGGTGGTAAACAATTTGAACACTTACTTAACTGAATAAACATTTTTGAATGTTTGGTTTTGTTTTTTAGTTTTTTTTAACGAAAAATTTACTAATTAGTGCATTTCTTATCCAAATGAATGAAATATCTTCTTGCAAATCCAACTGTGAATAATTTTTAAACGATTTTAAACTTCCAAAAACATTAGTGAGCTGATTTCAGAAAAGAAAGAGCTTTCAAATGATGTAACACCCGACCCATGTTCCCAATTTAAAATATAAGGGTTGTTATCACCACCCTTAAGGGGTTGATGTGACAAAGTTGAGTTTTATATCAAAATATGTCCCCCGCAATATTAAAATTGACGTGTTTCAGCGTTTCTTTAAAAAAAATTCTCTGGACGCAAATCGGTCTGCTTCGTTTTCAATGCGCCACCCTGTATATATATTTGATATGCAATTTAGAAGTATACCTTGATACCTCGGGACGTTTACGAGCTTTTATTAATATCGCAACCCACTACGTTTTTATAATCAATTTTGTATTATCGTTCAAATCCAGCCAAAGTAAAAATGCAAGCGAACCACATTGGCCGATGAGGCGGATTACGTTCGCTTTGGGTATTCAGTGCTGAAGAATATCTCTATACCTTGGGACCTTTATTGAGATTTTGTTAGTATCGCGTTCCACTACGTTGCCGTCACCAATTTTGTTTTTGAGGTCAAATTTGACTGTTAATCACATTGTTTTTTCGCAAGACGTGACTTCATAAGCCAAGGAGTTCGGTTAAGTGAATTTTTGGTATGCAATTTAGAAGAACACCTTAATACCTCGGAAAATTTCCGAGATTTTATTAATATCGCAGCCCACTACGTGGCGAGGTCTTGATATTATTTGATGTAGCGTCTTTGTTTTCTAACGTGCCAGCGAAACAAACGCTAACGTATTTAGAACAGTTGTTGAAATTGAACAACGTAAGTGAAGAGATTTGCAAAGACTATTTAACTTTAACAAACCTTTGTATAAAACAAAATATATTTCAATTTAGCGGTGAGTTTTTTGAACAAACTGAAGGCACGGCAATGGGCACGCCACTCTCTCCATTCATTGCAGACCTTTTCATGAGTATATTTGAGGCGAATTTAGAAAGTGAAAGTGATTATGGTATGGTTTCGTGATGTGGACGATATTTTTGTAGTGTTTAACAGAAATATGTGCGAATTTGATGATTTTATTAAAAGACTTAATTGTAAATTTGATTCAATAAAATTCACCCACGAATTAAAAGTTAACAGTAAGCTTCCTTATCAAGATATACTTATAACAGATTAATAAAATTTCCCTTTAGTAAAAGTAGATATAGTAGAGAATAAGAGTACATTAAAAACGTTGCTAAATATAACGGATATTCAGGGGTCTCTAGATCCATGTTAAAGAAAGCCGATTAGCAGCTAACTTTTCAAAAAAATAATTTAAAAAATTTGTTAGGTAATACGAAAGGTAGATAAAGCCACTGAAATGTCGGGTATCTATGAGATAAGTTGTAAAGATTGTAATCTCAAATACGTTGGGCAGACAAAAAGAACCATTGAGATCATATTCAGGGAACACCTGGCACAGCTCAGATACGGTAGTGTAGACATGTCATGCGTGGCACAACATATTTGGGATAATAACCACCACATAGATAAACAAAGTCTGAAACATCAAAAATGTTAAGACAACCAGCGAAGATGCGTACGAGAGTATTTATATATCTAAGGCAATAAAAAACAAAAGCTCCTTAAACTGAGAGTCGCCACTGATTTATAGCACTTTGTTTGCATTCTGTCTTTGACGTAAAAGATATTCCGAAATTTGGCAGGTAAGTTATAACGGAAGTTCAAAACGGTCGCCCGGCAATTAAAGTACAATACACAGAAATTTTCCTGCGATCTCGGCTCCATCTCGGTATCAGTCTTTACCTAAGGCTCAGTATTAAAGGTGATGTTTAGTTGTAAGTAGTTTCGAATTTTCATCCTCTGATCACGCTAACTTTGTTAGTGAAATGATCGTCAGGTCTTTGAAAAGGTGTATTGTGGTGATTTGGGTCCTCGAAATGTACTTATCAGTGCACTTCACAGGTTCCAATCTTCACTTAGAGGTTCATAGCAAATTGAGTTATCGACATTTGAAGCATTTAAGGAAAATTGCTACCAAAACGCACTTGCTGCATCTCGAATTTTTTTATGTTTTACATGCTGCTCCAGAATTATTACCTGCGAGAAAGTTTTTCGCTTTTCTGGAAATACTGTCGAATGTAGAGTTATGATACGTTATAAGTACATAGTATTATTTCATTTGTGGCAGGTTTCCAGATAGGACAGAAAGCGTTACATATACCTGTTATCTTATCTCATGTTTGTCGAGACATACGTATTTTAGATTATAGAATCAATATCAATGTGACAATCTGACGTAATAGAGGCGTACCTACATACTGTTTTTGTATCGACTAATATTTTCAACATTGTTACTGATATAGAAATAACTTTCTACGTAAAATGTGTGTGTGTGTGTTTTTCCTTTAACTTCGGCCTATTTCCGCGACTATGGACAATTACCGACGCCAGGGAGCATTTTCACCTCACCATCCTGGAAATGTTGCCGAACACCGGCCTTTCTGTAAGGAGGGTAGGGATCTTTAACGAGTCCAACATCGCATGGACACAACATCGACAGCTTTACGCCACCTCCGAACGGCGGAACGCGCAGACATTTAACTTGCTCAAATACAATTTCACAACCTCGGTTGATGTTAATGTTGCGGCATGTATTGAAAAAGTGAGAGAAGAACCCTGGGATCGAACCCAGTACCCTTCTTACCACGGAACCAGCGAGGCACTACGTAAAATGTTATATAAGCAAACAGAAATATTTGAGAATGAGTTACTTGGAGCGCAAGGAGTGTTGCACAAATTCGTAGGTGACATCCGCGTAAAATCCGGCCGCCAAGAATGTCGGAGAGGTACTGTCACAAATTATCATTTTTTTCTTTAAACCGACACAGTCATGACCGACTGTGTCTTTATATATACATATATATATATATATATATATATATATATATATATATATATATATATATATATATATATATATATATATATATATGTATATATATATATATATATATACAGTGTGGAACAGCCAAATGGAATAAATTCGATAACGGATAAATGAGGACGTGTTGGGAAAAACGCTTGGACACGTCGATTTGTATTTTTAACTGCGCATCTTTTTCAAGAAAAAAAAATTATATAGGGTGCGTCATGTGACAGTGGCCAATACCAACTTTCTTATTTTAAATACAAGCCCCTGTATATTATTAATTTTTTGGATTCTTCAGAAAATTCTAGACATAATTCATGTACAATGTCCTATACCTATCTTCAACTGTTTCGGAAATATTAAGTATTTTCAGATTTATTACAAAAATTAACATTAAAAATAGAAAATTATTTTATTTCACAAATTCTAATAAGAAATACTGATTATTTCTTAATAATTTAAAAAAACAAAAAAAAATTAATGTCAATGTAGTAAATGTTCAAAATGCTCGCCACGAACATCTTGGCAACATGCTAATCTGGTATAGAAATGTCTTCTAACATTACTCAACATCTCAGGCGTGACTGATCTAATCGCAAGCGTGATTCGTCTTTTTAAGTCATCTAAGTTGAGGGGCTTAGTTTTGTATACAATACTTTTGACATATCCCCACAAAAAGTAGTCTAATAGCGACAGATCAGGAGATCGTGCTGGCCATTCTATCGATCCGCGCCTCCCTATCCACCGATTTGGAAAAATTTGGTTCAGGTACTGCCGGACATTGATTTGGTAATGGGGCGGTGCTCCATCTTGCTGAAACCATATTTTATTGGCAGGAACTTGTGGGTTTGCTGGATCTGGATATAAGTTTGTCAAAGTTGGCACGACATTATTTTGGAGCAGTTCTAAATATTTATCCCCATTCAAGTTGCCATCAATGAAAAAGGGACCTACGATATGATTTCCAACAATTCCTGCCCAAACATTAACTTTTTCAGGATATTGCGTATGTTCCTCTCTCATCCAATGAGGATTCTCATTAGACCAATAGCGGCAATTTTGACGATTAACATGACCGTGAAGTGTAAATGTGCTCTCATCAGAAAACAAAACATCTTCTAATTGGATCACATTGTTATCTAACATTGCCATCATTTGTTCACAAAAATACGTTCTCCTATCGAAATCGTCCTCCATGAGCTCCTGAGTTGGTATCATTTTATAGGGATGCATTTTACTTTCCTTTAATGTTCGAAAAATTGCTGTGTGGCTAACGTTGAATAGTTGGGCTGCTTGTCGACCAGAAGTATGTGGGTTTTCTTGAAACTCAAGCGTAATATCCAATTTCGTATCATCACTTACTGCATTGGCAGCTACTTTTTTTATCTGTCTCACATGACCAAGCTCGCGAAACTGCTTTTCTATTTTGCTAATTGTTCCTTGGGATACAGGCGGCAAATTTGGAAATTTTTCGTGAAATAAGCGAGACACTTCCATCTGTGTCCGTGTGTTATCTCCATAACCAATCATTTGTAGAATGGTTATTTTGTGCATTTCTGTTAAATGAACCATTTTTCTGATATTATTACGTACAGTTAACGAAATTCAAACGACAATAGCACTGACACTAATCACTACTGTCATGCAGGCAGACAACAAGTTGCTAAGGCTACGAGTTTTATACGAACAGAAAGAAAACTGTTTTTGTTTTTGTTTCATTTCATATCAGTAAAAAGAAACGCAGGAATGGTTTTTGTTTACTTTCTCATTATCAAGAGCTGAATGGGAAATAAGTATTGAATGCAATGTAGCGAATTTGTGAAATAAAATAATTTTCTATTTTTAATGTTAATTTTTGTAATAAATCTGAAAATACTTAATATTTCCGAAACAGTTGAAGATAGGTATAGGACATTGTACATGAATTATGTCTAGAATCTTCTGAAGAATCCAAAAAATTAATAATATACAGGGGCTTGTATTTAAAATAAGAAAGTTGGTATTGGCCACTGTCACATGACGCACCCTATATAATTTTTTTTTCTTGAAAAAGATGCGCAGTTAAAAATACAAATCGACGTGTCCAAGCGTTTTTCCCAACACGCCCTCATTTATCCGTTATCGAATTTATTCCATTTGGCTGTTCCACACTGTATATATATATATATATATATATATATATATATATATATATATATATATATATATATATATATATATATATATATATATGTATATATATATATATATATATATATATATATGTATATATATATATATATATATATATATATATATATACATATATATATATATATATATATATATATATATATATATATATATATATATATATATATATATATATATATATTTCAACAACACACCACGAGGGCTTACAGCCTAAATACTATCGTCCCGTGGGTGTCGACAAGGAGGAAAGAGGAAACTTGTTAAGTCTGGACTTGAAGGTTTGGAGGTTCGGACGAGAAGGAAAAACATGTACCGGCAAGGAATTCCACAACTTCAAAGTCCTCGGGACAAAAGAGCGGGCATAACAAGATGTTCTATGTCTGGTGACCTGGGCAGTAAAAGGGTGCATTCGCTCTGTTCCCCTGGTGGATCTGTTGGAGGCAGCAGGTGGAGGAACTATGGCAGAAAGCTCCTTTGAGCAGTGCCCGTGCAGATATCTATAAAATAGAGAAAGATCACCAACGGCACGTCGGTGGGCAGGGGATGGCAGCCTTTGGGTAAGGGTAAGGTCACCGATGACACGTATAGCTTTCTTCTGAATGGAGTCCAGGATAGCGAGTGTAGAAGCGGCAGCGGCACCCCAGATGTAGGAGCAGTATTCGAGGTTTGGCCTTATTTGTGAAGTATATAAGGTATAGAGATTAGCTGGTGAAAAGTATTTGCGAGCCCGGAAGAGGAAACCTAATTTCTTAGCAGCTGCTTCTGCAATTGATGTGACATGTTGGTGCCAATTGAGATTTCGATCCACAGAAATACCAACAAGTAAAAAGGACTCATTACTTTGAATAACTTGGTTGTTCATTGTGATGGGTCTAGGGCTGGTGTATCTCTTATGAGATAGAAAGCAAGAGTGAGATTTGGTGGAGTTGAATTGTGCAAGATTTCTACTTCTAGTCTAATATTTTTTGGAGATCCACAGAGACAGAATCCTCCATGAGTCTTCGATCCTCATCTAATTGGGCTAAAGACACAGGCTTAGAATATTGTATATTTGAGTGGAGGGTGCTGTCGTCCGCATAACTCTGAACTGGGTTGGATGTGCTAGAGATGAGGTCATTGCTGTGGAGAAGAAACAAAGTAGGGGCTAAAGCTGAACCTTGAGGGACTCCTCCATTAATTGGATACAGTTTAGAGGAATAGCCATCCACGACAACAAAAATGCTCCGGTTGGAGAGGAAATTTGCTGTCCAGGTACATAGTTTTCGTGGTAGGCCATAGGCCGCAAGTTTATTAAGCAGCGCTGCGTGCCAGACCTGGTCGAATGCTTTGGACATGTCTAGAGCGACCATCTGGGATTCACCGTGTAGTTCCATAGACTTGTTCCAAGAATGGGTGACAAGGGAAAGGAGGTCAGCAGTTGATCTACGCTGACGGAATCCATACTGCCTGTCGTGGATTTGACTGTGTTTTTCAAGAAATTATAGTAATTCGGTGTTTATATACTTTTCCATCACTTTAGAGACGACTGAAAGGGGATAAATAGGACTGTAGTTGCTAGGAAGTGTTTTGGATTCTTTCTTGGGGAGGGGTTGTACTCGAGCAGTTTTCCAGTTACTAGATAATATGCCTCTATTGTAAGATGTCTGAAACAGACGAGTCAGGACAAGAAGAAGTTCTCGTGTGCATTTTTTGGTAACAATTGCTGGGATCTCGTCAAGGCCAGAGGCTTTCCTGGTATTAAGAGAAGAGATCATGATATCCGTCATTTTATGTGCGATATTGGGGACTGTTGGTGGTTGAATATTTGGAGGTGGGTTGAGAGTAGAATTGCCGGCGAACAACGAAGCAAAAAGTTCAGCCTTGCCCAGGGCGGTAGAAACAATTTCATCCCCTGAAACAAGAGGTGGGAACGTGCCCTTGCAGAAATTATTCCCAATAGATTTAGCAAGAGTCCAGAAGGGTTTGCTGCCGTTGGAGCTTGAGAGGACTTTGTTTTTGATGTGGTTATTAAACGAGTTTTTTGCCCCAGAAAGATGCGGGCATAGCGGTTTCTTGCGTCGTTAAATGCTTGACGGTTTTCTTGACTGGGATTATGTAGAAGCGTTTTGTGAGCTTTGACCTTATCAAGTCTGACCTTGTCACAGGATCTAGAGGACCAGGGCTTTTGAGTGGCTGAAGAGGTTTTCTGTGTACGTGAATTAAATAATTCCATGCCAGCTTGGATTATTTCGGTGACGTTTTGTGAGATATCAGAGGGATCATGATGAGAGAAGCAGACAGACGCCCATGGAAATGAGGAAAAGTAATCCCGCATTTCGTCCCAGTTCGCGGAGTTTTAGTGCCAAATGATACGTGGGTGTGATGACTGTGTGACCTCGCGTTGCGTTGCGCAGGAAGCAGTGACAATGCCGTGGTCTGAGCGACCAAGAGGGGCGGTAAATTTATGTCTTATAGCATTCAGCTTTTGTAGTAAGAAGGAAATCCAAGGGATTTGAGCTGTGTGTTGGGATGCGAGGAAAGAAAGTAGGTTGCTGAACCATATTGGCTAGAGAATTGCTGACTGCAAAGACATCTGCTGTTCTCCTTGTGGATCGGTTTTTGAAGATCCTAGCCATTCCTTATTATGGACATTGAAGTCACCAAGAATAAGGACCTCGGAGGAAGGCTATTCAGAAATCAGATGGTCGGTTTTTTCAGAAAGGTAGTCGAAGGGCCGGACAAAGTTGTTGTCAGAAGGTGACCGGTAAATGCAACAGATGAATTTAGTTGCAGCCCTGAGAGAAGTATGTCCAAAGTATGTATTTTCTTCCAGCTTCTAAATTGGACAGTCTGGTGCAGGGTAGATTGCTACGGACGTATGCGCACACACCTCCATGCAATCTAAAGGAAGTAAGGAGCTCATACCCCGGGAAATTAAAGTGATTAGTGGCCGTTTTGGCACTGATTTAGATTTCAGTGACGAAGAGGAGTTGGAGTCATTAGCTTGGAGGAAATGGTGGACGGAGTTCAGGTTAGAATTTAGGCCACATATATTCGAGAAGGATACCTGCATACCCCTCTCCCGGAGATCCGAATGGAGGGGTATTTTATCTTCGGAATCTTTTGTACAAGGAGAAGCCATCATCATTTTTGTTTGTAAGGGAAACCGACTCATACGCCAGAACCGGAAACGTCCGTTGGGACTTCACCGGTCCCAAAAGTGCCAAGATTCTACTTTTATATATGGAGTGTAACTTGTCAAACATTCCATATTACACGGAACGAATGACTTTGCGCTTTTTCTGTAGACACTCAGTTTGCTCAAGTACAATTCCACAACCTCGGTAGATATTGGTTTTACAATATCTAATATAAAAAAAAATTTACCCCAACCTTCTATTGGGATTAGAGTCTCAGATTCTTGTATTCAGAGGTAACGTTCTTACCAGTGAATGATCAAGACTGCGACACTATAAAGTGCTGTTGTATAGAAAAACTGTAGTTCTCGCTTATTTTAGAATGTAAACATTTTGCTTATGAGTATGAATAAACCAGAAAAGCAACATATTAATGGATAAATATATAAGAGAGGTCTGCTCGGAGATAGAAAGCATAACAATGAATTCTTCTAAGGTAAAAGTGTTACTAGGTACACGCTGATGCAGTATTATTTAGGGAATCTGAACTTATAAAATGAATCTACGTGTGAGCACTGGGAAGACTAAAGTAATGTTGTTTGATAAAGAAGATGGAACAAGTACTTGCAGTCTCTTGATTCCGATATAGAAAGCAACGGGATTCAGATAATTAAGAAGGCTGTTTCTAATAATAAGACATAAGAATAGATGATGAGATACAAAGTAGGGTAAATGCAGGCAGACAGGTTTTAGGAGATATGACCACTATAGCTAGGAGTGAATGTATATCCAAAGAGGCCAAAGTGATTATATAATCGTGTATTGGTACCGACTGTGTCAATTAAGGATGTGTGATGTCCTCATGATTATTGAACACATTCATGGACAAATGTATTCAGAGGAAACGTTCTTACCACTGAACCACCAAAAGTGCGACACTAGAAAGTGCTGTTGTATAGAAAAACTGTTGTTATCGCTTATTTTAGAATGTAAACATTTTGCTTATAAGTATGAATAAACCAAAAAAGCAACATATTAATGGATAAATGTATAAGAGAGGTCTGCTCGGAGATAGAAAGCATAAAAATGAATGCTTCTAAGGCAAAAGTGTTACTAGGTATACGCTGATGATGCAGTATTATTTAGGGAATCTGAACTTATAAAATGAATCTACGTGTGAGCACTGAGAAGACTAAAGTAATGTTGTTTGATAAAGAAGATGGAACAAGTACTTGCAGTCCCTTGATTCCGATATAGGAAGCAACGGGATTAAGATAATTATGAAGGCTGTTTTTAATAATAAGACATAAGAATAGATGAGATACAAAGTAGGGTAAATGCAGGCAGGCAGGTGCTGGGAGATATGACCACTATAGCTAGGAGTGAATGTATATCCAAAGAGGCCAAAGTGATTGTATATATAATAGTGTACTGGTACTGACTGTCTCAAATAAGGATGTGTGATGTCTTCAGGGTTATTGAATACATTCATGGACAAATATACTGAGAGGAAACGTTCTCACCACTGAACCACCAAGAGAGCGACAATAGAAAGTACTATTGTATAGAAAAACTGTAGTCATCGCTTATTTTAGAACGTAAACATTTTGCTTATAAGTATGAATAAACCAAAAAAGCAATATATTAATGGATAAATGTATAAGACAGGTCTGTTCGGATATAGAAAGCATAAAAATCAATTCTTCTAAGGTAAAAGTGTTACTACACGCTGATGATGCAGTATTATTAAGGAAATCCTAACTCATAAAATGAATATACGTGTGAACATTGAGAGGACTAAAGTCATGTTGTTTGATAAAGAAAATGGAACAAGTAATTGCAGTCCAGTGATTCCGGTATAGGAAGTAAACGGATTTAGATAATTAAGAAGCCTGTTTTTAATAATAAGACATAAGAAGAGATGGTGAGATACAAAGTAGGGTAAATGCAGGCAGACAGGTCCTGGGAAATATGACCACTGTAGCTAGGAGTGAATGTATATCTAAAGAGGCCAAAGTGATTGTATATACAATAGTGTACTGGTACCGACTGTGTCAAACAAGGATATATGAATTCATGATTATTCAACACATTCATCGACAAATGTATAAGAGGAGTTTGGAGACAGAAGGCATCAAAATCAATGCTTCTAAGGTAAAAGTGTTACTATATGCTTCTGACGTTGTAGCAATGTAGCGGGTGCTACAGACTGATAACAGTAACAAGTAAAATAAATCTACGTGTGAACGCAGAAAAGACTAATTATTTAGTGTTTGATAAAGAGCGTGGAACAAGTACCAATATCAGTCTCTTGATAAATGGTAGTCTAGTAGAGGAAGTAACAGATGATGAAATACGAAGTAGCGTAAATGTAGATACAAAGATGCTGAAAGCTATGACCATTGTATTAGGAGTGAATCTGTATATAAGCAGGCCAAAGTACTGGTCCGAACTGTGCTATATGCGAGTAAAAATTGAGTGGGTCAAGCAAAACATGTAAGAAAAATTAATGCTGTTAGAGAGGACTAACTGAGACGAGTTACCGAATAACAAGAAGGGAGCCATAATTCACTATGTGAAAACTGGAACCTGTGATGAGCACTAATAAGTACACTTGGAGAACACCCAAATCACCACAACACATATTTCAGAGACCTTACGATCGTTTCGTTGACAATGTCAACATCTTCAGAGGAAGAAATTTCTAAACTAAAAAACTAGCTCCCGTGTATTTATATCGCGTCAAGGTAAACGAACTGGTCCGAAGTAAAAATTCTTGGACGACCATTTTACTTCGGACTAGTTCGTTTACCTTGACGCGATATAAATACACGGGAGCTAGTTTTTTAGTTTAGAAATTTCTTCCTCTGAAGATGGTGACATTGTCAACGAAACGATCGTAAGGTCTCTGAAATATGTGTTGTGGTGATTTGGGTGTTCTCCAAGTGTACTTATTAAGAAGGGACAAAGTTAGAAATGGATGGGTTCTGAACGAATGCAATGTAGAAAGGTCTATTGAAAGTACATATAAGACCAATGTGGTTAGGTGGTTTGGGCACACAGAAGGAATGAACAATAAAATACAAGTGGAGTTTACAGAGAGCTTGTGAATGGTAGGAGGGGTTTCGGAAGACCCAGGAAAGGCCGGATGTTGTGAGCGATATATTAAAGATGTCAATTATCAGAAGTTCGCATAACAGGAGAGCGGAGATGTATGGATGTGGAAAATACGAAAATAGCACGCCAGGAGAGAAGTGTATGGAGAAATATTGTTAGGAAAGAGCATAGGCTTTGTGGTGTGCCTACTCCTTTATCGTAATTTTTTTTTTTTTTTTTTCCTATGGTGGAGGTGAATGCATTTACGCAGACCAGTCCCTGGTTCTTCCACAATCAGTCGCCAGCTGGTACTGTGGGACTCCCCTTCCCTCCAGGTCAGGACTACCCACTAAACACCCCCATATTCATAGAGATGTGACGGAATCACCCTTTGGTATTGCTTCATCACACCCTACTCCATGTTGTTTTTTCCTTTTCTCTTCCTTTTTTTTTTTTTTTTTTTTTTTTTTTTTTTTTTTTTTTTTTTTTTTTTTTTTTTTTTTTTCCGGGAAAACTTTCAAAATGCTTTAAAAAAAATTACCTCTAAAAAAAAGCTATGATAACCGAATTTGGTACGTAGGTTTATAATATAAAAAATAAAGTATACACCAAAATTTAGAGTTCTATGTTACAAGAGAAAAGTTTGGTGCAAAATAATTTCTATGAAAATTCCTTTCCATAAAGCACTTGCTGCATCCAGACTTTTTTTTATTGTTGTCTAGTTTCAAAGTACATACAAATTTCAACGACGAAGACCCACGCGTGACCGCCGAGAGGATACTCTCGATGGTCCTGATAAAAATATCTATTTATTTTATATGTAATATAAGTACTTTACTCTTAGGTTTTAAAATACTTAACACATTAACACATTGACTTGGTCAGAGGCTTTTCTTCCAAAAAAAAAATTATTTTTACCCTACGCGCTTCGGCTGTTAACGGTGAGATGCTCTAGACAAAAAAGTACCCCCGACAGAGATAGAAAACGGATTTCCTTAAAACTGTATGATTATATCGAAAGTCTTACTGAATTGAGTTATTTCTCAGAAGGTGGCGCCTTATTCGGCTTGAATTTTGTAGAAACGTTGTAATAATTTTGCTTTCTGAGAAAAACGACGTTGTCATTTGTCTACTATTTTGTTTATATACCAAGTTTATGAAAGCGGGAGGGTGAAGGCCGGAGGGAGATGGGGATAATACGAATTCTATTGTACCTATGCTTTTAGATGAACTTCAGACAATATTTATGCCTATAACAATAACTTTGTAAGCGGTCGAATGAACGGGGCAGCGATTCGGCATTTATCAGGACGGAGAATAAATTCACATTATGGATTTTGAAGTCCGGTCTAATCTTATACAGAAATACTGTGCTTCAGCAAATTTTCATAAAAAATTTTGATTATGGAGATTAGGCTTTTAAACTCACAAAACATTTCTTCAAATGAACGCAAATTAATTTTGATTAAACCTCGACACATTAGCCTGCTCGTTCGGACCAATTTAAAAAAAATGTATTGCTGAAAAATGTAATGTATTTTGGTAAAACTTCGTTTCTTTGTTACCGTTCGTATACTTTTGTAGACCAAAATTTAAGTTTCTAGGTTAATGGCAAATTGGGTTATAAGAATGTACAAACTTTTAATGAAAATTGGCTACCATAAGGCAAGGTCTGCGGCCGGACCTTAATATTTTTCTGTCACTTTCTTTAAAAATGGGTACTGCTTTGGAGATAATATGTTTTTTCCTAAAATTTATCCTAAAAAAAATGGTATTGTATTTTGTTTCTTTACCGTTTGGCCATTTCAGGGACTATGTCTAGTGACCGACGCTAGACAGGCGTTTCGTCTTACCTATATTTAACCGAACTCCCGGGGTTTGTAAGCAGGGTAGGGATGTTTTACATGGCTAACATCGCGTGGTACACGATACCGACATCTTAGCGGCCTTTCTGAAGAGCGGGGTGCCTACACAAGAGTTGCACAAAACACATTGTTTTTATATAATAAATAATTATCATGCGCGGCACGACATATTTGGGATAATAACCACCACATAGATAAAGAAAATCTGAAACTTATCAAAAATGTTAAACACCCAGCAAAGCTAGATGCGTAAGAGAGTATTTATATTTCTAAGGTAATAAAAAACAAAAGTTCCTAAACCGAGCGCCGCCACTGATGTATAGTTCTTTGTTTGCACACTCTTTGATAAAGATAAATATTCCGAAACTTGCAAGGTAAAGTTATAACGGGAGTTCAAAAACCTCGTCCGGTAATTAAAGTAGAATACACAGAAAAATTGTCTGCGATTTCGTCTCCCTCTAAGTATCGGTCTTTGCCTAAGTTTAGTTGCAGGTAGTTTATAATTTTTCATCCTCTGATAACGCTAAATTTGTTAGTGAAACGATCGCCGGGTCTCTAAAAATATGTGTTGTGGTGATTTGGGTTCTCCAAGTGTACTTATACATACTGAAGTTAGTGACATTTTAGAATCATGTGTATTCTAGTCCTATTATATAATTACTGCCCCCACATTTTATTTTGCTTAATTCGTTTTTAGAGCTGGTTATTCGTGAAGATTAGATAATATTAACGACAGCAAACATCCGCAGAATCGATACCATAAGAACGGGAAATATCAAGAAAGGTAGATTGAGTAGGTAGGTAATTTGATGATTCTAGGTCCGCTGCTTATGGAATTGTTGGCAACGTTGTCTTTCCAGCTAAATGGGTTTTAACTTGAAACTGACCAACAGACCGGAACCATTACCACGAAACAAGTGAGACTATCAATCAAACATCTGTTCTGGACGTTTTGTAACCATGTTGAGTTTATTCAGAAAAATCCTTCTTGATTTCGAATGTTATGTTTTTGTTTTCCACAGTAACAACAAAGCATAAAATATGATTTGTAGTTGAAATTAGATTGATTAATAGTGATGAAAGGTAGAGTTGTGGGAGTCATCACACCGATAACTCAAAAAATAATGGGCCGATTTTGATAAAATTTCATGAATACCTTCCTTTTGCAAGTGGTTTGGATAAGTTCGTTAGCCAGGAAAATCGAAATCTTGTGTTTTCTTTAGAAACAAATTAATATCTCCGGAAATAACAAAGTAAGGGAAACCAAATTCATCGTTTTATATTGCTATAGGTAAATTACCTACCAAAATTTAGCGATATAGGTCAAAAGACAAAAAAGTTATGGGCATTTACAGAAAAATAAATTGGGGTTTTCATCAAAACGTCAAAGTGACCATTTAAAATGTCAAAATTGGCAACATTTAGGCAAAGAACTTGAATCTAATACGGGCTATGGAAAGAAATGTCTCAAGAAGAATGTTTTACAAACCCTGAAATCTTAGTTTCAGCCGTCATGGTCCTTCATTTTACTAAAATGTTTCCAGAAAATTCATTTCAATAGATCCTTTCTCTGATGCTTGGCAGTAGTCTTAGCTATAGAGTTTATCGTTTAATGGTATATCACTTTTGTCGAATTTTCGTAAAAAATCAATAAAGCTTAATACATCCCTTATTATACAAGATATGGAAAAAAATTGTATACATTAATTATAGGGTGTCTTGAGCTACATCTTAAAAAACTATTTCTACAATAACAGTGTGGCCCATAAGTCGTTGGTGATACAATTATTATTTTTTTTAGTCGAACATGCCTTATGTTATTGCATTTTTGCATTTTTTCATCGAAATATAATGCACGTTTGTAAATAAAGAAATTCTGGACGCAGCAAGTGCATTATGGTAGCGAATTTTAATTAAAAGCTTCATATTTGAGAAGCTCAATTTGCTATTAACCTATAAGGTTGACAAGAAACGGATTTTTTCGGTTACACTTTAAGTTTACTTTCGGAAATTTTTGTACGTTTTCAAACAAGAAAGTTATTTTGATAAAACATGGCACATTGTTTTATTACTATATATGTTATACTGGCAATCAAATTTGATGCCTGCTTTCTGAAAAAAACACACATATTTGCTATTAAAAACATTTTAATGAAAATTCACTAGTATAACGCACTTGCTGCGTCCCGAAGATGTTCCATCAAAGACTTGTTATTTAAGCAGTTAATAAAAGCTACAAGAAATTACAAAACTTAAAAAAACCACCCATTCATACTAGTAAATATACTATCTATATACTATATAGCATCTTCAGCTGGACCTTATAAAATTATTTTAACAATCACAGGGTAAGTCGTTGGTGATACATTTTTTTTGAACACCTCTTATATTACTGCATTTTTACATTTTTCATCGATTTATCATTCATGCTTGTGGGGAAAACATTGATAGAGATCAACGTTTTCAAGTTATTTAAATTGTTTTGCAACTTTCCGCATTTTTGGCACATATCAAAAATTATGATACTGCGTTTTAACCAATATATAACAGAGTCCCATAAAACTGACGCATTCAGAGAGGTCTTTATATTATTCGTCAAAAAAATCGAAATGCCATATACAGGTGCTCTTAAATAATGACTGATTTTACAAAAGTTCAAACTGTCACAGCCAATTGCTTCAAACGGAATAACCTGTATTTTGTGTTTCAGAAGCGAAGGGCATAATAGAATAATATTTAATAAGTTTTGTAAAAAAAATGTTTTCGGATTTTCATGAATTTTTTTTTGCGACTTTTGCCGAAAAGCTTTTTGGGATTAAACGGCTTGAAGAGGGGGCCAGGAAAATCGGACTAGTTTTCTCGGGAACATTTAAAGTTTATTTTCGGAAAATTTTGGTACTGTTTCAAACAATAAAGTTATTTTGATGAAATGTATTACATTGTTTCTGCTATATAGGTTATACTGGTAACCACATTTGATGTCTGCTTTCATTAAAAAAGGAATGTGTGCTATTAAAAACATTTTTATGGAAATTCACTACCATAACTTACTTGCTGAGTCCAGACTTTTTAAAATTTTGCTTCAGGAGAGCCCAAGCCCCACTGTCTTTAAAGTATAAATGTGTCTGACAGATGCAGAAAAAAAGATTGAATGTGAAAAATTTGGCATAGACATCAACAATCTCCTGATCTTGATCTTATGAAACCTTATCTCCATACACCATAGAGGAGTAAATAAGTAAGGCATTTTTGCTTCGACTAGCAAAGGACCAGAAACACTTTGGGTTACAAGAAATGAATAAATAGATTGTCAAAATTAAGTATTAATTATTTAAATTTTGTTAAGGATCGGTTAGTACACTTACCCCACAACTTTTGATCGTCAGTACTCAACATACCTGGAAAGAATAAAAGCTATTAATAACCCACATTCAAAACATATTCTATTATAAATACAGCTCATGTATTAGTGAATTTTTGTTTGAAAAAATTAACTAATAGAGAGGTATCGATGGTGAGACTTTTCAAACATTATTTCAAATGAGCGCGAACTAGGACCCCTAGAACCCATATCCGGGGTCAGTTTCAATTTTTATATGTTTATCCAACCGATAACTCAAAAATAATTAACAGATTTTGATGAAACTCGGCAAGTGCCCTTCTTCTTAATGGCTTGGACGAGTTCGTTAGCTAGGAAAATCAAACAAGGTTTTCCGGGAAATTTTTGAGTTTTCTTTCGAAAAAATGTTTTTCTCTGAAAATTACAAAGCTATTTTAATGAAATTTGGCGTACAGGTTGCCTTTGGGAAGGCCTTACTACTTCCAAAACTCAATTTTCTAAGTTTATCGAAAATTGAGTTATCCAAGGTTGAAGCATTTAATAAAAATTCACTACCATAACGCACTTTCTGCGTCCCGAACTTTTTTGCACAGGGAACTAATAATATTTTTATGGAAATGAAGAAGGTTAAAATAGTTGGGGACGCAGCAAGTGCGTTACGGTAGTGAATTTTCATTAGAATAATATATTAGTGATTTAGCCTTATATTAAGAGTTATAACAAATTACTTTATTTAATTAGGAACAGTAAAAAATAAGGTAACCGTATGTCAAACATAAATATTTATACAGTAATTTTGATATATTTTTCTGATATCTATAGATTAAAAGAGACTTGTCGTAAATGGCAACCCCGCGGATTGTGTATTGTGACATGTTTTCGTAGCCTGTGCGTTTAAAACTTAATTTGGAGATTTTTTTTACGACGGAAGCTAATGGTCTAAGTATATCAGCCTATAAAAGCAAAGTATGTGTATTCAACAAAAAACACGCTAATCCAACATCCAGTGTTGTTTTAGGCGATAAGATTCTACCAGTACATAACACGGTAACATTTTTAGGCATAGTTCTGGATAGAAAACTCCTGTGGAAAGATCACATAAGCACTATTATAGCAAGAACCGAAAAGGGGATAAACATATTAAGAGTACTAGCTGGCAAAGCCTGGGGTGCAGATCCAGATATCGCATTAATGATATATAGATCGTTCATCAGATCAATAATAGATTATGGATCCATTTTGTATAACCAAGCAGCAAAAACTCATCTTAAAAAGCTCGAAGTTGTCCAGAACAAATGCTTGAGAACTTGCATAGGCGCCCTAAACAGCACACCAATTTGTAGCCTGTTAGCCGAGTGTTCCGAATCGCCAATCAACATTCGAAGGTCGATGCTGTCCACCAGGTTTTTATTGAAAATACATGCCAAACAAAGCAGTCTCATTAACAAGATATGCAATCTAAATGTTCTAGACCTTACACACCCATACTGGAAAAATAAGAAAGCTCCAGCATTGGTAGAAGAATATAGAGATATACTAATAAAGCTGCAAGATGACATATGGGTTGACAAATACAACAGCATTTATAGACTACCAGAGAAAATTCCAGACACACCCATTATATTTCTGACAGACTATTCAATATTTCCGATAGAAGTGAGAAACAGACTATTTGATTTTGATTTGGAAAATATGGTACCAGACAATTACATCCTGTTTACAGACGCCTCCAAGTTAGAGAAGAAAGTAGCATTGGCCATATGGGACCCACAAAAAGATCTTAGTAAAAATATGCAAGTAAAAGAACTGTTTCCTATATGCACTGCAGAGTTCATAGCTATAATAGAAGCATTAGATATTGCTAAGACCATTGACCATACCAACTTTGTAATTGTAACAGACAGTAAAAGTACACTTGAAAAGCTAGCCAAGTTAAATGTGACTTCACAGTGTAACTATTTGCATGAGATTTACACACGGAGGATTAATACCTTACATAAACAAAATAAAAAAGTAACTTTGATTTGGGTTAAGGGACACTGTGGAATCGCAGGTAACGAGATTGCCGACAAACAGGCAAAAGAAGCATTGACTAGCGGCGTTATGTTAGATTACAAATATTTTTACAAGGATGTATACTCCTATGTGACATCACTGCACCAAAAAGAATGGCATGATCAATTTATTAGAGATACGAATGGGGCATATTATAGGAGTATACAACCTACAATACCTAAAAAACCATGGTTCATCAAAAGCAACCTTAGCAGGCAAGAAATTAAAATTATATGTAGACTTAGGTTTAATCATGCCCTTGTACCAAAACATCTATTTAAATTAAGGTTAGCTGATAGTCCGCTTTGTGGATGTGGTGAATTGGGTGACCCAGAGCACACCCTGCTGAATTGCAGCTTATCCGCAGCGTATATAACAACATTTGTAGACAAGGTTTGTGGGCTAAAAAGTGTACAAATACCATTTAATTTGCCGCAACTACTAGAATCCAAAAACATTATAATATATAAATTAATCACCAACCATGTCAAATATCTAAAAATAAAGATATAGATATACGTAGTGAATATTTAGTTTTAGGGGTAGGTGTGTGTATGAGGAGTGGGTACAGATGTGTGTACGTGTGGGTGCTTGTGTGAGTTGGAAACAATCTAATCAAATTAATTTAAGATCACTATATGTATAGTTATATAAGTCACCTAATGTCTGTCCTAGTGTAATACCTTTACTTACCGTGGCCCTTCTGTGTTGTGGTAGATAAGTTGCTCTGACAGGCCCCAGGGCATGAAGATGTGTGTTCCCTGTCTGATATCCCTCAATAAAAATGATAAGGAAAAAATACTAATAGTTATGGCAATAATAGATGGTAAAATATGTAGTAGGTAATAAGTTTGTTAAAGTAGGTGTTGGGTAATGTGTAAAGTATAGTGATCTCATACACAGTTTGCTACACCCAATGAGGGTAGATATTAATTAACGGCGACATAGAAAAATCGAACGACAGTAATTGTGCGAATGGTTAACCTAAACCGCAGCCAGAAAAACCGAACAATGAATGAATGAATGAGATTTTTTTTACAATGGCAGCGGAACCCTGATTTATCTCTCTGACATGGTCTAACATTATAGACATCCAATTTCAGGTCATGTAGTAGATTATTGATTTTTTATTTATTTATAACTCAAGATCTACTGAACCAGCACCAAGTGAGATGTAAGACACGAAGCACAGCTGCCGTGACAACATACTACTTGGTTCCGCAACGAGGTGGCGGCACGTGCTACGTGACTTACATCTCACTTAATGCTGGAAGGCTGGCTACCAAAGCCGTATTACTTTAGGGGTGTATTTTCGCTGCAATTAGTATGCCGTACAGACGAGCTCTAATTAGAGCGAAACCGGTCTGGATTCTAATTGTGGTGAGAATGCATCTAGCCTTACATCTACTGAACCGATTGAGTTCAAATTTGGTAAGGAGGACCACTTGCACAATGTGTACGTGCTTGTCAAGTTTTAGTTTAATATTTCTAGTCATTTAAAAGATATTGCGTTACCGGTTGGATATACACACATACACACACAATATATATATATATATATATATATATATATATATATATATATATATATATATATATATATATATATATATATATATATATATATATATATATATATATATATACAAACATGTCACTGTATATTTTATGATTTTATATAAAGGTTGTTCCGAATAATAAATAGATGCGGGTGTATACATAGTACATGAGTGTCAGCGTGTCGTCGCAATGAGAGGAAGATGGCCCCAAGTAAAACCAATTTATAATTCTCATGAATAGTGTAATAAAAGTGCGGACAGACGTCACGTTTTACATCAGAGACGCAACATGAGAGAAAACTGTCTGCAAACCTGCTATACGCGATTATCATCATAGACCTGCTTCTACAAACAATATTAATACAATGATTATTAGTGAACAAATGCCCGGAGTCAGTTAATTAATTCATGGTTACTAGCAGATACTGACAGTAATACAAGCTTGTCATATGTACGTACAAGCCTGCACCATTAATTTTATAAAGATTGCTGAGAATGTTATTATAATCAGTGAAGAAAACGTCTGGACGCAGCAAGTGCGTTATAGTAGTGAATTTTCATAAAAAATTTCTTAATGGCAATATGTATGTCTTTTTTAATAAGACATGGCATTTGGTATAAGCTATATAGTAAAAGCAATGTACCATATATCATCAAAATAACTTTTGTGTTTGAAAATGTGCAATCATTTTCTATAAAAAAACTTAAAATATTTCCAAAAAAAACTGGTACGATTCTCCTAGACAATGAATCTCTTTAAGCTATTTACATACCTGCCAAGATGTAATTATCCACAAAAATCTTTTTGACAATGACTCAAAAAACAATGTTTGCATAAAAATTTGCAAACATTTTTTTAACGAAAAATCGTGATTTTCTTTACAAAAATTGGCTTAAATAACGTTACTCGAAAATTATGTTTTTAACGAACATTTGCTAAACCATAATATTAATTTTATTTTTATATTTTTTTTACAATAACTTATTACCGTTTATTTTACTAACACGTGGGCGTTGTTTTCATTTTTTTTAGTGAATTTTCGTAGAAAAAATTCACCAATGGGGAGATCCCGACTTTTGAATTTTGAAAAAAATTTTGCAGATGAGCGCGAACTAGGCCCCCTAGAACCCATATCCGGGGTCAGTTTAAGTTTATATATATATATATATATATATATATATATATATATATATATATATATATATATATATATATATATATATATATATATATATATATATATATATATATATATATATATATATATATATATATATCACACCGATAACTCAAAAAATAATGGGCCGATTTTGATAAAATTTGGCATGTACCTTCTATTTGTAAATGGCTTGGATAAACTTTTTAGCCAGGAAAATCTGACGTGGTTTTCTGGGAAACTTTTGAGTTTTCATTCGAAAAAAAAATTTATCTCAAAAAATAAAAAAGCTATGATAACCAAATTTGGTAGGTAGGTTTACAATAATAAGTAAACTACACACCAAAATTTAGGTTTCTATGCTACAAGAAAAAAAAGTTATTATAAAATATTTTGTGACAGATCATTTCTATGAAAATTCACTACCATAACGCACTTGCTGCGTCCAGGCTTTTTTTAATATAAACTAGTGGACCTGTGCAGTCGTCGAAATTCGACCGTGGTTCATTAAATTTTTACGGTTGAGCGTTATTCATGTTCTTTTGTCATAGAGAATAACCTCTATAATTTCAGAGCAACAGTTGGACCACAGATTTTTGACACTCAATGAACGCAATCTATATACAACTATGTGACCTTAGAGTAATATGTGTTTGACATTGACAGATTAATAACGGTCACCTCAGAACTGGCACAGCCCGGAAGAATCCTACTGTCTAATTAAAACAAATCATTGTTTAATCTATTTGTAGCAAATATGATACATAAATTTTATCTTTCTGCGCTCCTTCTCCATATGAACTTTTACTATGACAAATCTTATACTCCTCCGTACGCGGCATCTGCTTAAAAAAGGGGTATAAAGTATATATATATATATATATATATATATATATATATATATATATATATATATATATATATATATATATAATCTTAAAGTATAAGTAAATTTGCAGATCAGCGTAATGTTCATTTTTTTGGAAAAAATCAGAAACATGCTTAGAGGAACCTCTGTACGCATTAGCAATCAGACAAAACACACAAACACACACACACACACACACACACACACACACACACACACACACACACACACACACACACACAACAAGCACGCACGCACGCATCCACCCACCCACGCCATCACCCACTCACCTAAGTATGGGCCCAGCAAGTACATTATGGTAGCAAATTTTCATCTATCAATTTAATATATCAATAAAATTCTGTGACCATTCTGTCTCAGGGCTAGTGTTTATCACACTGAGACCTTAGAAACGATATCCAGCGAGATATATACATAAGCATGTAAAGTCTGAAACTGACCTGGGAGACGCGCTAATTTGAAAAGCTTTTTCAAAAATTCAAAGGTCGTTACTCCTTTATAGGCAGAACTTTCTTTATAAAAATTCGCTAAAGACGTACGCCCGTACGTACATTTGTTTGTTTCCAAACAGATTTCTGTTATACATTTCCTTGTCTCCAAAAAAGCTTCCCGATTAGTTATTAATTATTTTACTGTTTTTGCTGTTCATTTTTGCAATAAATTTAAAAACCCTAGTATTACTTCCACATTGTCACAACGTGCGGAAGTATCGCATCGGCGACGAAGTTTTCAATTTTTTTTCTTCGCTTAAACGCCGTAAAAAGAATCAAAACATATAGAAAACATGACTTGGGAACGAAAATGTGTTTGTCTGTCTGTCTGTATGTCTGTCTGTTTGTAGCCACGAGAACTTTAGAACGAATTGAGATATCGTCTTCAAATTTGGTATACAGTTCAATTGACAAACGAACGGTTAGGATTGTTTTTGGGTAAAATCGCTCCTGGGGTGATTTGGTGAAAATTTACATTTTTCCGTTAAAATTCAAGTATGTGTGTGTGTTTTGTTTCTTTAACGTCGGCCTATTTCCGCGACTATGGCCAATCACCGACGCCAGGGAGCAGTTTTACCTCACCATCCTGGAAATTTTGCCGAACCCCTGCCTTTCTGTAAGGAGGGTATGTATCTTTAACGTGCCCAACATCGCATGGACACGGGACCGACGGCTTTACGCCCCCTCGGAAGGGCGGAACGTGCAGACATTCAACTTGCTCAAATACAATGCCGGAACCTCGGCTGATGTTAATGTTACAGTTTGTACTGAAAAAGTGAAAGGGATCGAACCCAGTACCCTTCGGTTTAGAGGCACACGTTCTTACCTCTGCCCCCGAGGTTCTTAAAAAAATTCAAGTAATATAACGTTTTAGGGTTTAGTTATTAGAAAACTTTTAATTTCATCAAACACCTGGTATTCTGTACTGAAATTAAATTAGGGGTTAAATGTGTGAGGGTGGAATATTGTTAACAAAAAAATTTTGTTGTTGCTAAAACAGCGTGAAAAGTCTCATAACATGTAGAAAACTTGATTCTGGAACGAACTTTTTTTGTCTGTCGGTCGTTCAGTCTGTCGCAACGTACGTATTCTCTTAATAGGCGCAATAACTTTCGAACCAATTAAAATATCATCTTCAAATTTGGTGTGCAGTTACCACCCGGCAAAGGAACGTTTCGCGGGGGTAGGGGATACATAAGGGATGAATTGGTGAAAATTGACATTTTTTATAATAAAACTCGAGTATAACGTTTCAAATGTTTATGGGTACAGGAATACAAATATTTTCTTTGTGGTCAAGTTAAATTAATTCCATGAGAATGTATTTCTGAAAAGAATAAATTATCAAAGCTATGTGGAAGTTATGATTCAATTTGCAACACTTTCTTTTTTGAATAGACCATGTAGAGATCTTTCAAATGAGGCAGCGCAATCGCATACTTCCTATTTAAAAATTTTATGGGTTGCAACTGTCACTCGAACGCGGTTGAATGTAGGGGTGAAGTTTTCACGTTGCTGGGTGTCATTCGTTAATCTAAAATCGACGTATTTCGGGATTTATATAAATATGCACAATAATTTACATACTGAATTTATTCCATTTGGCTGTTCTAGACTGTATAGCGATTTATTAAGTTTAATCAACAAATCCTCCACGACATAATCTTTTGTCTTTAAAATGAAGTTAGCAAAATACATTTTAATTCCAACTGATTTAACGTAGTTATTAAGGATCAATCATTTTAGCGAATTTTTGTTTTTAAAAATTCGCTTATGGGGATATCTGTGTTTATATATATATATATATATATATATATATATATATATATATATATATATATATATATATATATATATATATCCGACCGATAACTCAAAAAATAATGGACCGATCTTGATTAAATTTGCAGAGTACTTTCCTTTTGTAAGTGGCTTGGATAAGTTTGTTAGCCAGGAAAATCGGACCCGGTTTTCCCGGAAAATGTTGTGTTTTTTATAAAAAAATTCATATCTCCGGAAATAACAAATTAACGGCAACCAAATTGGTACGCGTGTTTGTATTATAAAGAGTGAACTCTGCACCAAAATTTAGGTCCTTAGCTTTAAAGACAAAGAAGTTATGGGCAGTTAAAGCAACAAATTTTGGAGTTTTCCTCAAAACGTCAAACTCGCAATTTTAAACGTCAAAATTGGCAATGTTTAGGGAAAGAATGTAAAACAAATACCGATTGTTGAAAGAAAATGTTGCAAGAAGGGTGTTCTGAAAACCCTTAAGTTTCAGATTCAACCGTCATTGCCCTTCATTTTACTAAAATATTTAGAAAATATTAATTTCAAATAGACCCTTTCTCTGATGCTTTAGCTGTCAGTTTAGTTAAGTTTGCTGCCTTTTTGGATATTTATTTGTAGGTTTAGTGAAGTTTATGGTTTAACGGTCTATAATTTTTTTAGCTAATTTTCGTAGAACAAATTTGTTAATGCATTTTTGCATTTTTTATCGAAATATTATGCGTTTATAAGAAAAAAATCTGGACGCATAAGTGCGTTTTGGTACCGAATTTTCGAAAAATTTGCAGATTAGCTCCCGAACGCTTTTCAAAAAACTGTTTTCAGAAACCTGCCTAAGCGACCAACCGTCCCCTTCCCTCCCCCGATCCACAGACCCCAAGAAAAATTTCTTGTTCACACTCCCCAAGGAAGTTACGGGACCAGGAGTGAGTAGGGGTGCATAATTTTTTTTATAGCTAAATTTCGTAGAACAAATTCGTTAATGCATTTTTGCATTTTTTGTCGAAATATGATGCGTTTGTAAGAAAAAAATCTGGACGCAGTAAGTGCGTTTTGGTAGCGGATTTTCGGTAAATTTGCAGTTTAGCTCCCGAACGCTTTTCAAAAACTGTTTTCAGAAACATGCCTAGACCCTCCCCTGGATCCACAAACCGCAAGGAAAATTTCTTGTTCACACTCCCCAAGGAAGTTACGGGACCAGGAGTGAGTAGGGGTGTATAATTTTTTTAGCCAATTTTCGTAAAACAAATTCGTTAATGCATTTTTGCATTTTTTATCGAAATATGATGCGTTTGTAAGAAAAAAATCTGCACGCAGTAAGTGCGTTTTGGTAGCGAATTTTCGGTAAATTTGCAGTTTAGCTCCCGAACGTTTTTCAAAAACTGTTTTTAGAAACCTGCCTAGACCCCCCCTGGATTCACAAACCCCAAGAAAAATTTCTTGTTCACGCCCCCTAAGGATGTTACGGGACCAGGTGTGAGTAGGGGTGCTGAGCAGGGTAGGTAGTAAAAAGGATATATGAGCAGAAAATTCGAATAAAGCGGGCTTAAAGAGGTCTTTTTCACATCTTGAAGCCATATCCCCCTTAAACCCTGCCTACCCCGCACAGCACCCCTATTCACTCCCAGTCCCATAACTTCCTTGGGGGGTGTGAACAATACATTTTTCTTGTGGTTTGTGCATCCAGGTGGGGTCCTAGTAATGTTTCTGAAAACAATTTGTTGAAAAGCGTTCGGGAGCTAATGTGCAAATTTACCGATTTTTCCTTAAAGCCTTCAAATTTCAATAACTCAATTTGCTATTAACGTAAGCTTTGTTGGTTAGAAAACCAACAGTTTAGTTTATTTTCGGAAATTTTTTTTGTATATTTTCAAACCATAAGTAATTTGGTAAAATATAGTACAGTATTTCTACTACATAGGCTATACCGGTAATCAGATTGATGCCTGCTCGCATTTGCTATTAAAAACATTTTTATGGAAATTCACTTCCATAACACATTTGCTGCATCTAGACTTTTGAAAAATGTTTATATATTTTCAAACAATAAATTTATTTCGCTGAAATATGGTACATTGTTTCTACTCTATAGGTACCCAAGTTTGATGCCTGCTTTCATCAAAGAAAGACATTTGCTATTAAAAATATTTAAAAAAAAATTCGCTACCATAACGCACTTGCTGCGTCCAGAGCTTTTTATTTTAGTGTCTAAATGCATTTGTCCGTTGATGTCTATAAATATTGTTTATTGTAATATGTACACTTGTCTTGTAGGTTTCTTTGCATAGTATCTTATCGCCAGATTAAATTGCTACTCAAAGAGTAGCAGTTAGCCATGAATATAAATGTCATATATGCAAAATATACAACAAACTTCAAGGTTACGTCTCCTTGTATTTTAATCAATGAAGATTTGCTTCAGTCCCAAGTCTGTACTTCAATGAGTTTAATGGAAAACAGGTTTTTGTGGAAGTAGTCATGTTATTTTTAATTTTTTAATCTTTTACACGGCGCCCACATGGTCATTTCATTGATAGTTTTCTTCTTGTATATGGGCAACTCATGTAATCAGTTTTATGGTCACAGCATCCACCGTGTAATAGAAAACAAGTAAGTTTAAAAATTGAGAATTCTTCGTTCGGTTGAAATTTACCTTGGATAAATTGCTGGGATTGTAATGAATTTTATGTTGCTGAAACAATTTTAAGTCTGAGCGAACTGGACGGAAAATAAAACGAGTTTCACGTGATGTCTTCGCCCGTTGGTTTTGTAAACTTTACTAAACAAGTTTTTTGCCGTAACTTATGCTAAAGTCAACTAAATCCTATTACAATCTGTTGTTTACAAATATTACAACCTGCCCAGACATATGCAATAGCGCACTGGGATCAGGGAGAAAGTACATACAATGCAAAAGCCCGTCTGAGTAGTTTTATTTTTAGGTTTAACATTTTTATCAGTTAAAATGTTCAAGCTGCAATTTTAAGGAAATTTCTTCAAATGAGTACGACCTAAGTATAGTCGGTAACAATATGCAGCGTGTAAAAGCCAAATGGACTAAATTCATTATTTCGGTTACTGTACATTCTTATAAAAAATCCCGAAACCCGTCAAATTTAGATTATAAATTTACATTTTTCAACGTGAAAATGCGAAATCTACCTTCAACCCCCCTCGAATGACAGGTACAACCCCCAATTTTTTAAAGGAGAAGTATAGGCTTGTGATATGTCGTTTAAAAGTTCTGTTCATTGTCTATTCAATCGTTTTCAAGTTTATTGCAACAATTAAGATAGAATAAAAAAAATCATGTGGTTACCAAAATTCGCTACAATACAATAAAAAACTAAAATGTAATGGAAAATGTAATAAAATGTAAAACACTAAAAAGAACTATGAATGTCAATGAAGTAGATGTTCAAAATGTTCACCGCGAACTTCTTGGCAACACCTTAATCTTAAATAAAACTGTCTTCTAACAGTATTTAACATATCAGGCGTAATTCAACTAATCGCAAGCGTTATTCGTTCTTTTAAGTTATTTTAATCAAAAGGTTTAGTTTTGTACACAATGCTCTTCACATATCCCCATAAAAAGAAATCTAATAAGGTAAGATCAGGTGATCGCGCTGGCCCCATCCTATTGATCCTCGCCTCCCTATCCACAGATTGGGAAATATTGCATCGAGGTACTGCCGGACATTGAGTTGGTAATGTGGTGATGCTCCATCCTGCTGAAACCATATCGTATTCACTGGAACTTGAGGGTTTCCTGGATCAGGATCTAAATTTGCCAAAGTTGGAATGACATCATTTTGAAGTAGTGCCAAATAATTATCGCCATTCAAATTACCCTCAATGAAAAGGGACCAATGATATGGTTTCCAACAATCCCTGCCCAAACATTAACTTTCTGAGGGTATTGCGTGTTTTTCTCTCATCCAGTGAGGATTTGTCGTTGCCCAGTAGCGACAATTTTGCCGATTAGCATGACCGTTAAGCGAAAAAGTGCACTCATCAGAAAACATAACGTCTTCTAATTGGATAATATTGTTATCCAACATGTCCATCATTCGCTCACAAAAATAAGTTATCCTATCAAAATCGTCTTCCATGAGCTCCTGAGTAGGTATCATTTTATAGGGATGCATTTTATTTTCTTTTAATATGTTAACTATCGATGCATGGCTAACATTAAATGTAGTGGATGCCTGTCTAGCCGATGTATGTGGCTTTTCCACAAATTCAAGCATCACATCTAATTTGATTTCATCACTTAGTGCATTGGCTGCTTTTTTGTATCCGCCTTACATGACCAAACTCGCGAAACTGCTTCTCTATTTTACTATTGTTCCTTGGGATATAGGCGGTAAATCAGGAAATTTCTCATGAAATAGGAGAGTTACATGATGTGTTCGGGTTTTATCTCCGTAACCAATCATTTGTATAACGGTTATTTTTATGCATTTCCGTTAATCTAACCAGTTTTCAGAATTGAAGTTAACGAAATTCAAACTAAAATTATAATACTCACAATTTAAATGGCAACTTATAATTACAAAACAATTTGCTTAGGCGTTTTAAACAAACTAACATTGTCTCGTCACCTCTGTAGCTTCCATCTTTTCCATACCATTTCTCTTTTCCCTTAGTAATTTAGGAAGAGAAATATTTGAAGTTTCTTCTGCCAAACCTTCTTCAGTTTCAGCTTGTAATCGTAGTTTCATTGCTTGTATATATTTTTTGATGTCATTATATACTTTTTCCATTTGTTCAAAGTATCTAGCCTCATAGTAAGGGTGTTCTAGAGGCCCTACTGCTTCTAATTGTTTGTTGTTTGCTATAGCCGTGGGCCATTCTTCTTCCAATAAATTTTCTTTTTTCTCGAACCCTTCAAGTGTTTCTCTATTAACTGGTTCTTTCTTCATGTTTGTTAGTAAATTGTTCATTGATTTACCTACTGCCCCCTGGACTGCTGCCAGAGTATTAACTTCCTCCATTATGCTTCCTTAATTTTATTTTATTTAATCAATATTTGTAGTTTTTTGTTACCTTGTCTGATTCCTAGTTCTTTTTGATTTGGTTTTTATTTTGTCGCTTGTGACTTATATTTTGTCTTTAACCCTATATTGGTGCTTTTTGTAGACGCTTGTGTCCTTGATTGCTTTGATTACTTTGAATTTGACCCTGTAGAGGTGCCCTGCTTCAAACTGACCTTGTATTGGTGCTTTGTTTTTGAACTTGACCTTATATAGGTGCTTTTTTGGACGCTTGTGTCCTTAATTACTTTGAATTGGAAATGACCTTATTTTGGTACTTTCCTGGACGCTAGTGTCCTATATTTGCTTTGTATTCTGTCCTTTATTTGCTTTGGATTTGGACGTTTCTGTCCTATATTTGCTTTGGATTTGGACGCTTCTGTCCTATATGGAAAAGTATATAAACACCGAATTACTAAAATTTCTTGAAAAACACAGTCTAATCCACGACAGGCAGTATGGATTCGGTCAGCGCATATCGACTGCCGACCTCCTTTCCTTTGTCACCCATTCTTGGAACAAGTCTATTGAACAACACGGTGAATCCCAGATTGTTGCTCTAGACATATCCAAAGCATTCGACAAGGTCCGGCACGCAGCGCTGCTTAATAAACTTCCGGCCTATGGCCTACCACCAAAACTTTGTGGACAGCAAATTTCCTCTCCAACAGGAGCATATCTGTTGTGGATGGCCATTCCTCTAAACTGTATCCAATTAATGCAGGAGTTCCTCAAGGTTCAGCTTTAGCCTCTACTTTGTTTCTTCTACACATCAATGACCTCCTCTCGAGCACATCCAACCCAGTTCACAGCTACGCGGACGACAGCACCCTCCATTCAAATATACAATATTCCAAGCCTGTCTCTTTAGCCCAATTAGATCAGGATCGCAGACTCATGGAGGGTTCTGTCTCCGTGGATCTCCAAAAAATATTAGACTGGGGAAGTAGAAATCTTGTACAATTCAACCCCACCAAAACTAAGTCTTGCTTTCTTTCTCACAAGAGATACACCAGCCCTAGACCCATCACAATGAACAACCAACTTATTCAAAGTAATGAGTCATTTTCTCTTGTTGGCATTTCTGTGGATCGAAATCTTAATTGGCACCAACATGTCACATCAATTGCAGAAGCGGCTGCTAAGAAATTAGGTTCCCTTTTCCGGGCTCGCAAATACTTTTCACCAGCTAATCTCTATACCTTATATACTTCACAAATAAGGCCAAACCTCGAATACTGCTCCCACATCTGGGGTGCCGCTGCCGCTTCCACACTCGCTATCCTGGACTCCATTCAAAAGAGAGCTATACGTCTCATCGGTGACCCTACCCTCACCCAAAGGCTGCCAGGGGCACTGCTCAGAGGAGCTTTCCTCCATAGTTCCCCCACCTGCTGCCCCCAACAGATCTACCAGGGGAACAGAGCGAATGCACCCTTTTACTGTCCAGGTCACCAGACATAGAACATCTTGTTATGACCGCTCTTTTGTCCCGAGGACTTCCAAGTTGTGGAATTCCTTGCCGGCACATGTTTTTTCTTCTCCGAACCTCCAAACCTTTAAGTCCAGGATTAACAAGCTGCCTCTTTCCTCCTTGTCAACAGCCACGGTACGATAGTATTTAGGCTGTAAGCCCTCGTGGTGTGTTGTTGAAATTAAAATATATATATATATATATATATATATATATATATATATATATATATATATATATATATATATATATATATATATTGCTTTTACCTAAAATAAAAAGGTATTTGGAGACTTGGGTTAAAGGATGCTTGATAAGGATAATTGATTTTAAACTTGAGGATTTTTTTAGTGCTCACTATATCACCAACGGCACTAGTTACTTCGTCGAAGGACCATGTTCAGTGAGCGGAGGATAATTAGGAAATAATTTTTATAACTAAGATAATATGGACATGGTAACGATGTAGTAAAATTTAATAATAAAAATAAATTAACAATTTTTTACAAACTAATTTAACCGAATGAATTTAAAACAGAAATCTTTACATAATGAAATCTTAATTAAAAGTCTCGTGCACTACTTACAAACGCTACTATTTATCACCTTGCATGTTGTACATAATTAACAAATTGCAAACCTCATCAGTCAGCATTCCTTGTACTGTACGCTGCAATTCCAACTTGTTTATTATTTAGATAAATATGTAATATTATTTCAATGCCAATGTTCATGATATCTATGTGACATACTTCTGCATGAAATATTACATTAATTATTGTAGTGACTTTTCCTAATTTTTTAATTATAAATTGAATGATATTAAAAAATATATTTTCACGCCTAAGAATACCCTCCTGCATAGCTTCCTGTTCCATGAACACAGCTACAACTGCCCAAGTCACCGTTTTATTGTTTCATTATTGGGTCATAACACCCCCATTCACTCTTGTATTTCACTTGGTAACTTTGTAGTATTAAATTATTATTACTTTTACCACGTGTAATTAGAACAATTACATTATGCTAGCCTTTTCCGAACCGTACACACGTGAAATATATAAAAAAAGTACTATTTATAATTTTCTTCTAAAATAATACCATAGATTTTGTTAATCACACAAAATATTTTGTTTTTGTGCGTTTCAATACCGGAGGGTCTGTCTTAATGTTCCAATAATATGATATCTCTAGTTAAGGGTTAAGTTGTGTGAGTGTGCGTGTGTGTGTGTTATTGTGTGTGTACGTGTGCGTGTGATAATAAATTAAGAAAAAAAAATAAACAAGAAAGCAAATATACAAAAAAATATATGATTCACGTCACCGATTGTGGAGTTGTCACTAAGGGTAAGTTAATATATTCTTTAGCCTAGTGCCTAGTATACTTCCTAGAACGGTAAAAACCGCATAGAAATTCGTTTTCCATCTTTGAGCATACGTTTATTTTGGTTTTGTAAAAGTATTAAATTTTAAAACATAATACGTACATATACGCAATTAGATTAGTGGCCTTACAAATCTATAAAACCCCATCTGGCAATGTTAAAAAAGGTTCGGGACGCAGCAAGGGCGTTATGGTAGTGAATTTTCATTAAAATGTTTTTAATAGGAAATATATATTTTTTAAGAAAGCTTGCATCAAATTTGGTTACCAGTATAACCTATATAGGAGAAACAATGTACCATATTTTATCAAAATAACTTTATTGGTTGACAATATACAAACATCTTCCGAAAATAAACTTAAAATGTGCCCAAAAAACTGGTTTCCTGGCCAACGAACCTTAGGTTGATAGTAAATTAAGCTATCGAAAGAAACATTTTATGAAAAATCGCTACCATAACGCACTTGCTGAGTCCCGAATTTATTTTCTTACAAACATGCATTATATTTCAATGGAAAATACAAAAATTGCAATAATATAAGGCGTGTTCAATTAGGAAAAAAAATTGCACCAGCGACTTATAGGCTACCTGTGATTGTAAAAATAATTTTATAAGATGCAGCTCCAGACATCGTATAATTAACATATAAATTTTTTCTCATATCTTGTATAATAATGGATATATTGAGCTTCACCCTAGAAACGCGTCACCCTCTATATATGAAAACAGATAAAAACTAAAACTAACCCGGATATGGGTTCTATGGGGCCTAGTTCCGCGCTCATTTGAAGAAATCTTTTCAAAATTCAAAAGTCACTAAAATTGTATCCAACTCTGAGTAAAATTGTGATGGCCAAAGATAAATATCAATGTAAGAAGAGCATATGCCTACATTTGTATTACAAATGTCAGAAAACAAAATACTTATTTAGATGTCACTTTCAAAGTATATCTGACATTTATCAAAGCAATTTGTCAGTTGAATATGACATGTACTGTTGCCATGGACTATTATGTACTATTGTATTACGCCTTATAAGAATCTTGTTTTTTTGTTGAGTACGAAAGCTTATTTTACTGTTTAAACTCTTTAATATCTTAACCTAAAATAGTTTTCGTCATATTTAACGTTGTTTCATTATAGTCACAGTAGGTGTTAGTTAGAATCCAGAAATTATTCTATTTTGTGTGACATACCTAGAATAAGTTTTATTTTCCTTCACTTATAAATGACAATTTTAAGTAAATTCCTATATTTTCTGTGCCCAATGTGTTGAACGGATGCCAAACGGGAGAAGGAAATTTCATTTAAAGTTAAAATGACGAATAGAACTTTATTCCAGACACGAGCGTTGTTTCCATTTTTTAAATATTAATAACATTTATAGGTTAATTAGCAGATTAGCGTATTGTTCGTTTTTTAAAAAAAAATCAGAAACATGCTTAGAGGAACCCCTTTATGCATTAACCATCGGAGAAATGCTGTGATCTCAACTCCACAATACAGTTAAGAGACCTAAAGTAAATTTGAGGTTCTGTGCAAGGTAAACATGCTACAACGGAGCTAGAAACGCAAACTGTAAAAAATCACCTTACACAAGTCAATAGAAAAGAGAAACTACTTACCAACACCGTTTCTCCATAAAAAACTTTCGCTTTGCCAAATTGAAAAAAAAACGCTAAATAATAAGCGTAATATGATTTCCTAAAATTAAATAAATAACTGAAACTGCTACCAAAGCATCACATAAAAGGTCTATTTCAAATTAATTTTCTGCAAATAATTTAATAAAATAAAGAACAATGAAGATTGTAGCTGAAACTTAAGGCTTTTTAACTATATACGACATTTATGCTGCATAGCCGTTCATGTGGATTCTCTATCTAGAACATGTCAATTTTGACGTTTTGAATCGCGACTTTTTTGACGTTTTAAGAACAAAAACTAAAAAGCTTATAGCTTTTTTTTATTTTAACGTAGAGATTAAATTTTGGTGCATGCTTTTCTTTTTATGATATAAACCCTCGCACCCAATATGGTTGCCTTAACTTTGTTATTTCCGGTGATATAAAAATTTTCTGAAAGAAAACGCAACATTTTCCGGGAAAAACTAGTCCGATTTTTCTGGCTAACGAACCTATCCAAGCCATTTGCGAAAGGAAGGTACTCACAAAATTTTATCAAAATCGGCGCATTATTTTTTTAGTTCGCGGTGTGGCACATAAAGATTATATATATATATATATATATATATATATATATATATATATATATATATATATATATATATATAGTCTGAAGCCGACCTCGGATTTGAGTTCCAGAGGTCCCAAATAGCGCTCATTTGAAGAATTTTTTTCAAAAAGTCGCGATCTTCTTATTAGTGATTTTTTTAAAGAAAATTCACTAAAACACATAAAACTTAACAGTAGTTTTTAATAGTGTCTGTTATTAATATTAATTACATGGTGTTTTTTCTATGATGAAATGTTCATTCATTACCAAATATGATGCCTATTAGTAAACAACAGTGAAAGATGCTACTGTCAAGCAATACGCTATAAATTGTCTATTTAAGATATGCCAAAAAAGGAATATCCAATTTCCATTAGTGTCTACAAGCTTCACGGCTTGTAACATTTCAGACATCGAAACACGGTTAAGGCATTAATGACTTGGCTATGTTGCCAAGTAAACACAATCGTCTTGAACAAAAAACATTACGTCTTGACGGAGCAAGTGCCTTAGGCTAGAAAATTTTCATAAGATTTGTAATACAAAACCGTAGGTGAAGAGAAGTATCTGATAATGGAAGTCGTACGTACAAGTCAGTAGAGGTATTCGTAAAGTAGGAAGGTCCTAAAGAAGCTGCAATTTTAACAAAATTCATAATGACAATTCCAGAACATTTTATACGCCTATTTAATTACACATTACATCTGTAACTAAATTAGGTCTCTTACATACAGAAACGGTTTAGTCCCACAAAATATAGATATCTAAACCAGACATAAAAAGGATATCAAATATAACTTAATCAAAGCTCCATCTAAACCACTTGATATATAAATCATAACACCAAAGTCACTTGCACTTGTAAAAATCATCGTTTGTTTACTGTCGACTAAAGAAAACCCCATGTGCCTGGGTAAGTCATTGATGCTGCAGCTAATTACGTAATACATGTTCCTAATAGCACTTAACACTTTTGTGGGTTTTCTGGTGAGTTTTCTTTAAAAAATTTAATAATGAGGAGATCGCGACTCTGAATTTTGAAAAAATTTGGTTTTTTAAAACAAATCTGTGCTTGCCCGTGAAGCTCATTGTGTTATTTTTTAAACTTGGTACCCACGCTGCTTTTATATAGGTTTTAGTATGTATCAAAACTGAAGATTCTAGTTTAATGAGAAACTGAATTGTCACCATTTGAAATATGTTTACGTAAATTCGCTACCATAACGCAATTGCTACACCTAAACTCTTTTCAACACTTATTTACTATTCCTGTATCCATACTTTTTGAAAATTAAATACATAAATATAAAGAATACAAAATTTTGAAATAAAAATGTTAATTATTTACACTGAACACAATTGTGTTCATAGTTATAATTTAAACTACAATGTGATATTATGTAGTATCATTTACCTCAAATTTTTCATACACTACATGAAGCGTAAAAATTAAAACTAAACAATAAGTACTTTATTCTAAGGTATAAGCAGCGTTGATTTCGGGGTTATCTTCTTACTCTTCTTCTTCTTTGTTTATGACGTCTGTAAACAAAGAAGACTCCGTCCCTACAGCAGAGCGCACACGATTCTCTCATGACTGTTGTCTATTGTCAGTTGGCAAAATAACAAATGACTCTGATATATCTGTCTGACCTTGTATAACATTATAGGCACCCATTCAGGGCAATTTCAGGTGATAACGTAAATTATTTATTTTTTATTTAGTTATAGCTCAATATTTACAGAACCGACTAAGTTCAAGTTTGGTAGGTACGACCACTTATACGATATTTACGTGCGTGAAATGTTTTAGTTTCATATTTCAAGTAATTTAAAAGATATTGCATTTTCAAACAATTTTTCGCATATCTCCGTAACCGTGCACTTTAGGCCAAAAATGGTAATGACCTTAATATATTGCATTTCTCATCTTTTTTATATAATACTTTTTTTTTGTATCACTTACCGTTTACAACTTATACGACTATTAGCATTCATTTATTGACTTTTTACCTATATCTTTGTTAATAATTGTTTAAAAAATAAAATGCTTATAACTTAACTTTTCAATCGACAAATGTTCTAGAACTTTTTCTTTAAACTTTTTTTTCTCATATATTTTCTTTAAAAAAATTCACTGAGGACACCCGACTTTAGAATTTTGAATTTTTTTTTAAATGTGCACTAATTATGCCCCCTAGAACACATTTATATATATATATATATATATATATATATATATATATATATATATATATATATATATATATATATATATATATATATATATATATATATATATATATATATATATATATATATATATATATATATATATCACACCGATAACTCAAACCTTAATGGGCCGATTTTGATTAAATTTGGTGAATACCTTCCTTTTGCAAATGGCTTGGATAAGTTTGTTAGCCAGGAACATCGACCTAGGTTTTCCCGGGAAATTTTGTGTTACCTTTCGAAAAAAAATCATCTCCGGAAAAAACAAAGTAAGGGCAACCAAATTTGGTACGCCGGTTTATATCATAATAGATAAATTACCTACCAAAATTTAGTTTTGTAGGTTAAAAGATAAAGAAGTTATAGGCATTTAAAGAAAAACAAATTGGGGTTTTCCCCAAAACGTCAAAGTCGCGATTTAAAACGTCAAAATTGCCAACATTTAGGCAAAGAACCTGAAACTAATATAAACTATGGAAAGACAATGTCTCAAGAAGAATGTTTTACAAAGCCTGAAGTCTTAGCTTCAACCGTCATTGTCCTTCATTTTACTAAAATCTTTCCAGAAATAATTGTCGATTGAAAAGTGCAAGATTTAACGCGTTATAACTTTGGAAATATTGATTTGAGAAAAAAATGTTTTGAGTAAAAATCGTAGGAAATTTGTCGGTTGAAAAGTTAAGTTATAAGCATTTTATTTCTTAAACAATTATTAACCAAGATATACGTAAAAAGGTCAATAAATGAATGCTAATAGTCGTATAAGTTGTAAACGGTGAGGGATAAAAAAACCCAGAAAAGATGAGAAATGCAATTATCTACAATAAAGGTCATTACCATTTTTGGCCTAAAGTGCACGGTTACGGAGATATAGGCCGAAACGGTTTCTTTCAAAATGGCGGCACTTCCGCCCTCCTAATTTGTAAGGATTTTGTGTTTTTACATTCAGTACGTCATTCTCAACCTATCGATTAAAAAATAACTCATGTAGTTTAATGCATTATGGACAAGATTAACGGGCTCCCTAATTGCCTATACTACATGGTTAGCCTTGATTTCTCAACGGCTATGAAATGAGCACAATATTTGCTATAATTTCCGAGATGCCAATGGTGACTCGAATTTGGGACTTTTTCAAAAAGTTTTTTACACTACACCAATTTTTTCCGCGAAAATTCAAAAACAATTTGTTCGCTTGAATTCACAAAAAATTTTTTACAATAACTTATTAAACATTAATTATTGATTACAAACATTTCACAAAAATTTGACAAACAAAAAAATCTGCGATAACTGAACTAAATATTTTTTAAACGAAAATTTGCTGATAAAATACATCAAATTCAAATTATATAATCTGTAATTAAAAGCAAAAAAAAAAAACAATTGCCATATAAAAAGGTTAGTAATTTACCTTTCATGGAAATTTGAACCCATAAAAGCGAAAAGAGAAATACCATGCTCAAGTTTCCATCCATGCCTGTCTTATTAAAAATCTTGGCAAAAGTGCGCATTCTTTTTTGTTATTTAACGTATTTAAACGTCTTTGTATCTTCAATACTTTTAAAAAATGTTACTTTGAAATTTTGGTCATACAGTTCTGTAAAACGGTTAGAGCCATAGAAACTTTTTAAGGAAAAACTTTAAGAAAAAGCGAAGCGTAAGATTTGGTTTTCTTTGACTCAATCAGCTCAGGTTAAAAACAATGTTTTCCCTAATAGCCCAGCGTGCCTAAAATCTGATTAATCAAAGGTAGCTTATTACATAGATCTGGCAACACTGTTAATGAAAAAGTTAGGCAAACAGCAAATAACAGTCTTATATCATTCGTTTAGCCGGACAGGTGTGAATGTGGGCAGCAAGAGTAGGCGAAACGAGTGGGCCCCAGGAGTGGTTGGGTTGTCTACGAGTACCCTGGCTTATGTGTGCCCTTAACCTCAAGAAGGTCAATAGAAGGGCCATCGCGTCACCTTGATAATTGAATGCTATGGATGTATCAACGAAAATACACGTTTTTTTTACAATAATGTAAAATTATACTTAGCCGGCAATGCGGCAGTAGAAAATAACGTTAAAAAGTCCTAGTGCAGCAAGTGCGTTAAGATAGCGAACTAGCTGAAAGAAAATGAATACAAGATTATCTCTAATCTTACGAGTAAAATTGTTGGGGGGATAATGTAAATGAACTTAGGACCTTACATTTCTTGCAACTGTTCTCCATAAACCGCATCAGTTACATAATATTTAAAGAAAATCACCAATCTTGATGTTGGTTACAAAATAAATATTTGCTTCTAGCTTTGTGATTGCTCCAAGCTTGCCGTCTAGTGTATATGCTAAAAAAAATCGGGACGCAGCCAGTGCGTTATGGTAGCGAATTTTTTTTAAATGCTTTACATTTTAATAACTGAATTTGCCATTAACCTACAAACTTCAATTTTGGCAGATAGTAAAGTATCCATTGGGGAAACATGTCTATCAAATTTCATCAACATAGTTTTGCTATTTTACGAGATACGATTTATGTGATTCCATTAGCTTATTTAAATGACACATATTTTCAACAAGATGGTGTCCCAGCGCACATCTCACAAACAGTAACAACAAATATAGATGAGTTATTTGCAAATCGATGGGTAGGCACCCATGGTCGCGTAAGGTGGAAGTTTCATCAACATAATTTTGCTATTTTTCGAGATACGATTTATGTGATTCCATTAGCTCATTTAAATGACACATATTTTCAACAAGATGGTGTCCCAGCGCACATCTCACAAACAGTAACACCAAATATAGATGAGTTATTTCCAAATCGATGGGTAGGCACCCACGGTCGTGTAGGGTGGCCGCCTAGATCTCCAGATTTGTTACTTTCAGATTTTTTCTTGTGAGGAATACTTAAAAAATGAAATTTTCTGTAGATAATAGGCATCCTACGAAGGAGGATTTTCGTAACGCCGTGGAAATAGTACTGAGAAATCTGGAAGTCAGGGCCGTTATACCCTTAAATGCTTTGCGTAGAATAAGGAGAGTTTGCCAAACTTGCATATAACATAATGTAAATCGATTTGAGGTATCGATGTATGAATCAACCGATAACTCAAAGAGTGATTCACCGATTTTGATGACACTTGACAAGTACCTTTTTATTACTAGCTTGTATAAGTTCGTTAGCCACCTCGTTCAAATCAATTTTTCAAAAAAATAAATAATATTTTTTCGAAAAAAAGAATGTATCTCAAAAAATTACACAGCTATTCTGATAAAATTTGGCAGATATGTTGCCCTCTTGAAGACCTTACCACATACTAAAATTCAAATTTATACCATAAGGCACAGGGAGCAAATGAGGCTAAATCATTTGCTGTATATGGATGATCTTAAGCTGATGGCCTCCACAAAGAACCACCTGGAACAACTCCTTAAAATCGTGGAAGGGTTTTCCAGAGATATTGACATGCAGTTTGGGCTTGATAAATGTCGCACCTTATGTGTAGTCAGAGGGAAAATACAACCAGATGCATATGAAATGCAGAACGGCCAGCAAGTTGCCTCGATGGATGTGAAGGAGTGTTATAAATAACTGGGAGTTGAGCAAGCGAGGAGAATAAACCACTCGGTAATGAAGAACGATCTAACAAATGAGTTTACGAAACGAGTAAAGCAGGTGGTGCGATCACATCTTAACAGCAAGAACCTGACTAGAACTCTGAATACATATGCATGTTCTGCACTTAGCTACTCATTTGGGATTGTGAACTGGAGTAAAACGGACATAGAAAATCTACAACGGAAGGTGGGAACAGTCCTCACAAAATCCAAAAAGCATCATCCCCGTAGTGCTATCGAGCGAGTAACCATAGCTATACATCAAGGGGGAAGAGGAGTGTTGGATATTGGAAAACAGTTGGACCAGCAGATCGTGAACCTGCGTACATATTCTGAACTACACCGTGCCATATGCGAGGCGGATGATTCAACACCGCTACAATTAAAAGAGGGTGAAATACAAAGTCACCATCGGACTGATCAGGGCAAGCTGCAGTCTTGAATGCAGAAGCCCCTCCGTGGGCGACATCTGAATTAGACCTCCCAGGCGCATGTCGAACTACTGGTTGGTGTCCGCACAGATGTTTTCAGAGACAGATGGGTTTTTGCTGTTCATACAAGATCAGGTCATCCCAACGAGGAACTACATGAAGTATATAGTTGGAGATAATTTGGTCCAAGATGACAAATGTAGATTTGGGTGTCAGTCATCAGAGACTATCCAGCACGTCACAGGAGGATGTCAAGAGAGTATAGAGAGGCACAATGCAGTTGCCAAGATACTTCATCAAGAACTGGCGCAGCAACTGGGACTTTTAAATCTTAGTAAGGTGCCCTACCATAGACACACTCCTGAGCCTGTTCTAGAGAACTTGGGATAGAGGTTGTAGTGGGATCGGATCGTGCTCACAGATCAACGAGTTGCACACAGCAGGCCAGATATAAGTCCTGCAACCAAGTGGCGCTGATTGATGTGGCCATTCCAAATACTAATAATTTAGAGATACAGTACAACGAGAAGATCATTAAGTAGAGAGGCCTCGAGATACAAGTAAAGAGACAGCGTAGTGCAGTAGTGTCCGAGTGATTCCAATAGTCATGTTGTCAACTGGTGTGGTTCCTAAGAATCTTCGAGAGAACATTAAGATACTGAGTCTTGGAGAGCATCTTTATAAGGTTATGCAGAAGGCGGTACTACTTGCAACTGCCCACACCGTGTGGAGATTCCTGGGAAATGAATACGTGTCACGTTGTCGTTCAGGGCCCGATAAGTTGGCAGGGGCTACATCTGAGCTCAGTCACTTTGGTATCTGAGATACCTGGGATGAGTGAATGTTCCCCTTTGAGGGAGTGTGTAAGCCCTTCAGGCTAAAGTCGATATTATTATTAATAATAATAAAGTACAACAAGAAGATAATTAAGTACAGAGACATCGAGATGCAAGTAAAGAGACAGTGGAGGGCAGATAGTGTCCGAGTGATCCCGATGGTCATGTCATCAACTGGTCAATTGGTAAGCTGGTGTGGTTCCTAACAATCTTTGAGAGAGCATTAAGAAACTGGGCCTTGAAGAACGCCTATATAAGACAGAAAGCGGTAATACTTCCAACCATCCACACCGTATGGAGATTTTTCGAAAATGAGAATGAGCCATGTGTCGCGTTGTTGTTTAGGACATACCTAGACAAGTGATCCATCTGAACTAAATCCCTTTGGTGTCGAAGATACCAGGGATGAGTTAATGTTCCCCTTTGAGTGAGTGTGAAAGCCACTCAGGATAAAGTAATAATAATGATAATAATTAGTATTATTATACTGTTTGAAGAAGCGTTGTAAATATGTAAAATCCGTATCGTCTGGGTTTAAATCGGGCCAACCAGGTGGGGTTTTCACTGGATCAAACTTAGCCCCGGTTGTTATAGAATTTGAAGAAAGATTGAAACGTCATATAAATAATATTAGACATAACATTATTCAAATAACTCGCAGATATTATAAGCAACTGTTTATCGCCTAATGTAATAAAATGTAATCAGAAAGCGTTATAAGTGACGATTGGCCAAGTCGGTAATATTGTCTCTTATTTGATTTATGATTATTATTATTGCTTCAGGCCATATTCACTACAATGTATTGATTGAACCTAGTTTTAAACATAAATAATGATGTGCATCTTACAAGAAAATATTAATGTTTATATGCGTGCCACAAGTGCTTCATTTGAATTTTTACGTTGTCAATTTGTCAGAAACAGCGTGCGGCATAAAATGCTTCTCAACACTTCGTTCACATCCTTAATGATCATATTCTGTATTACATTGGAACATCATTCAAATAAAAAGAAAATAACGGGGAGACAATCAAAGGTCAGACGCAGCAAGTGCGTTATGGTAAAATTTGGAAAAAAATTAAATGCTAATAACCTGATTTTAACTCAGAAACTTCAATTTCTATGCATAGTTAAGCCTATATTAAGGGACTCTTAAATTTGATTGAAATACCTTTACTATCTCTAAGGGGCAGGGTAAAACTGTCGGTCCCGTGTGCTGTATGAGGTTGGATAGGTTAAAAAAATCTTACCTTCCTAAGAGAAAAAAAGTTCGGGACGCAGCAAGTGCGTTATGGTAGTGAATTTTCATTAAATGCTTCAAATTTGAATAACTCAATTTTCTATAAACTTAGAAAGTTGAATTTTGGTATGTAGTAAAGTTCCCAACGCAGCATATCCATAAAATTTCATAAAAATTCGTTAGTAATTTTCGGAGAAAAAAAATTTGTTCGAAAGAAAACTCAACATTTTCCCGGAAAACCTTGTCCGATTTTCCTGGCTAACGAACTCATCCAAGCCATTAATAAAAGAAAGGTACTTGCCGCGTTTCATCCAAATTGATTAATTATTTTTTGAGTTATCGGTCGGATACTATATATATATATATATATATATATATATATATATATATATATATATATATATATATATATATATATATATATATATATATATATATATATATATATATAAACATAGAAAAATCGAAACTGACCCTGGATATGGGTTCTAGGGGTCCTAGTTCGCTCTCATTTGAATTTTTTTTTGCAAAGTCTCGCTATTGGTGATTTTTTTAAAATAATAAACATTCACTAAAAGGGCGGTCGGTAAAATGGCCAGGCTAGTGAGGTGAAACTACTCCTTGGCTTCGGCGATTGACAATAGTCGCCGAAATAGACCGACTTTAAAAAACAAAATGCAGTACAATATTCTTTAGAGGCCTAAAGAATGTCCAAAAGAAAACTTTGATCTTACACGGACAAACCGGGATGGCCGGGTATTAAAAGAAAGATTTTTGCAGAAGTAAATGTGTAACTGCGGATCCCCATTAAGTTGCATTTCAAGAAAATTTACATATACAGGGTGTAACAAAATTGTTTGGACAAACTTGGCAGGTGATATAACTAATAAAATTAAGATGAGTAAGTTGTATTAAAATTTTTTGAAAAGCACTCCGTTACCCAGATACAGCGTCTTTTTTCTCTTACTTTAACGTCGGCCGATTTCCACGACTATGGCCAATCACCGACACCAGGGAGCAGTTTAACCTCACAATCCTGGAAATTTTGCCGAACCCTTGTCTTTCGGTTTGGAAGGTAGGGATCTTTAACGTGCCCAACATAGGATGGACACGGGACCAACGGCTTTACGCCCCCTCCGAAGGGTTGAACGTGCAGACATTCAACTTGCTCAAATACAGAAGCAGAACCTCGGTTGATGTTGATTTATTACAAAAGTAAAAGGGAAACCCTGGGAATCGAACCCAGTACCCTTCGGTTCAGAGGCACACATTCTGTCACGTCTGGACCACCGAGACTCCTGTACAGAGTGTTAAGATTTACAAAACAATTAAGGTTTTAATTGATAGATTAAAAATGGTTTGTTCACATTTCTTCAAACTTGTCGCCAGGATTCTTGTAAATATTATTCTTCAATTGGGATTCTTCTTCAGCCTGAACTCATCCAGATAAGCCTCATCTAATTGCTTCCATGCTTCTGTGTTCATCGTTGTTCTCATCCACTGCTTCCCAGCCACTTCGCACACATCGTCAATTCATCTTGTTTGGGGTATTCCCACACTTCTTTTTGTCTCTCTGGGTCTCCAACAAACCACCCTCTGTTCCCACCTGTCCGTGTTTTGTCTAGCTATGTAAGCAGCCCACGCCATTTGAGACTCGCCGTCCTCTACATAACATCCATTATTTTAGTTTTATTCCGAATTTCGCAATTTCGTATTTTGTCCCTCGATATAATCCCCAACATAATAATCCTTTACATGGCTCTCGGTGCGACCCTTAATTCATCTGATGTTTTCTTTGTTATGACCATAGTTTCTAGACCGTATGTAGGCACTGGTAGTATGCAGCTATTACACGGTTCCTTTTTCAAGTGAAATAGTACTTCCCTATTCTTAAAGATGCAGTTTAGATCAGAACGCTATCCATGCCAGATGAATCCTACGTTTAATCTCTGCACTCTTACTTTTCTTGCAAATTGTAATTCTATGTGCGAGATATATATGGTCTGTTACTCTACTTATAATGCTATTATCGATTTTGACGTCACAATCTGTGCTACTGATGATTTTGGTCTTGCTGAGATTCATCGACAGCCCTATTCTCTTAGACTTTTCATTCAAGTCGCTCAGCATATTACCTAGCTCTTGAACCTATGTTCTTATTAGGATTATGTCGTCAGCAAACCGTAAATGGTTTAGACGTGTTCCACCGTTGTTTGTACATTTGCCTCCCCAAGACAGATATTCTCCAGGGCTAAGCTAAATCATTTGGGAGAGATTGTATCCCCTTGTCACACGCCTTTGTATAGCTTTATTTTCTCCGTTTTATGGTCGCTCCTATATTTTTATATAGAAAGTGGCTTGGTCACATATCTTCCTGACAATATTAATGTAGCTAGAATCAATTTTGGCACCTTCCCAAGCTTCAATGCTGTCAAAAGCTTTATGGTAGTCAAGAAATGCCAATTATATAGGAATGTTGTACTCTGTTGCCTTCTCTGAGTATCCTAACTGTTTGCAAATGGTGGACGGTACTAAAGCCTCGTCCAAACCCAGGTTGCTCTACTGGCTGATACGAGTCTAACTTTATTGTTATTCGGTTTTTTATTATTATTATTATTATTTCAACAACACCCCATGAGGGCTTACAGCCTAAATACTATCGTAGTACCGTGGGTGTCGACAAGGAGGAAAGAGGCAACTTGTTAATTCTGGAGTTGAAGGTTTGGAGGTTCGGGGGAGAAGGAAAAACATGTGCTGGCAAGGAATTCCACAACTTGCAAGTCCCGGGGACAAAAGAGCGGGCATAACAAGATGTGCTATGTCTGGTCACCTGGACAGTAAAAGGGTGCATTCGCTCTGTTCCCGTGGTAGATCTATTGGGGGCAGCAGGTGGAGGAACTATGGAAGAAAGCTCCTCTGAGCAGTGCCCGTGCAGATATCTATAAAATAGAGAGAGAGGTCACCAACGGCACTTCGGTCGGCAAGAGATGGCAGCCTTTGGGTGAGGGTAGGGCCTCCGATGAGACGTATAGCTCTCTTCTGAATGGAGTCCAGGATAGCGAGTGTAGGAGCGACAGCAGCAGCAGCACCCAGATCTGGAAGCAGTATTCGAGGTTTGGTTTTATTTGTGAAGTAAGGTATAGAGATTAGCTAGTGAAAAGTATTTGCGAGCCCGGAAGAGGAAACCCAATTTCTTAGCAGCCGCTTCTGCAATTGATGTGACATGTTGGTTCCAATTGAGATTTACTTTATAAGAAGTAAACTACATATCAAAATCTAGATCTCTATGTTACAACAAACAATGTTATAAGCATTTCATAAAAAAATGTTTGGTGCCAGATCATTTCTATGGAAATTCACTAACATAATGCACTTGCTGCGCCCAGACTTTTATTTTGATATAAAGCTCTCTTGAGTATTACAAATTGCAGATAACTGACAACACACAATGTTTGCAATCGACAGCTAGTCACATTTTTTCAATGGGTAACTTGATATGAAATTGAATAATGAAGTCCAACCCAAGGAGGTGATTTTTAAGAAAGTAAATTTTTTAGATTTTTTTTTTCTAATGGAACCCTATTATGTTTAATATAAAAGAGAGACTTTCTTTCCGAAAATGCAAAAAAATCATATCTTGTCATTTAAAGAAAAAAAATATTGTTGCCTTCGCAGAGAATTTGTTTAGGCTAGGAAAAATTAAATACCGCCAATTTGTAGGGAATATCGGAGCAAATACAAGTTCCTTTCCCTACTTTTTACTAACCCTGTAAATATTTATATAAGGCCAACCATTCTCTTCGCTTAGCCTTTACAATGTTACCATTATTGTTGTAATACAGCATATCATTGAGCTTGCATCCATGTTGAGGATTTATTGGTCATTAACTGTGGGTGTGCCGCGTTCACTAAACATTACAACTGTCAATCTTGTCACATAAATAATAACAAAGTGCCAAATGTTTGCCTTATATCCTACAAGGTGCTCACTATACCGGCGAATGTCTTTTCCTACTATAAATTTCAGTTAGTCGCCCACCTTTCCATACGGTGAATGCACGCGGTTGTTAATTCATATCTACACAAGGTTTACTTCATTCATAAAATACAAGTTTCTCCTGGTTTCTCTCTATTGCCGATAGACATAAAGTTAAAATTACTTTTCATAATGTGATAGTTGGCGGAACCTAATACCAAATTACACTTTGGGGAACCCGATTCATCCCAAGACATTTGTAGACCTGACAATCATTTTGTTGCCTGCCAACAATGTTGGTCTCATGAAAGGATGAGTTACAAAAAGTCATAAAGCAAGTATGGTGTGATAGCAAATTTTCAAATTTCAGTAAAATACTTATAGATCAATTTCCAATTATCCCAAAAACGTCAATTTCGGTTTCGGTACATACAAGCCTCTATAACACCTGGGTCGTTGGAAAAAAGTCATGTCATTGCTTAATTTCATTACTTTCGTTTTTGTGATATTAACTGTGAGCTTGATTCTTTTTAACACACCATGCAGTAAACTTATCATCCTTTGGCATTCTTATTCCAGTTATTCCATCAGGCTTGTCATCAACCTACCTAATGCAAAGAAACCCTTGTTTATTTAATTTGATTACTGCAGTTTTACTGAATTTTCGTAGAATAAAATCACTAATGAGAAGCTAGCAACTTTTCAATTTTGGAAAAATTTCTTGAAATGAGCGCGAACTAGGCCTACTAGAACACATATATCCACAAGGTCAGTACGTGCGATTTTACCCAAGAACAATCTGAATCGTTCGTTTGTCGGGTGCTAACCGCATACCAAATTTGAAGACGATATCCCACTTCGCTCGAAAGTTATTGTGGCTAACAACATGCAGACTGACAGACAAACAAATGTCGTCCCAAATCACGTTTTCTATATGTTTTGATACTTTTTACGACGTTTAAGCGAAAAAAAAATTTGAATTTTTTATCACCGATCCCATACTTCCACACGTTTTGACGATGTGGAAGTAAATAGTTCTGCAAATTGAATCATAACTTCCAAATAGCTGTGATAATCTACTCCCCTCAGAAAGACATTTTGAGTAATTTAGGGTCCACGACTGGACCACAAAGAAAATTATGTGTTCCTGTACCCATAAACTTTTGAACCGTTAATTACTCGGGATTTAACGAAAAAATGTCAATTTTCACCAAATCACCCCCATTTATCTCTTACCCCATGAACGATCTTACCCAAAAGCAATTCGAAGCGTTCTTTTGTCGGGTGCTAACTGGATACCTGATTTGAAGATGATATCTCAAATCGTCCGAAAGCTATTGCGCCTACTAACAGACAGACGTACAGCCCAACAGACAAAAAAATGTTCGATCCCGAATCAAGTTTTCTATATGTTTCGAAACTTTCTACGTTCTTTTAGCAAAAATTCGAAATTTCTTTTATCGAGATTCCACCCCCACACATTGAACCCCTAATGTAGTTTCAGCACAGAATACCAGATGTTTGACAAAATTACTTGATTAACGAAAAAATCTCAATTCTCACCAAAGCACCTATCCCCTGGAGCGATTTTATCCGAAAACAATCCGAACCGTTCGTTTGTCGGGTGCTAACTGTATACCAAATTTGAAGACGATACCCCCATCCGTTCTAAAGTTATCGTGACTACAAACAGACAGACATAAAGACCGACAGACCGACAAACCGGCAGACACACAAAATTTTCGTTCCCAAATCATGTTTTTTTTATATTTCGGCACTTTTTACGACGTTAAAGCGAAAAAAAATTTAGAAATGTTGTTCAACGATGCCATACTTCCTCACGTATTGATGATGTGGAAGTAACATACAATGACACACAATACATATATGCATAAAAACTCTAGACGCAGCAAGTGCGTTATGGTAGTGAATTTTCATTAAAATGTTTTTAATTACAAAAAATATATCGCTTTAATGCGAGCAGGCATCAATTTGGTTACCGGTATAACCTATATAGTAGGAAGAATGTACCATATTTTATCAAAATAATTATTTGAAAATGTACAAAAAATTTCCGAAAATAAACTTTAAATGTTTCTGAGAAAACTGGTCTCCTAGCCATTGAACCTTAGGCTAATAGCAAATTGAGTTATTGAAATTTGAAACATTTAATGAAAATTCGCTACCAAAACGCCCTTGCCGCGTTTATACAAAAATTTTCTGAAAATAAAGTTAAATGTTGGTTTCCTAAACAACAAAACTTACGTTAATAGCAAATTGAGTTATTGAAATTTGAAGGATTTAATGAAAATTCGCTACCAAAACGCACTTACTGCGTCCAGATTTATTTCTTACAAACATGCATCATATTTAGATAAAAAATGCTAAAATGCAGCAACGAATTTGTTCTACGAAAATTAGCTAAAAATTATAGACCGTTAAACCATAAACTTCACTAAACCTACAGCGAAAGCATCAACTTAACTAAACCGACGGCCAAAGCATCAGAGAAAGGGTCTATTTGAAATGAATTTTCTGTAAATATTTTAGTAAAATGAAGGTCAATGACGGTTGAATCTGAAACTGAAGGATTCGCAGAAACACTCTTCTTGCAACATTTTCTTTTCACAATCCGTATTTGTTTCACGTTCTTTGCCTAAACATTGCCAATTTTGACGTTTTAAATTGCGAGTTTGACGTTTTGAGGAAAACTCTAAAATTTGTTTCTTTAGCTGCACGTAACTTTTTGTCCTTAAACTTAGAGACCTACATTTTGGTACATGATTACTCTTTATAATACAAATACGCGTACCAAATTTGGTTACCCTCACTTTGTTATTTCCGGATATAAATTTTTTTAGAAAGAAAACACAAAATTTTCCACGAAAACCAGGTCCGATTTTCCTGGCCAACGAACTTATGCAAGCCCCTTGCAAAAGGAAGGTACTCACCAAATTTGATCAAGATCGGTCCATTATTTTTTGAGTTGTCGGTACGAGATATATATATATATATATATATATATATATATATATATATATATATATATATATATATATATATATATATATATATATATATAAATGTATATGTATATATATATATATATATATATATATATATATATATATATATATATATATATATATATATATATAAACACGGATCTCTCCATTAGTGGATTTTTTAAAGAAAATTCACTAAAAAAGAAAACTTGATTCACCAACGACTTATGGGCCACCTGTAATTGTAGAAGGATTTTTATTAAGATTATCATTAATGTATACAATTTTTGTTCGTATCGTGCATAATAACGGATATATTGAATAAAGATTTTTTACGAAAATTCGACAAAAATGATATACCATTAACCGATAAACTCTATAGCCAACACTACTGCCAAATCATCAGAGAAAGTGTCTATTTGAAATGAATTTTCTGGGAATATTTTAGTAAAATGAAGGACAATGACGATTGAAACTAAGACTTCGGGCTTTGTAAAACATTCTTCTTGAGACATTTTCCTTCCATAGCTCATATTAGTTTCAGGTTCATTGCCTAAATATTACCAATTTTGAGGTTTCAAATCGCGACTTTGACGTTTTGAAGAAACCCCAAATTTATTTCTTTTAAATGCCTGTAACTTTTTTGTCCTTTAACCTACAGAGCTAAATTTTGGTAGGTAACTTACCTATAATAATGTAAACGCGCGTATGAAATTTGGTTGCCCTTACTTTGTTAATTCCGGGGATATAATTTTTTTTTCGATTTTTTTCGAAAGAAAACACAAAATTATTTGGGAAAACATCTTCGGATTTTCCTGGCTAACGAAATTATCCAAGCCACTTGCGAAAGCAAGGTACTCACCAAGTTTTATCAAAATCGGTCCATTATTTTTTTAGTTATAGGTGTGACACATAAATATTATATATATATATATATATATATATATATATATATATATATATATATACATACATATATATGTATATATATATATATATATATATATATATATATATATATATATATATATATATATATATATATATATATATATATATATATATATATATATATATATATATATATATATATATATATAAATATATAAAGTCTGAAACCGACCTCGGATTTGGGTTCCAGGAGTCCTAAATAGCGCTCATTTGAAGAAATTTTTTCAAAATTCAAAAGTCGGGATCTCCTCATTAGTGAATTTTTTTAAAGAAGCTGATTTAATTTGGACCCTAGGGGGCCACAAATTGCGGTTTGAAGCTGCATATCCGACTAAGTAAAACCTTGTTTAAACCATTTAACAGTCCTGTTGTAAATATTTGCTAACTTTAACCAATTTGATAAATAAACTGGACAAACAGACAGGGCAATACTATCGTTGACATTTTCAATTATGTACAAGTTCCTTCTTCGACGTTTACTTTACTTGAAAAGCCCTATGTTTACTTGGTACATATTTACATGTCTGTGGAACTCCCAAGTGAGTTAATGATGTAAGCATTTTATAAATATAATATATACAGAGTGTTGATTTACTTTTTATTTCCGCAGCCTATTTGACAAAACTGTTTTTAGTGAATTATCTTTAAAAAAAATCACTAATGAGGTGATCCCCACTTTTGTTTTGAAAAAACTTCCTCAAATGACCGCGAACTAGGCACCCTAGAACCTATATCCAGGATCAGTTTCAATTTATATATATATATATATATATATATATATATATATATATATATATATATATATATATATATATATATATATATATATATATATATCACGCTCAAAAAATAATAGTCCGATTTTGATCAAATTTGCCACATCGCTTCCTTTTGCAAGTGGCTTTGATAAGTTTGTTAGTCAGGAAAATCGGCCCAGGTTTTCCCGGAAAATTTTGGAAAAAAAATTATATCTCCAGAAATAACACAGTAATGGCAACCAAATTTGGTACGCTAGTTTCTGTCGTAAAGAGTATCCTGTGTACCAAAATTCAGATCGCTATCTCGAAAGACAAAAAAATTACAGGTAAATTAATTTTTAATTAATTAAATCTGATTCAAGGAAGTTAAAACGTCAAAATTGATTGAGTACGAATGTGAGTGAAAAATACTATAAGAAATGATTAACAAGCTCCTATATATGTGCCTAAGTCGTTATTTTCATTGATTTCGTTAAAATGTGAGCAAAAGTCCTTTGTTAATCAAAATGGTTTTGTGTAAATTGTGAAACCTTGAACAATTAACATGTATTATGGGATATACCGCTAGCACATACACGTCGAGCGTAGCTCAGTGGCCTAAGCCCCTGTACATCGGATAGTCGACTGCTACGTGACGAGTTCTAATCCTAGTTAGCGACTTTGCTTTTTATCAATTTTTTTTTGTCTCATTTCACGTTACCGTTACCTAATCAGATTGGTGTTATTGAGATGAATTTTTTAGCGAGTTTTTGTATAAAAAAACAATATGATAAAGAGGAGATGCAAGTTTTGAGACGTAATTTAATTTGAATAGCTTATTTGGTTGTTTGTTCTTGCCCTAACTTAGTGAAACCTTCCCATATTTATTACAGTCGTAGACTTTTCCCGTGGCTTCTGTGCTTGTTTTAGTGAATTTTCTTTAAAAAAAATTAACAATTGAGGAAGTCCCCACTTTTGAATTTAGAAGAAATTTATTCAAATGAGCACGAACTAAGGCCCCTAGAACCCATATCCAGGGTCAGCTTCAATTATATATATATATATATATATATATATATATATATATATATATATATATATATATATATATATATATATATATATATATATATATATATATCAGGTGAACATCTTACCAAAATTTAGGTCTCTAAGTTTAAAGACAAAAAAGTTAGAGGCATTTAAAGAAAAGAAAAAATTGAAAAGATCTCAGATCTCTCTGCGGCCTAGGATTGAACACACTGAGACCTCACAGACGATCTCCGGCGAGATTTGGGGAGTAGGCAGATTGTGGCCTCATAATCGAGCTACAACAACCCAACCCACCTTTGTCCACCGCTCTAAAGAGTAGGTAGATTGAGGCCTTAGAGTGTCCTTACATATTTCCTTTACCCACCTTTGTCCACCACTCTAAGGAGTAGGCAGATTGAGGCCTTAGAGTGTCCTTACATATTTCCTTTACCCACCTTTGTCCACCACTCTAAGGAGTATGCAGATTGAGGCCTTAGAGTGTCCTTACATATTTCCTTTACCCACCTTTGTCCACCACTCTAAGGAGTAGGCAGATTGAGGCCTTAGAGTGTCCCTACATATTTCCGTTACCTAGTGAAAATGGCTCCAAAACAGGAGCCGAAACGTCGAGTTTTCATAAATTCTGGACGCGGTTCAACCCGAGAACCAAGTATGTCTCACATTAAAGACCGCGGAAATCTTTCTGAAATATATTATATATATATATATATATATATATATATATATATATATATATATATATATATATATATATATACATATGAATTGAAACTGACCCCAAAAATGAGTTCTAGGGGTCCTAGTTCGCGCAATTTTGAAAACTTTTTTTTCACAATTCAGAAGGCGAAATCTCCCCTTTAGTGAATTTTTTTACGAAAATTCACTAATAAAGACAGAGAGAGAGAGAGAGAGAGAGAGAGAGAGAGAGAGAGAGAGAGAGAGAGAGAGAGAGAGAGAGAGAGAGAGAGAGAGAGAGAGAGAGGTATCGATGATGAGATTTTGTAAAATGTTTTTCAAATGAGCGTGAACTAGGACCCCTAGAACCCATATTCGGGGTCAGTTTGAATTTTAATATGTTTATATATATATATATATATATATATATATATATATATATATATATATATATATATATATATATATATATATATACATATATATATATATATATATATATATATATATATATATATATATATATATATATATATATGTATGTATGTATAGGTATCCACATGATAACTCAAAAAGTTATTAACCGATTTTGATGAAACTCGGCAAGAATATTTATTTTATAAATAGCTTGCATGAGTTCGTTAGCCAGGAAAGTCGGACATGGTTTTCTGTGAAAATTTGGAGTTTTCTCTCGAAAAGAATTTTTAACTCCGAAAATTGCAATGCTATTTTGATGAAATTTTGTGGGCATGTTGCCCTGTGAAAGGCCTTACTACGTACAAAAGTTAAAATTTCTAGGTTTATAGAAAATTAAGTTGTTAAAATTTGAAGCGTTTAATGAAAATTCGCTACCATAACGCACTTGCTGAGTCCCGAACTGTTTTTTTTATTTTGAGTTAATTCTCTGCAAGAGCATTTATTAACACATCTACTTTTGAGATATCCATTGAAATTCTCTTTCTGGTGTGTCAATTTTCTACATATTAGTGAACTTTCGCATAAAAAATCACTAAAAAGGAGATCGCGACTATTGAATACTGAAAAAAATTCTCCAAATAAGTGCGAACTAGCCCCCCTAGAACACATATCCGTGGTTAGTTTCCATTTTTATATGTTTATATATATATATATATATATATATATATATATATATATATATATATATATATATATATATATATTTATATATATATATATATATATATATATATATATATATATATATATATATATATATATATATATATATATATATTATATATATATTTATATATATATATATATATATATATATATATATATATAATATATATATATATATATATTAATTTTAACAACACACCACGAGGGCTTACAGCCTAAATACTATCGTACCGTGGGTGTTGACAAGGAGGAAAGAGGCAACTTGTTAATTCTGGACTTGAAGGTTTGGAGGTTCGGAGCAGAAGGAAAAACATGTGCCGGCAAGGAATTCCACAACTTGGAAGTCCTCGGGACAAAAGAGCGGGCATAACAAGATGTTCTATGTCTGGTGACCTGGACAGTAAAAGGGTGCATTCGCTCTGTTCCCTTGGTAGATCTGTTGGGGGCAGCAGGTGGGGGAACTATGGAGGAAAGCTCCTCTGAGCAGTGCCCGTGCAGATATCTATAAAAGAGAGAGAGGTCACCAACGGCACGTCGGTGGGTAAGGGATGGCAGCCTTTGGGTGAGGGTAGGGTCACCGATGAGACGTATAGCTCTCTTTTGAATGGAGTCCAGGATAGCGAGTGTAGAAGCGGCAGCTGCACCCCAGATGTGGGAGCAGTATTCGAGGTTTGGCCTTATTTGTGAAGTATATAAGGTATAGAGATTAGCTGGTGAAAAGTATTTGCGAGCCCGGAAGAGGAAACCTAATTTCTTAGCAGCCGCTTCTGCAATTGATGTGACATGTTGGTGCCAGTTAAGATTTCGATCCACAGAAATGCCAACAAGAGAAAAGGACTCATTACTTTGAATAACTTGGTTGTTCATTGTGATGGGTCTAGGGCTGGTGTATCTCTTATGAGAAAGAAAGCAAGACTGAGATTTGGTGGGGTTGAATTGTACAAGATTTCTACTTCCCCAGTCTAATATTTTTTGGAGATCCACGGAGACAGAACCCTCCATGAGTCTGCGATCCTCATCTAATTGGGCTAAAGAGACAGGCTTAGAATATTGTATATTTGAGTGGAGGGTGCTGTCGTCCGCGTAACTGTGAACTGGGTTGGATGTGCTAGAGAGGAGGTCATTGATGTGGAGAAGAAACAAAGTAGGGGCTAAAGCTGAACCTTGAGGAACTCCTGCATTAATTGGATACAGTTTAGAGGAATGGCCATCCACAACAACAGAAATGTTCCTGTTGGAGAGGAAATTTGCTGTCCAGGTACAAAGTTTTGGTGGTAGGCCATAGGCCGGAAGTTTATTTAGCAGCGCTGCGTGCCAGACCTGGTCGAATGCTTTGGATATGTCTAGAGCAACAATCTGAGATTCACCGTGTAGTTCCACAGACTTGTTCCAAGAATGGGTGACAAAGGAAAGGAGGTCGGCAGTCGATCTGCGCTGACGGAATCCATACTGCCTGTCGTGGATTAGACTGTGTTTTTCAAGAAATTTCAGTAATTCGGTGTTTATATACTTTTCCATCACTTTAGAGACGACTGAAAGGAGAGAAATAGGCCTGTAGTTGCCTGGAAGCGCTTTGGATCCTTTCTTGGGGATGGGTTGTACTCGAGCAGTTTTCCAGTTACTAGGGAATATGCCTTTATTGTAAGATATCTGAAACAGACGAGTCAGAACAGGAGCAAGTTCTGGTGCGCAATTTTTGAGAACAATTGCTGGGATCTCGTCAAGGCCAGAGGCTTTCCTGGTATTAAGTGAAGAGAGCATCTTTCGTACCCTTTTAGTTTTGAAAATGATATCCGTCATTTTACGTGCGACATTGGGGACTGTTGGTGGTTGAACATTTGGAGGTGGGTTGAGAGTAGAATTGCTGGCGAACAACGAAGCAAAAAGTTCAGCCTCGCCCAGGGCGGTAGAAACAATTTCATCCCCTGAGACAAGAGGTGGGAACGTGCTTTTGCAGAAATTATTCCCAATAGATTTAGCAAGAGTCCAGAAGGGTTTGCTGCCGTTGGAGCTTGAGAGGACTTTGTTTTTGATGTGGTTATTAAACGAGTTTTTTGCCTCAGAAAGAATGCGGACATAGCGGTCTCTTGCGTCGTTAAATGCTTGGCGATTTTCTTGACTGGGATTGTGTAGAAGCGTTTTGTGAGCTTTGATCTTTTCAAGTCTGGCCTTGTCACAGGATTTAGAGAACCAGGGCTTTTGAGTGGCTGAAGAGGTTTTCTGTGTACGTGGAATAAATAATTCCATGCCAGCTTGGATAATTTCGGTGACGTTTTGTGAGATATCAGAGGGGTCAGGATGAGAGAAGCAGACAGACGCCCATGGAAATGAGGAAAAGTAATCCCGCATTTCGTCCCAGTTTGCGGAGTTGTAGTGCCAAACGATACGTGAGTGTGATGACTGTGTGACCTCGGGTTGCATTGCGCAGGAAGCAGTGACCATGCCATGGTCTGAGCGACCAAGGGGGGCGGTGACTGATATGTTATAGCACTCAGGTTTTGTAGTAAGAAGGAGATCCAAGGGATTTGAGCTGTGTGTTGGGATACGAGGAAAGTAAGTAGGTTGCTGAACCATATTGGCTAAAGAATTGCTGATTGCAAAGGCCTCCGCTGCTCTCCCTTGTGGATCGGTTTTTGAAGATCCTAGCCATTCCTTATTATGGACATTAAAGTCACCAAGAATAGTGACCTCGGAGGAAGGATATTCAGAAATCAGTCGGTTTTTTCAGAAAGGTAGTCAAAGAGCTGGACAAAGTTGTTGTCAGAAGGTGACCGGTAAATGCAACAGATGAATTTAGTTGCAACCCTGAGAGAGAGTTTTATCCATAGTATGTCTTTTCTTCCAGCTTCTAAATTGGGAAGTCTGGTGCAGGGTAGATTGCTACGGACGTATGCGCACACGCCTCCATGCAATCTAAAGGAAGTAAGGAGCTCATACCCCAGGAAATTAAGGTGATTAGTGGCTGTTTTGGCACTGATTTGGGTTTCGGTGAGGAAGAGGAGTTGGGGCCTGTTAGCCTGGAGGAAATGGTGGACGGAGTTCAGGTTAGAATTTAAGCCACATATATTCGAAAAGGATATGTTAAATTTCGATGTTGGCGCCCCCTGTACACCCCTCTCCCGGAGATCCGAATGGAGGGGTATTTTGCCTCCGGAATATTTTGTACAAGGAGGAGCCATCATCATTTTTGTTTATAAGGGAAACCGACTCATACACCAGAACTGGAAACGTCCGTTGGGACTTCACCGACCCCTTGATGTATGGGGTGGTACCTCCTCGGGCGTGAAAATAATCCTTTACTATTACGTAAAGGGAAATTCCACTACCACCTGCTATGGATTGAATTGGATCAATGTCTACCCCTTTAAAAATAAGATTAATAAAGGGACTATCAATTGTCCAATAGTTATGCTTTTCGACATAGTAGGGGGGATACAAAACATTATCATTTTGTATCCATGCCTATCGTCGGTTGGTAATATATATATATATATATATATATATATATATATATATATATATATATATATATATATATATATATATATATATATATATATATATATATAATTTAATTTTATTACCTTGCATCATACAATATGCCTATACAAAGTCGAAGATTTGTGCTCTAATAACATAATTTGTCAAGTTTATCCAAAACTGCTTGACAACTAACTACTGCATATCCAATTTACCAAACTTAAAATGTTGACCCTCCAAATAAAATTACTTTTGCTTCTATATCTTCCTTCTAATGTTCCATACGCATGCTTTTATTGGCAATAAATTGCAATTTGTTAGTGATACTGTGATACCATTTCCTCTTAACTACCGATATTTTTTCAAAAGGAATTGTTTGCAACTTTTCACGCAAACACTTTTTTTGGAATTCTTGTCTAAAAGCCTTTTGTGATTATGAATTATATCTTGGCAGGTGCAGGTTTTGTGTAAATAGCTTAAAGAGGTTCGTTGGCCAGAAAAATCGGACGAGTTTTTTCTTACAATTCTTGTACTTTTTCAAACAATAAAGTTACTGTGATAAAATATGGTACACTGTTTCTACTATATAAGTTATACCAAGAATGCCTCCCAGACAAAAAACATTTTGATGAAGATTCGCTACCATAACGCACTTGCTGCATCCAGACCCTTTGTATCCAATCTGCTGCATGCCTGACATCGGTGTGTTCTATAGTGTGAGAATGGATATTGTCCAATTTAAATTAAATTAATCTTTTTATCATTTATAACAGACTATGATTCTTTAGTCTTGGAAGATAATTACCAATTATCACTATAATAAGGTAGAGGAGAATAAGAGGAAATGGGGCCATTACAGTAAAGTGATTATTACATACTGAGCACCAAGATACCGAGTTACATGTGTAGGATCATCTCGGTTGCTTTTAAAGCCTTTACGGCATGGAATTTATTTAATCATCAGTAATCACGGAGACAGAACGCTTTTGGGGCACGCAATAAGAATTAACTTCATCAAGTTGCGTCTGTTAATAATGATGATGATGGAAGTCTAAACATTGTTGACACATGGTAAAAAAGGTTGGCAGATTATCATGTTTGTTTGTTTACCTTTTTAACCGCAATTTGGGAAAGGTTTAAAATTATTTTCCAAGAAAGTTAATTTGCAAATAGTGCAGCAAATATAGCGAAAAAAAAGTGGCACCTCGGAATGGAAGATAATAAACAGAAAACTCTGGATAGTCCGTCATAATTGATATTGTTATTACTCCCTCAAAAGTCACATATATGGTCTGGAGTACGAGTCTCATGATATTTAATGTCAGAGGTCGCGAAATTTTGTTTTTCGCAAATATCTCGTTTCCTATTCGTCAAATCGTTTTTTAAGTTATTGTCAAATTTGTAGAGCATAAAATTATCTACAATCTGCGTCTTAGCAATTTGATTTGTCACCAACCGTTTTTGTGATATGGTACGGAGAGTAGGAATCCGTATAAGTATATAGGTCAATACCTACACTCATGCGTCACACAGCTTAAAAAATTAAAAAAATTAAAATTCATTGTCAAGGGAAAATATCATAATTATTAATCAATTTTAATTAGTTATCTTTTGCACATGATTTTGTAAATCTTAGTCATAAATAACACATTTGTAAGAATATAAGCACACTTGGAGAACCCAAATCACCATAACACATTTTAAACTTCCTGACGATCGTTTCACTAACCAAGTTTGAAAATTTTTTTTTATCCCTAATGTAAAGTATTTTTTGAACAACTATTTGTGCGGCAACAACGTATCCTCCTAGATATGTACATCCCTCTGCCGGATGTCTAGTCATTAGCCAGTGTTAATGCAGCCAGTAATTACGGTATATTATCATCGCTGTCTCAAGACGTTCGTATATGGCAACAGCAAGTACAACATCGCTACTCCAGACCGGTCAGTTCACTCGACCACTTGAGAATTATTATTAGACTTGCTGGACTTTTCTTTATTCATTAACTACATAAATGTACACTTGCTGTATTACAGAACGTCCCAGATACTAAATCATCACCGAGCATGTTGTAGTAGGAAAATCTTTTGTTAGCTGCGGAAGAAAATACATATTTTACAGCAAAACAGTAAGTTGAGAGCTTCACAAATTTCCCTTCGCTTTATTGAGCATCTTATGTTTGTTAAAGCAATGGGTTTGCTTTTTTAGCGAATTTTCGTAGATAAAAATCGCTTAGCACGACACAAGGATTATAACGAAAAATTTAAAAAAGCGCGAACTAGAGTCTCTAGAATTTTTATTGCAGTTGGTTAAAATGTATATATATATATATATATATATATATATATATATATATATATATATATATATATATATATATATATATATATATATATATATATATATACAGGGTCGCTGATAAGTCTGGAAACGGTCGATTATCCGGGAAAATATACAAGGTGTCGAAAAAAGTTTTATACAAAAGTTTTTGGGTTCTTCAATGTCTACTAGGCGGTGATAATTTCATTTATACAGGGTTGGTCATACAGGCGTGGCACACCAATATTAATTTTTTTTTAATGGAACACCCTATATATTATTCGATATTTCAATCCTTCTCTTAATTTTGAGCAACATTTATCAGAAGCATGATGTACATAAACTTAATCGTTTCCGGGTAAAAAAATAAATAAAAATAAACGCTATTGTTTTTAAAATCTATTGGATGAAGAACAAAAATAAATGAAAAGTAGAATATCTCTTGAAAACAATCTGTGAGTGTGAAAAGAACCGGTTGAGATGTTTTTAACATTGTTTGAAATCCTATTTTATAAGATGTTCAAAGTGTTCTCCATTGACCTCCTGACAATAATGAATTCGCTTAACAAAACATTGCACTGCATTTACAAGAGCGTTTTGAGGAATGTTATTAATTTCATGCACAATCCTTGCTTGCAACTCTTCAATATTCTGCGGTCTATTTTGGTAAATTAAATTTTTTACATGACCCCACAAAAAAAAGTCAAGCGGCGTCATGTCGGGAGACCTAGCTGGCCATTCAATAGTTCCCCTGCGCCCTATCCAAAGGTTTGATTCCGATATTCCCGTACCTCAAATCCAAAATGAGGGGGTGCCCCATCCTGCTGAAACCATATTTCTTCCGCTGGTAGATTTGGGTCGTTATTGTTCGGAAATAATCGACTAACGTCTGGAACAATTGATTCTTGCAAAAGAGTCAAATATCGAGCAGAGTTCAAATTACCGTGTATAAAATAAGGTCCTATGATATGTCCACCAATAATAGCACACCAAACATTTACTTTTTGCGGTCTTTGGGTGTGAATTTGTTCCATCCAATGTGGGTTTTCGTCTGACCAGTACCTACAGTTGTGTCGGTTGACTTGTCCATTCAAACAAAATGTAGATTCGTCGGAAAACAAAATGTGGTTGGCAAAGTTAAAATTTTGGCGTAACTTCTCCATAATAAGTTCACAGAACTCGATTCTGCGATCAAAATCGTCTTCACTCAGTTCTTGCAATAAATGAATTTTATATGGACGGAACTTTTCCCGCTTCGTAATCTTTTGAATTGAATATCGACTCATATTGTGATTTAAAGCCAATTGCTGTGCCGAAGTTTTCGGATTTTCCACCACATCCAATATTACATTCAAAGAATTTTCTTCATTTGTAACGGTTACTGGCCTTCCAGTTCTAGGTTTATCCTTGATACCGCCAGTTTCGTGAAAACGATGCAAAGTTTTCGAAACTGTGGATTTGGAGATCGATTCCCGCTCAGGATGCAACTCATTGAACATAATCACCACTTGAGCAAAACTTCGTGTTCTATCACCGTACCCTATCATCATTAAAATTTCGATACGTTCGGTTTCACTTAAACTTGCCATTTTGCACAAAAACTGTTGACACTAAATTACTAATGTTTCAAAACTGTTGACACTGAATGAATGTTTGACATTCGTTGTCCTGGAAACATTTTAAAACAAAAGAATAATACTGCGTTTCTTATGGGCATCTTATCTTATCTTGGGATTCCAAACAATGTTAAAAACATCGCAACCGGTTCTTTTTACACTCACAGATTGTTTTCAAGAGATATTCTACTTTTCATTTATTTTTGTTCTTCATCCAATAGATTTTAAAAACAGTAGCGTTTATTTTTATTTATTTTTTTACCCTGAAACCATTGAGTTTAGGTACATTATGCTTCTCATAAATGTTGCTCAAAATTAAGAGAAGGATTGAAATATCGAATAATATATAGGGTGTTCCATTAAAAAAAAATTAATATTGGTGTGCCACGCCTGTATGACCAACCCTGTATAAATAAAATTATCACCGCCTAGTAGACATTGAAGAACCCAAAAACTTTTGTATAAAACTTTTTTCGACACCTTGTATATTTTCCCGGATAATCGACCGTTTCCAGACTTATCAGCGACCCTGTATATATATATATATATATATATATATATATATATATATATATATATATATATATATATATATATATATATATATATATATATATATTAATTTTTTTGACGGTAGTTTTATTATTTTCTTAAAAACTGTGGAATAGCTGTTGTTGGATTTTCATATTCACAATTTCATGTTTTTTCAACCAGCCTGTATTATATTGACTTGGATACTAGCTACCTGGAATTCGTTCTGAATATTGTGTGGAAGGGTGTGTGCCTGTTTGAGATACGTGAGCACCTCCAATTACCAGGATAAAAATATGCTGGTGAAGGAGTTATCACATTATTAGTATTATTATTGTGACCATAAAGCCAAGTGCAGTTTAAGTTTAGTACACCCTCTGTAGTAATGCAGCATTTCTGTAAATTTATGTGTAGAACAAATAAGTAAGTTTATTCTTGACGCGTTCAATTATTTAAATAACAACAGTTCATCGAGTAATGACAAATCACAAGGTCCTTCGAGTAATCACAAATCACACAGCCATCAGTTACACAATAGTTAGCTGCATATGTCAGTGTGACTCTTATCGACTTCAGTCAAATTTTCCAAATAATTTTTTTCATGGTTGTTATTTAATAATTTGCTCAAGTTCAAGTAAAACTCAGGATATATACTTGATAATGGAATAAATTTTTCCGAAACCTCGGCCATTAATAAAGAGTTTTAATTGTGCAACTGACGGCTATCGCACAATTTTTAAGAATTTTAAGAATGAATATATATATAAAAATATATATATATATATATATATATATATATATATATATATATATATATATATATATATATATATATATATATATATATATATATATACAGTGGCGCATTGAAAACGAAACAGACCAATTTGCGTCCAGAGAAATTTGTCTTTTAAGAAACGCTGAAACACATAAATTTTAATATTGAGCGGGACATGTTTTGACATAAAACTCAATTTTGTCACATCAACCCCTTAAGGGTGGTGATAACAACGCCTATCTTTTAAATAGGGAACCTGGGTCGAGTGTTACATCATTTGAAAGCTCTTTCTTTTCTGAATTCAACACACAAATTTTTTGGAAGTTTTGTTAACTCGTTTAAAAATTATTCACAGTTGGAGTTGCAACAACGTATTTCATTCATTGTGATAAGAAATGCACTAATTAGTCAATTTTTGGTTAAAAAAAAACTATAAAAAAAAACAAACGTTCAAAAATGTTTATTCAGTTAAGTGTTCAAATTGTTGACCACCAGCTTCCATATAAAAGTACACATTTTGTTCAAAACGAGCTCTGACATTCTGGAGCATTTGTGGAGTTATTAGACGGCATTCTTCAACAATGCGTCGTCGTAATTCTTCCAGAGGCTCCGATTCTGTTGCGTAAATTCTACTCTTTAAATGGCCCCATAGAAATAAGTCTAAAAGAGTTAAATCCGGTGATCTAGGGGGCCACTCAATAGCACCTCTACGTCCAGTCTATTGTCCTGGAAACTATCTGTTCAAAAACTCCCTAACACGTTGTGAAAAATGCGGAGGAACTCCATCTAGTTGAAACACTAATTGATTTTCTTGATAGCGATCATCATTTTCAACAATGTCAATAAGTAGAGGGTAGACGATATCTTCTAGTAACTCCAAATACGTTTCGCCACTCAAATTGCCATCAAGAAAAATTGGTCCGATTAAACGGTCTCCAAAAATGCCAGTCCAGACATTCAATTTCTGTGGAGTTTTAGTGTGGACTTCGTGAAAATTTCTTGGATTATTAGGATTATTATCTGCCCAATAACGACAATTATGACGATTGACTGTAGAGTTTAATAAAAAAACGTCTGAAAAACAGATATTGAACAGAAAGTTCCCGTTATCAGCTATTCGTGCAGTCATAACTTCACAAAACTCCAGCCGCCGATCAAAATCATCTTCATTCAGTTGTTGTACAAGATGAATTTTGTACTGGTGAAATTTATGATGCTTCAATATTCGCTGAATAGTTCTTCTTTTGATGTTTGAAACAGTGACAAATTTTCTCGTGCTCAAAGTTGGGTCTGCAGCAATTTGTCCTAAAACTTCAATCTCAGTAGTTTCATTTCTAACCGGAAATTCACGTTCAGGATCCCGTTTTTTGTTGGCTACTGAACTATTTTGTGAAAACTTTGCAACTGACTCCAAAATGTATTTTCTTTAACATGTCTGTTCGGATGTCGTTCATTAAACAAATTTGCGGTACGGTTGGCACAGTCATCGTTTTTGAAAAAAAGAGTAATTATTTCAACCCTTTCTTCTACAGAATACACCATTGTGAAATTAATTTTCGGTAGTACTATCAAGTATCAAACCGACCGATAAACTAAAATAATAAACTGCATTTCTCTCATTCCGATAAGAAATGTTCTGATAGTCAATTTTTTCTTTACAAACCAACAAAACATTGAGTATCAGCACAATTCTTATCGGAATGAATGAAATGAGTTTTTGCATCTTCAACTGTGAATAATTTTTAAACGAGTTGATAAGACTTCCAAAAAAATTAGTGTGCTGAATTCAGAAAAAAAAAGAGCTTTCAAATGATGTAACACTCGATCCATGTTCCCTATTTAAAATATAAGGGTTTTTATCACCACCCTTAAGGGGTTGAGTTGAGTTTTATGTCAAAACATGTCCCCCTCAATATTAAAATTGACGTGTTTCAGCGTTTCTTAAAAGAAAATTTTCTCTGGACGCAAATCGGTTTGTTTCGTTTTCAATGCGCCACCCTGTATATATATATATATATATATATATATATATATATATATATATATATATATATATATACATATATATATATATATATATATATATATATATATATATATATATATATATATATATATATATATATATATATATATATGCAGCTTGTTGTGAAAGTAAGTACAGTTTTAAAATTCCACCACCGTAAGCGCTGCTGCGGCATTCCACGCTTGTGTCCTGTGTACCTACGTCTGTTGACAAACCACACACATTATATACTCTATATCACTGAAAGATTAGACCGTGTTTAAGGTTTGTTTTTTTGTTAAAATATCTCTGCCGATCGAGAATCCCGACGACTGTGAATTCCGCGCTCTGATTCGTTTTCTTACTTGGGGTGTATTGTTTCTTTAACGTCGGTCTATTTCCGCGACTACGGCCAACCACCGACGCCAGGGAGCAGTTTCATCTCACCATCCTAGCAATTTGGCCGAACGCCTGCGTTTCTGTAAGTAGGGTAGGGAACTTTAACGTGCCCCGCATCGCACGGACCTACGGCTTTACATCCCCTCCTAAGGGCGGAACGTGCAGACATTCAACTTAGTCAAATACAATGACACAACGTCGGTTGATGTTAATTTTATAGTATGTGCTGCAAAAGTAAAATGGTAACCCTGGGAACCTAAACCAGTACCCTTCGGTTTAGAGGCAAATGCTTAAATTATCACAAGTTGTGCTCTCGCTGGGTACCGAAAATGTTGACTTGAGGTGCACAAAACCAAACGTGTAGCCAGTGCATTGACTTTCCTTGAGGGGTACCGTGATCAGGGTGATGATTTTTTAAGCCAAATTGTCAGAGGCGACGAAACATTGGTGGCTTACGTTACGCCAGAAACGAAGCAGCAATTCATTGAATGGCGGCATTCAACATCACCCAATAAAGTGAAGTTCGACCAAACAATTTCAGCGCGGAAAATCATGTATGTGTGTTTTTGGGCAGAAAGGGGGTGTTGCTTGTGGATTTTTTTTGGTCTCGTGGTGACACAATAAAATTTACAACGTAATGTGAGACCTTAAAAACAGCCCCGTGCAATTCAAAACAAAAGGCGAGGCATGTTGAGTAAGAGGATCGTTTTGCCCCCTCGAACTTAAGAACTAATTGCCTCTTTTCACTGGAAACAACTTGATCACCCTTCATACAGTCCCGATCTTGCGCCCAGTGACTACCACTTGTTCCTGCATTTGAAGAAGCATCTGGGTGGTCAGCGTCACGACGACGATGATAAGGTCAAAACGGTTGTGTTGTAGTGGTTGTCAAATCAGGCGGCAGACTTCTATGAGGATTGGATTCAATAGCTGATTGTAAGATACGTTAAATGCCTTAATATTGGTGGCAAATATCTAACTGAAGATTGGAACCTGTGATGAGCAGTGATAAGTACACTTGGAGAAACCCAAGTCACCACAACACATCTTTTTAAAGACCTAACCATCGTTTCGCTAACAACGTTAGCTTCATCAGAGGATGAAATATTCTGACTCTTTCTTTACAATCCTTTTTGTCCATTATTTCAACCTTATTGCCTTTATCTGCTTTGACATAAAAAACAATCCTTTTCTTGCAATCGTGTAACTATTTTCATTTGATTAGAATATTTGTTTTTTGTGGACTTATTCTCTTTCAAATTTTTTGAGATTTTCGTTTGACATGCTTCCCGAATAAAGTTTGTTGAAGATTCGCGTAATTTTTAAATTCTCGTTTTAATACGAGCAATGACATCTAAGAGTTCGTCTTTTTGTGACTGCTAACCGAATTTTAACTCTTTCTATAAGAGGCCAATCTCATTTTTGTTAAACAACCTCGAAGAAAGGTTTTATGCAAGGTCAATTTTCCGAGGAACTGATTTTTGATTCTTAATCTTTTACAAGTTTTTTTAATTTTTAATCTGAATATTGATTTCCTTAATTAACTTTGCGTTAATGACTACAAACATGTTCCTTTGAAAATTGCACCAGTCATCGTACTCTAAGTTGTCTAACTTAAAAGTTAACTTTTTAAACAAACTGTATGCCTGTGTTCCGTCGTTATTTTCCACACATTTTTTTCCACATGCACGTGCCGACTATGGGCACCAAAATAGTTGGCCACGCTGAGCACGTCAAGCAATGATGATCAACCCGAAGATGTCACCCTGGAGATTTTCCTTTTCGAAGGGCGGTCTGATTGGCTAGAGAGGCCGCCTACCCCTTCTCGACGCCTAGAGCCGGGAAGACTTCGGAATCAAGAACTCTGCAAAAGCCCTATTTCATCGATGATCGTGCTATAGTGCAGTTCACTCAACAGTTCGAGTATTTCGTTGTTCTCTGCACATTGGGAAAACAGGCCAGTAGCTGCCACGTGACATTCCGAAAAGTGTTGGAAACTACATGGACCATAGTGCGAGGCGGTGCCTCGTTCCCATTTAAGTGCTACAAACTGCCTGTACCAGAGGATGAGGCTGCTTCCTATTCTCCGTATGTTCAACAAGTTATTTACTCTGTGAAGAAGGGCTGTTCCCGAAGCACATCGAGCTGTTCCTCGTTCGACCCATCAACGACGTCCCAGGCGAGAAAGGTATTTTGTTTGTATTACACTGCTTCTGTTAAATTATTTTCTGTGTAACTTTGCCCATTGTGAAATAAATTAATTTAATTAACCCGCGTTAATGTTTTCTTTACCATATAATCCCTGATGTACATGCAACCGTTCAATTAATCGTAATCAATTAAAGCTATCGAAGAACGTACCGAATCAAGGGTACAGCCTGTATTTCTAAATTACTACGTTTTAAGTACAGATATTGCATTTCCAAATCTAACCATTTTTGTTTAGCAAAATTTTTAACTTTTTCACCTACTTTTGTGTTAATAGAAATTTTAATATTAAAATTAATGAAATTAGGGAAGACTGATTTTGTTTGTAAGATTTTAGAAAGGCAATATCTGCATCAAAAAATCTAATTTTCGTACTTAGCTTTTGATAGAGATTCAGTTTCGTTGACCTGTGAGAAATTATTCACTAAGTGAAGATTGGAACCTGTGATGAGCCCTGATAAGTACACTTGGAGAAACCCAAATCACCACAACACATTTTTTAAGGACCTAACGATCGTTTGGCTATCAACGTTAGCTTCATCAGAGGATAAATATTCCAATTCTAATATTTCATCCTCTGATGAAGCTAACGTTGTTAGCGAAAGGATCGTTAGGTCTTTAAAAATATGTGTTGTGGTGCTTTGGGTTTCTTCAAGTGTACTTATTGATTAAAATTATGTGGAAAAATTAATCAAGGTACAAGCTTTCATGTAAAAATAAAATCGTTAAGAAAAGTTTATTAGTCATTAGTGTGAGATGTACTTGGCCGTCGGGTTGAACCGCGTCCAGAATTTACTCGACGTTTCGGCTTGTGTCATTTTCAAGAACTTAAGGAAACATGAAAAGATCGGCCTACACCTTAGAGCGGTGGATAAGGATAGGTTGGGTTGTTGAAGCTCTATTACGGCGCCTCAATCGCCTACTTCCCATATCTCCTGGAGATGGTCCCCAAGGTTTCAGTGTGTTCAACCCTAGACCTAACAGAGATCTGACAGTTTATCGTAAGTCTTTTATTATTTATAACGTTTCGTCTACCTGCATCGTTCTCAGTGTGATTAGTCGAATCAAGGTATATTAAGTCAGGTGCTTTCGTAAGCGGACTAGAGGTATTTGTTGAGTTAGGTAGTGGGGAAGTTAAACTGCCTATTGAATTATTTGTCACTTTGTGTGTTTGTAATGAGGATATAATAGGTTAACAAGTAGTCGGAATTCGAAAATCATCATCTCTCTTATTTAAACAATCGGAGCGTTTTTCGATGTCGATCGCTTCGCGGATAATTCTCATTTGGAAGTTGTAAACCGGGGCTATTGTTTTGGCATTGGTAAATGTCCTGCCTGAATATGATGCAGGGCCTGTGCGGATGAAGGCTCGGATGTTTTAACTGCAAGAGTGTGTTGATATGTTCTATTGCGGATACGTCTACGCGTTTGTTCAGTTAAGTTTGGGGCACATCGTACAAAGAATTTCGTAAACACCTTGGGGGACATTTTATTAAGTTTGACAGTTTTTTCTGTTGTTAGAACCCAAGTAGGTAACAGGTCGGTTGGGCCAGACAGACAGGGCACATTTTGAACTACACATTTTAATTGTGGTTAAGTATGGGCTCTGCATTACCGACATCACAGCTGACAGGCACCGACATGACAGAGAGCAGAGATGTGACTTATCTTGGGCGGCACCGATGTTTTACGACGATATGCGATAATTAAAGATGCACCATAATGGAATAGTCTAGGTGTACACGGCTAGTATTCTCTGGACATTCATTCTGTTCACATCGTTCTTACAAGATGACTTCCGTATCAAAAACTGATTACCTGAATTTACTAAATGTTAGTGGTATTAAGGCGATTTCACCACAAGAAATGGCCAAAGATTACGAAGAGTGTTTTGCACAGTGGTTTCATCTTCTCTTAAATGAACAAGATTTTAATGTGTTAGTTTGTGTACCAAATATTAGGTGGTATTCAAGTTGTCGATGTCACCTAGAAGCAGATGATGGAAGTGTGGCACATGAACACATGCACGCTTTGATACATTTCACAAATGGCTCGACGGTTAAGGGATTTAAAAAGAAGCTGCAACGTGTAGGGCGACGTTTGCATCCTAAAACCACTTTCAAGAAGATAATTTGTTTAGATCATGCTGTTGGAGTATTAAGGTATGTTGCTTGTGCAGATGGGCAGAAACCTCTTCAAAGAGATGGCGATGGTCTTCGTGGAACGCCGCATTCGCATTATTCTAGGAAAGTGTACTGTGATTCTTGGCTGCATGGCAGAGGAAGAATGTGTGCTACTGTAAGAGATGAAATATCATGTTTAGCATCGAAAGGAGTTCAGGACATATTTGCCTACACATCAGTTGAAGAATTACACAAGAAAGAGACTTGCCAGTGCGACAGAGGAGCTTCGGGTATTCGTAGAAGGCAAGAAGCTAATGAAAAGAGAAGACTGTTTTACCAAACAGAAAAGGGAATTACAATCAGAAAGGCGTACAGAGAAAAACAAGTTCAAAAGAAACAGCTGATCAAACAGTTAATGGAACTGGGTCTAAATAAAAAAGCAGAATTGCAAAGAGAGACCATTTTAAAATTAGTAAACTTGCTGTAATGTACACCTAAGTAAATATTTTACTATTTTACCACTGTTTTTTATTATTAATAATATATTATATTTTACTATTTTACCACTGTTTTTATTATTAATAATACCTTGTCCATACCTGGCTCCCTACGAAATAATCGAATTAATTTGCATTAAAACACCGTTATAGTTATGTCCAGGGTTTACTTAAATGTCCAGAGATAGACTGATTGTCCATACTAGACTACAAATTTTACATGTATTTAAATGGGGTGTCCAGGATCCTATAAGTCATCGGTTATAGTACGCATATATATCAACTTGAAAGATAATTTTACTAAGTCTCGGTAGCCGCGAGGATAGAAGCCCGGGCTCTCATTCGAAGGTACCTGGGTTCAAATCCAGCTAGTAGTTGCTTCGCTTTTATTTTAACAGAATTAAATAAAAAGCGTCGGACCACAACGCATTCAGTTACAAAATAGAAAATCAGAGTTCCGATGACGTCATCACCTAATTCAAATTACCTATATTTGAAGCCAAATGCGGTCTTCCGATTGGTCAAAGAAAACAGTGTGGAAGCCGCCCAAGATAAGTCACATCTCTGCTCTCTGTCATGTCGGTGCCTGTCAGCTGTGATGTCGGTAATGCAGAGCCCATACTTAACCACAATTAAAATGTGTAGTTCAAATGTGCCGGTCTGTCTGGCCCAATCGACCCGTTACCTACTAACCCATAATATCAAAACCATATTCATGGCAAAAACAAATCTAATAAAAACTCCCAAGGATACGATTCCAAATGAATCCCACGGAGTTTACGAAATTCCTTGTTCCGACTGTTGAAAAGAGGTGTTCCTACTTACAAACAATATGGCGTTACTGAAATACATCTCACGATAGGCACCGCATGTAAAAAAATATATAAACGTTTTACGTTTGGTTACTAAGCTTTGGTATAAATATAATGAACGCTTGATGTAGCTACGGCAATACGTCTCACTATAGAAACAATTTCATGGCACAAACAAGTGTTTTAAAGCAGTTCTGCTTATCATATTAAATTCTTACACCTTGTATATCGCGGTTCAATAACAAAAAAAGGTTAAAAGGGAGGTGAAAAGTCAATGCCAACCATGATTTTCCTTTTTGAAAACAGGAGCGGAAGTTGTAAAATAAAAAGTAACACTGATACGAGGGATTTCATGGAATTGGAGTTATTTATTGTACTTCTTGAACACATCATTACGATAAGAACTAACACACTTCCTCCAAAGCAACATAATATTAGCAAATGAACTTTAGCGACGATAAACTGTGACCTGAGATTAGATAAATTATAAATAAAATATGCAATATAAATAATGTATCTATGATAAGGGTATTAGTTTCTCTGTTGGACGAAATGAGTCTGTCATTGGCGCCAATCTAAGATTTTTATTATAGATTATTGCATTTGTTGCTTTTATTGCCATAATAAAAGAAAATCCAGCTAATGGAAATATTTGTAATAATTACTTATTGCTCTAAATTTAGTTTCTAGGTTAGACCTAGTGAACATTTTTAAGCTATCGCATTATTTGTTTGTAGTTATAACAAACTACAAAATAATTTTCAATCGTGGGTTATTACTGAATTCTCTTAAAAAGAATTTGTCAAATGAGTCTGAACTAGGACCCCTAGAACACATATTCGATGTCAGTTTCAATTATATATATATATATATATATATATATATATATATATATATATATATATATATATATATATATATATATATATATATATATATATATATATATATATAGGTACAGGTACAACCCCCAATTTTTTAAAGGGGAAGTATAGGCTTGTGATATGTCGTTTGAAAGGTCTGTTCATTCTCTATTCAAAAATGTTATAGTTTTCAAGTTTATTGCAACAATTAAGATAAACTAAAATAAAATCACGTGGTTACCGAAATTCGCTATACTACAATAAAAAACTTAAATGTAATGCAAAATGTAAAACACTAAAAGTAACTATGAATGTTAATGAAGTAGATGTTTAAAATGTTCACCGCGAACTTCTTGGCAACACCCTAATCTTGAATGAAACTGTCTTCTAATATTATTTAACATATCAGGCGTGATCGACCTAATCGCAAGCGTTATTCGTTCTTTTAAGTCATTTAAATCAAAATGTTTAGTTTTGTACACAATGCTCTTCACATATCCCCATAAAAAGAAATCTAATAAGCTAAGATCAGGTGATTGCGCTGGCCATTCTATCGATCCTCGCCTCCCTATCCACCGATTGAGAAATATTGCATCGAGGTACTGCCGGACATTGAGTTGGTAATGTGGTGGCGCTCCATCCTGCTGAAACCATATCGTATTCACTGGAAATTGAGGGTTTCCTGGATCAGTATCTAAATTTGCCAAAGTTTGAATGACATCATTTTGAAGTAGTGCCAAATAATTATCGCCATTCAAATTACCCTTAATAAAAAAGAGACCAATGATATGGTTTCCAACAATCCCTGCCCAAACATTAACCTTCTGAATGTATTGCGTGTGTTCTTCTCTCATCCAGTGAGGATTTGTCGTTGCCCAGTAGCGACAATTTTGCCGATTAGCATGGCCCTTAAGTGAAAAATGCACTCATCAAAAAACATGACGTCTTCTAATTGGATAATATTGTTATCCAACATGTCCATCATTCGCTTACAAAAATAAGTTCTCCCATCAAAATCGCCTTCCATGAGCTCCTGAGTAGGTATCATTTTATAGGGATGCATTTTATTTTCTTTTAATATGTTAACTATCGATGCATGGCTAACATTAAATGTAGTGGATGCCTGTCTAGCCGATCTATGTGGGTTTTCCACAAATTCAGGCATCACATCTAATTTGATTTCATCACTCAGTGCATTGGCTGCTTTTTTTTTATCTGCCTTACATGATCAAACTCGCGAAACTGCTTCTCTATTTTACTAATTGTTCCTTGGGATATTGGCGGTGAATCAGGAAATCTCTCATGAAATAGGCGAGTTACTTCATGTTGTGTCCGGGTTTTATCTCCGTAACCAATCATTTGTATACATTTTTGAATAGAGAATAAACAGACCTTTCAAACGACATATCACAAGCCTATACTTCCCCTTTAAAAAATTGGGAGTTGTACCTGTCATTCGAAGGGGGATGCAGGTAGGGATCGCATTTTCACGTTGAAATATGTCAACTTATAATTTAAATTTGACGATTTTCGGGATTTTTTTTATAAGAATGTACAGTAACCGAAATAATGAAATTATTCCATCTGGCTTTTACACACGATATATATATATATATATATATATATATATATATATATATATATATATATATATATATATATATATATATATATATATATATATATATATATATAGGCTTAGGAGTGAGTAACGTCGTCACTTGTTAGTTCCGAAAACTCAGAATATCATTTCAGGGCATTCGACATTCAGACAGGAACGCAAAAAAGAAAGTTCTTGACTATACCATGCTTTATATATTTCGTGTCAAATTAACACTTCAACAGAAGCCTACAAAGAAAACAACAACTAAACAGCACTCACCTACAAGACGTTATATTCTCTTATCGATAACTGAACTAAAGTTATATTCGAGGAGCGTCAGAAGAGATCACACCAATAGGGCCGCTCTGTAACCAGGCCTGGAGACATACACATGCAAAACATGATCAGCAGCCTCCAATCGGCGTATTTACATAGTAATTTTGTTAAAAACATCGTTAGATTACTTGGTTGATGTAATCATAATACCTCGCGTGTTTAACCTAGCATTAAAATTTCTTTGACGCGAATGACAGGTGACATTTGTTACAGTTAAAAAAAACCATAGAGCAAAAATACAGAAACGGCCGACTGTTGGAATATATGGGAAATAAGAGAACAAAGAGATAATATTTCATTGACTTAGTTAGGCCCAGTGAGACATCCCAGCATTTACCAGGCTTTGGATATGGAGTGTTTCTTGGCAGATTTTTTTGTTATATCCGCCCAAACTGCCATTGGACAGCTGCATTAAAAATACCACAGAAGTGTCACTTAATGCTTATCAACAATAACTGAGCAGGTTTTTAACATAAATTATTTTTACATATTGAGGGTCAAGAAATGACGGGCCAGACTAGCCCGAACAGCCAGAGAAGAGGTTAGATGGGAAGTGTTGGTGACAAGACTTTTTGTTATATCCGCTCAATTGCCGTTGCAAAGATGCGTTATAAATGACACAAGGGTGTCACTTCATGTTGTCAAAGCAACTAGAAGGCCTGAGCGGCTATATACTGGAAGGGTCTCATCAGATCGTCAGAGAGAGCAAAAATACCTTTCAGTCAGCATTGGTTGAAGTAGTGGGAAGACACAGGCAGGCTACTTTTGACCAACCACCTGCCACTGGAAGGATGCACACACGGGAAACAGAACGTTAACCTTACTTACCCTATGTAACATCCCGGTTTGGAGTGTACCTACGAAAGACCGCAGTGTTAACTTTATGTTATCCTATATACAGTTTGTGGCTAATGGACCTGGCTTCCGAGGCCATACAGTAATCATCACACACATGTTATCTTATGTAACAGCTTGGTCTGGGGAGCACATTAGGGAGCTTACACAATCGTTGTACCAAGTGGAAGGTCGAAAAGTTGCAAAAAACCAGAATGTCAGAAAAATAAGAAAGACCGCAATGTTAACTTTATGCTACCCTACGTAACATCCTGGTATGGGGAGCACATTAGTGAGTTTCCATAATCGTTGTCGCAAGTGGAGAGTCGAAATATTGCGAAAACCCGAAATGTCAGGAAAATAGGAACAGAAACAGCTCAAATACAAAGGGCGACAGAATTCGAAAATGGTCTTCACACACACTAGGTCGGTGGTTCTCTTTTGTGCAAATAAACTAAATAGCCATATATAGTACTTAAGTTATTAATTTCCGATCTAGAATTAATTGTATTGTACTCTTGTATGTAACGCATCTCGAGAAAGGTTCTCTTCTCATAATTCTTCTCCCTGTGTAGGACTTTGGTATTTTCGAAATCCATTTTGTGGCCTGTGTTCTTTGCCCGTTGTCACTGGCACTTGCAGTTGCTTTTGTGTAACACTATTCTTTTTGTCAGGGATTGTGATGTCTGTCCCACATATTTGAGATGACGCATGTATATATATATATATATATATATATATATATATATATATATATATATATATATATATACATATATATATATATATATATATATATATATATATATATATATATATATATATATATATATATATATAGGTCGCGCATAATTAACTCTACCAGGCCATATGTAGGGTTGCATAACAGATTATTTGCGACTGTCTGGTCGCATTATCGATATTTTTTCAAGCACCTCCTTTTTGGAGGGTGACAACACTATGGGACATGCGACACATTTTTATAAAGGGTATTCAGCGTACTTTTTGGTGGTTTTAATTATTCTTAAGTTACCTTTGGCAAAAACGAAAACAATCCGCTTTTCATGAAATGTATTTGGGAAAATGGTAACATCTTTATTGAAGAAGATGCTAAAATTGAGCCCCTGGAACTTCTTGACAATAGTGAAGCCTCTTGTCAAACTGATAAAACGAGTTTTGTAGTCATCCGTTAGGCACTTGTTGAAAAGCCATCACAATTTGGTCTCGCAAAAATGATTGAGTGGGAGTAAATCTGGAGACCTACCTGGCGATTCAATGGGTCCTCTTCTGCCATCCTTTGGTTACAAAATGTCACATTTTGTTGGAAGTGGAGATTGAGAAAATAATTTTGTTCAATTCTTCTTCATAATAATCTTGGAACTGTTAAAGTCCCTTTTTAAAAGAAGCGTCTAGTTACATGATGACTAACAATTCCAGCCCATACGTACAGTTTTGAGGATATTGGATATGAATATCTTCCATCCAAGAACCCCGGCTGTCAGACCAACATCGACAATTGTTTTTGTTTACACTACCAATCCACGGAGGCAGAACCCTCCATGTGTCTGCGATCCTCATCTAATTCGGCTAAAGAGACAGGCTTAGAATATTGTATATTTGAGTGGAGGGTGCTGTCGTCCCTGTAACTGTGAACTGGGTTGGATGTGCTCATTGGAGGACATTGATCTGAAGAAGAAACAAAGTAGGGGCTAAAGCTGAACCTTGAGAAACTCCTGCATTAATTGGATACAGTTTAGAGGAATGGCCATCCACGACAGCAGAAATGCTCCGGTTGGAGAGGAAATTTGCTGTCCAGGTACAGAGTTTTTGTGCTAGGCCGTAGGCCGGAAGCTTATTAAGCAGCGCTGCGTGCCACACCAGGTCGAATGCTTTGGATATGTCTAGAGCGACAATCTGGGATTCACCGTGTAGTTCCATAGACTTGTTCCAAGAATGGGTGACAAAGAAAAGGAGGTCGGCAGTTGATTTGCGCTGGCGGAGTCTATACTGCCTGTCGTGGATTAGACTGTGTTTTTCAAGAAATCTTAGTTATAAAAAAGTCATAAATAAATAAATAAATAATATTGTCGATAATATTAAATTAGCGTTTCAGGTGACATCTTTTTACTCGAGGACTTTTTCACATTTAAAAAAATCTTTACTATTTTTCAAAGGTCTACGATGTCATACTAGCCTAATAACTCAACATATCCTCTCAATTACTGACTGTCCATACGAAGCGTACTTTCTACCTTACAATTTTTCTATATAATAATCTAACCAGCCATCAGCCATCGGGTCAATTAGCATCTAACGTCATCTGCAGGTAGGTATATTTTGTCGTCACAGTTGACAGCGCCAGCATGATGTGTGATGAGAAATTAACGTTATTTATGGCATCTGTTTTGACATTGGCAATATCAAATACCGAACGATGTGCGATGTTGGAGTTCTTCGTGCGTGGCGAACTGCCGACTGAAAGTTGATCGGCTTGGATTAATGATATGTCACCTGCGATATCTAATCTGAGATCATTTCCTGAATCGGAAGACTCGAAATAAGTAGCCAAACGTTGTCAAGCGTTTCACCACTTGCAAAAAAACCATGTAGACCTATTTGACATTTGAAATAATTCCTTAACATCAACTATATTTAACATACTTTCCAGGCAATCATGGACTTACACGATAGATACTTGAAGCATGTATGAAACCTTTATTTCACGAAACAGTAAAGAGACTGATATTTGAAACATTTTTACACGACATTTGCCAAGTGCTCAGACTATCGTCTTTCACGCAGATGGGGTTGACTGGTGTACCTAATGACAAAGATGTAAAAAAAGACATACAACAAGTAGTTAAAAAAATCTATGATACTCCCATCTCAAATAATGTTGAAGAAAAAGTATGTTTAATTAGGTAAGTAGGTTGAACAACAACGTTGGACATATGAACAGCGCCCTTTTTGTCGCAAAAATGAATTTGGCTATTTTTATAAACGAAATTTCGCTTATAGAGGTAACGATTTTCGAATTTTCCAAAAACTTTTTGAAATGAGCGCGAATTGGCGCCTCGAGAACCCATATGCGAGGTCAGTTCCAGACTTTTAATGTATATATATATATATATATATATATATATATATATATATATATATATATATATATATATATATATATATATATATATATATATATATATATATATATCAACAACACCGCACCAGGGCTTACAGTCTAAATACTATCGTACCGTCAGTGTCGACAAGGAGAAAAGAGGCAACATGTTAATTCTGGACTTGAAGGTTTGGAGGTTCTGACGAGAAGGAAAAACATGTTCCGGCAAGGAATTCCACAACTTGGAAGTCCTCGGGACAAAAGAGCGGGCTTAACAAGATGTTCTATGTCTGGTGACCCGGACACTAAAAGGGTGCATTCGCTCTGTTCCCCCGGTAGATCTGTTGGGGGCAGCAGGTGGAGGAACTCTGGAAGAAAGCTCCTCTGAGCAGTGCCCGTGCAGATATCTATAAAAGAGAGAGAGGTCACCAACGGTACGTCGGTGGGCAAGGGATGGCAGCCTTTGGGTGAGGGTAAGGTCACCGATTAGACGTATAGTTCTCTTCTGAATGGAGACCAGGATATCGAGTGTAGAAGCGGCAGCGGCACCCCAGATGTGGGAGCAGTATTAGAGATTTGCCTTATTTGTGAAGTATATAAGGTATAGAGATTGGCTGGTGAAAAGTATTTGCGAGCCCGGAAGAGGAAACCTAATTTCTTAGCAGCCGCTTCTGCAATTGATGTGACATGTTGGTGCCAATTGAGAATTCGATCCACATAAATGCCAACAAGTGAAAAGGACTCATTACTTTGAATAACTTGGTTGTTTATTGTGATGGGTCTAGGGCTGGTGTATCTCTTATGAGATAGAAAGCAAGACTGAGATTTGGTGGGGTTGAATCGTAAAAGATTTCTACTTCCCCAGTCTAATATGTTTTGGAGATCCACGGAGACAGAACCCTCCATGAGTCTGCGATCCTTATCTAATTGGGCTAAAGAGACAGGCTTAGAATATTGTATATTTGAGTGGAGGGTGCTGTCGTCCGCATAACTGTGAACTGGGTTGGATGTGATAGAGAGGAGGTCATTGATGTGGAGAAGAAACAAAGTAGGGGCTAAAGCTGAACCTTGAGGAACTCCTGCATTAATTGGATACAGTTTGGAGGAATGGCCATCCACAACAGAAATGCTCCGGTTGGAGAGGAAATTTGCTGCCCAGGTACAAAGTTTTGGTGGTAGGCCATAGGCCAGAATTTTATTGAGCAGCGCTGCGTGCCAGACCTGGTCGAATGCTTTGGATATGTCTAGAGCGACAATCTGGGATTAACCGTGTAGTTCCATAGACTTGATCTAAGAATGGGTGACAAAGGAAAGGAGGTCGGCAGTTGACTGCGCTGAACGGAATCCATACTGCCTGTCGTTGATTAGACTGTGTTTTAAGAAATTTTAGTAATTCGGTGTTTATATACTTTTCCACCAGTTTAGAGGCGACTGAAAGGAGAGAAATAGGCTTGTAGTTGCTAGGAAGCGCTTTGGATCCTTTCTTGGGGACGGGTTGTACTCGAGCAGTTTTCCAGTTACTAGGGAATATGCCTTTATTGTAAGATATCTGAAACAGACGAGTCAGGATAGGAGCAAGTTCTGGTGCGCATTTTTTGAGAACAATTACTGGGATCTCGTCAAGGCCAGATGCCATATATATGATTTGCTGCGCTTCTTCGCCACCTAGAGACCTTCGGTTTGTTTAATTACACTGGTTAATTATTTACGGAAGCTAAGTTCGTTGGCAAGTTCTGAGAGACAATTTTCTACTTAGAAACTCGTCAAATTATTTTTAAGAAATTCAACTCATATACTGTCATCAAACTACAGATACAGTTTTAAAAAATTTGGAAAATGCGTCGAACTATATTTCTTGCTGTAAGAAAAGGACATTATTTGCGGTATAAAGTTAAATAGGGTAAACAACGATGGATGTATTAAAGTATTTAGTCGTTCTCACTAGTCCTCCTAATCAACATAAGGTCGCACAATTTGACATCCCATATTAAATTGGTAGAAAAAATCATATGCTTTGGCGTAACTTAAAATCAGATACTTAATTCTTAGCCACAGAATCCCGGCACTCCTTACATGTGGGCATTTTTAGTTTGTCGATTTCAGTGTATCTCCAACACTTACGCCTGCATGCATTTATGTACTTTCTCAACGGTTGGTATTTTAGTATATAGTATAACTGTGTTAGCCGAAGTGTGTACTGCGTTTCGCGAAACCTGGCTATTTTGACGCAAGTCGGTACCGTTAAAAAGTACCGGAGGTCTATGTTAACGTAAGTATTTTTGTATTTGTGAGATGTACGACAGGGTCGCCATCTCGGTGCGGAACCAGGTAGTATGTTGTCAGAACAGCTCCAAATAACACAAAATGTTATAAAATAGAGACTGTGTACAACCAACTAACAATTTTGTAAATTGTCAGCCCTGGCCCATTTCCTTCCGAATATAGGGACAATGTATGTAAAGCTAGACGTATTCTCACCATGATTATAACCGCAGACCGGTTTCTCTGTAATTAGAGCTCATCAGTACAGTATACTAATTACAGCGAGAACACACTCATAAAGTAATATGGCTATGGTAGCCAGCCTACGGCAGGGTCCATCTCGGTGCGGAACAAGGTAGTATGTTAGAACCGCAGACCGGTTTCGCACTAATTAGAGCGGATTTAATTTATAGGTGTATCCTCGCTGTAATTAGTATACCGGACTAATAAGCTGTGTTTTTTGGAGCTGTCGTGACAACATACTACCTGGTTCCGCACCGAGATGGCAACCCTGTCGTACATCTCACAATGTTCTAGGAGGCTGGCTACCATAGCCGTAGTACTTTATAGGTGTGTTCTCTCTGTAATTAGTATACCGTACTGGTGAGCTCTAATTCGAGCGAAACCGGTCTTCGGTTCTAATTATGGTGAGAATACACCTAGCCTTACATACATTGTCCCTATATTAGGGAAGAAATGACAATTAACAAAATTGTTAGTCGACAGTCTCTATTCAGAACAGTTTGTGTTATTTGGAGCTGACGTGACAACATACTACCTGCAGCACCGAGACGGCAACCCCGTCGTACATCTCACAATGTTCTAGGAGTCTGGCTACCATAGCCTTAGTACTTTATAGGTGTTCTCGCTGTAATTAGTATACCGTACTGATGAGCTCTGGTTAGAGCGAAACCGGTCTGCGGTTCTAATTACGGTGATAATACATCTAGCATTATATTTTTGTATTCCTCTTATAATAAAAGTGGGAACTAAATCACTGTAAAAGAAGACTTTTCTATTACCACTCCGTTACCACGGGACGCGCTCGTCTGGTTCACGGACGGATCCGGCGCGGAGCGTGTGACGGGAGCAGGTGTCTATTCGGAAGGACCGCGGGTAAGTCATAGTAGTTCCCTCGGAACCCATGCAACGGTCTTTCAGGCCGAAATGTACGCCATCCTGCACTGTGTGCGGGAGAACAAGAGGAGGGGCTACACCAACAAGCGGATACTCATAGCCACAGACAGCCAGGCAGCCCTTAAGACCCTAAGTAGCACACAAGTAAACTCCAGGCTGGTAAGTGGGTGCCGAGACGAGACGAGCGACCTGGCTGGTCAGAATGAGATCACCCTCATCTGGGTGCCGGGTCACTCGGGGGTCAAAGGCAATGAAGAAGCTGACAGTCTCGCGAGAGAGGGTCAGCAGAACCATTTATGGGGCCAGGACCGGTTCTGGGTGTGACAAAGAGCCCTGCCAGGGTAGCCATTAAGTCTTGGGTCAGAAACGAACACAAGGTGTACTGGGCAGACTGTTCAGTCAGTAACTGACGAACCCAGTTCAAAGTGAGCTGTGGAGCTGCTAAACCTTATCAGAGGACAGCTCAGAAACATAACAGGTCTCTTGACGGGACACATGGCCGCCAAGAAACACCTGCATAAAATGGGGCGGTTCGAGGGGGACTTCGCATGCAGACTCTGCGGACAGAGGAAGGAATCAGCCCAGCTCTGGACCGCAAAAGACAACTGATCTACAGTCAGTCTAGACCGAAGACAGAGCAATATAAAACTTCATCCTACCAATCGCTGTGCAGACTAGTTCAAGGCACTGTGATTTTGGAATAGGTGGAGTAAAAAGACTAAGGTCATGCACAATAAGCCAAAGGCTGCAGTGCTATCGGGGCGGCAAAGTCGCGGACAAGCCCTACTGATGAAAAAAGCAGCAGTTAAAACAGTGATTTTCTTAGTGCGAATCGGCGCCGAAGCAGGCCAAGGTGGGTTTGTCAGCCAATAAAGTCATGGCGACCGTTTTTCGGGATGCACGCAGTATAGTCCACATTGATTACCTTCAAAAGGGAAGAACAATCAATGGCGAACATTATACCAACTTATTGGACCGCTTCAATGACGATTTGAAGAAAAAACGACCGCGTTTGGCCAAGGAAAAAGTTATTTTCCACCAAGGCAATGCAAGGGTGCACACATGTGTAGTCTCCATGGCGAAATTGAATAAATTGGGCTACAAACTACTTCCCCACCCGCCCTATTCTCATGATTTGGCTCCGAGTGACTATTTCTTGTTTCCAAACTTAAAGAAATGGCGCGGCGGAAAGAGATTGGACTCCAATGACTCCAAACAAATACCTATTTTGAGGACCTCGACAAATCTTATTTTTTGGTAGGGATAAAAAAATTGGAGAAACGTTGGACGAAGTGTATAGAGCTCAAAGGAGACTATGTTGAGAAATAAAATGATTAGTTGTCAAAAAACCTGTTTCATTAAAAATTTCACGGACTTATTGACCCGCCCTCGTATCTTCAAACATCTTGTTATATAACTATGCCGTGATTTTAGTATAACTAAATAGTTCATAATGATCCTGGTTTAGCAATGTTACAATTCGTGTTCACTTTCAGTTTTAACAAACAAAGATACTGTTTTCTACATGACAAACATAAATAAGCCCTTCTCAAACATGCACGTTCACACTCCCATTTGAGTGCCGCCTGTTTGTGTTGCTTATCAATGACTTATCTGTGTCTTAAGTGGCTCCAGGAGAGCTTCTTTCTTGCCATTGCATGGTCTTCTCACGATGTTGACATTTAGAATAGATTACTTTCACACTTTGTGTTAGTTCAAGAATATTTAGAACGGACTGGCGTCCTCAATCCAGGTAGTTTTAAAGGTAAATCAGAAAAGAGACTGATATTGCCTTTATACACTTTTAGTGAATTTTCTTAAAAAAAATTCACTAATGAGGAGATCCCGACTTTTGAATTTTGAAAAAATTTCTTCAAATGAGCGCTAATTAGGCCCCCCAGAACACATATCCGGGGTCAGTTTCAATATATATATATATATATATATATATATATATATATATATATATATATATATATATATATATATATATATATATATATATATATATATATATATATATATATATATATATATATATCTATATATATGTATCACACCGATAACTCAAAAAATAATGGGCCGATTTTGATCAAATTTGGTGAATACCTTCCTTTTCCAAATGGCTTGGATAAGTTCGTTATTCGGAAAAATCGGCCTAGGTTTTCCCGGAAAATGTTGGGTTTTCCTTCAAAACGCTGGTTTATGTCATTATAGGTGAGGTGCCTACCAAAATTTAGCTCTGTAGGTCAAAAGACAAAAAAGTTATGGGCATTTAAAGAGAAATAAATTGGGGTTTTCCTCAAAACGTCAAAGTGACAATTTAAAACGTCAAAATTCGCAACATTTAGGCAAAGAACTTGAATCTAATACGGGCTCTGGAAAGAAAATGTCTTAAGAAGAATGTTTCACAAACCCTGAAGTCTTAGTTTCAACCGTCATCGTCCTTCATTTTACTAAAATATTTCCAGAAAATTCATTTCAAATAGACCCTTTCTCTGATGCTTGGCAGTAGCCTTAGCTATAGAATTTATCGTTTAATGGTATATAATTTTTGTAGAATCTCGTAAAAAATCAATAAAGCTCAATATATCAGTTATTATACAAGATATGAAAAAATATTGTATACATTAATTATACAGTGTCTTGAGCTACACCTTAAAAAATTATTGCTACCATCACAGGCTGGCCCATAAGTCGTTGGTGATACAAATAATATTTTTTTAGTGGAAAACGCCTTATGTTTTTGCATTTTCCATCGAAATATAATGCATGTTTGTAAGTTAAGAAATTCTGGATGCAGCAAGTGCGTTATGGTAGCGAATTTTGATTAAATGGTTCATATTTGAAAAGATCAATTTGCTATTAACCTATAAGGTTGACCAAGAAACGGTTTGTTTCGGAAACAGTTTAAGTTTACTTTCGGAAATTTATGTACGTTTTCAAACAATAAAGTTATTTTGATGAAACATGGCACATTGTTTTTACTATATAGATTATACTGGTAACCAAATTTGATGCCTGCTTTCTGAAAAAAAAAAACCACATATTTGCCATTAAAAACATTTTTATGAAAATTCACTACCATAACGCACTTGCTGCGTCCAGAATTTTTAATAAACTAAGAGATAAAATGTCTGGACGCAGCGAGTGCGTTATAGTACTGAATTTTCATAAGTTTTTGAAATTACATAATGTAACTTACTTTATCAGCATTCCATTGGACCTGTTTAAATTTATTTATTTTAAATTCAATCAGGATGATGTATAACCACAGCATATATATATATATATATATATATATATATATATATATATATATATATATATATATATATATATCTTCTTCTTTGGGTGCCATCTCCACTAATGGAGGGTAGCAACTACAACAGCAAACTACTCTATCCTTCGCGGCTCTCATCAAGTCCTCAATGCCCAGACCTGTCCAATATCTTATGTTTCTCAGACATGACAGTTTCTTTCTGCCTACACTTCCTTTTCCCTCTAGTTGTTTTGTTACGAAAATACGGGATGTTAAAGTTTTAAATTTAATTAATATTTTCCAAACCGCTTGAGATTTTCAGTGATATATAGTACGGAGAGACAGCTAATAAATATGCATTTTTTTCCATAGAAACATAATTTTCAGCTTTAACAGTGGCGTGCGTACGGACACTAACTTCGATAATTTTGAATAAAAAAAATAGTATGCCTATGATTTTTCCAACTAAAAATTATGTTTGATATCCTCATTCTATTGGAAACATAAGTAATTGAGTTGTTTTCCTGCAATGCGCTATTTTTGTGCCATAAAAATATCAGTTTTGTTAAATCAGCATTTTATTTATGCTTGCATTTTTTTCCTGCAGCGCACCCAAAAATCTTAGGCACCAGCCCCCGCTGATCAACTTCCATGGCTTATGTAACTTTTATGTGTTTCATTTCATTAAATAAACTGTTACTTGTCAAAAACCACCTCTTCTTCTTCTTTGGGTGCCATCTCCACTAATGAAGGTTAGCGACTACAACAGCAAACTCCTCTCTATTCTCTGCCACTCTCATCAAGTCCTCAAAGCCCAGACCTGTCCGATATCGTATTTTTCTCAGCCATGACAGTTTCTGCCCACACTTATTTTCCCCTCTAAGTTTACCTTTAATTATAAACTGGAGGATATAATATTTGAGATTGCGCAATAAGTGGCCCAGATATGCTGTCTTCCTCCGCTTGACAACCTGGAGAAGCTCTCTATCTCTGTTCACTCTGCGTAAGACCTCTTCGTTTCGCACTCTTGCTGTCCATGGTATTCTTAGTATGCGCCGATAGACCCACATCTCGAAAGCTTCCAGCTTATTCATGCTCGTTATTTTTAAGGTCATGTCTCTACTCCATACAGAAGGACTGACCATATGTAGCATTTTGCTAACCTTAACCTTAGGTTTATGTTGAGATGCGAATCGCAAAGAAGGCTTCGTATTTTTGTAAAGTTGCTTTTGGCTTGTGCAATTTTGGAATTTATTTCTTTTTCTGGGTTTAATTGGCTGTCTATCCAGCATCACAAGTATTTATAATGGTTGACCTATTGTAATATGTTATTATTTATAATGAAGGGTATAGATACATTCTGTCTCCTCTGCATTACCATTGTTTTCGTTTTCCTCTCGTTGATCCGCATTCCAAATTCCGAACATGTCTCATTTAGCTGATCTAGAATATTTTGTAAGCCTGTATCCGTATCTGCGATTAATACGGTGTCGTCGACGTATCTAATAGTGTTTATCCGAACGCCATTTACTTTTATACCGTCATTAACTTTCTCAAGAGCCTTTTTGAACAGAAGCTCGGAATACAGATTAAACAACATGGGTGACAATACGCATCCCTGTCTTACTCATTTTCCAATATTTATGCTGTTGGAAGTTTCGCCCTCTATTCGAATTTTGGCCACTTGGTGCCGGTATAAGTTTTTGATTAATGTTAAGCTCTTCCCATCTATACCTATATTTCGTAGGGCGTCTATCAATTTCGGATGCATCACTCGGTCGAAAGCCTTCTCAAAGTCGACAAAACAAAGATGTCCCTGTGCTGATCGTAACACTTCTGGCACAACACTTGTAGGCTAAACAGCGCTTCTCTTGTCCCCATCCCACTCCTAAAACCGAACTGATCATCCTGTCCGATCTCTGCTTCGCATCTTCTAAATAACCTGTTATGTAATATTTTTAATAGTATCTTAAGGGCATGGCTCATAAGACTTATCAGCATAAGTCCTCGCATCTATGGGAGTGTGGTTGTTTTGGCAAGGCTACGAAGATCGACTCCATTCATTCGTCTGATATTCTTCCTGTCTCGTACATTTTATTAAACAGGGAGACAAGTAAGTCGAGGTTGTTCTCGCTTATCGGTTTCAATATTTCCGGGTAAATTTCGTCGGGTCCTGGGCTTTTATTTATTTTAAGCTGTTTAATGACTTCTACTATATATATATATATATATATATATATATATATATATATATATATATATATATATATATATATATATATATATATGCTGTGGTATAACCTTCCAATGTTATCCATTTGTCTGCACACATAATATATCAAATTTAAGTGGCTGGTTCTTATAGAGAATTCACTCCGAAGCATGTTAACTTTTTCTGTCAATATAATGTGTCAGTCAAATGATGTGAGAAGTTGATTACAAAAACTACTGACAACTAAAAGATTTATTATATTCATCATTATTGATTCTATTGAACTTTATATCTTTATATCACACAGTAATGTTTTTGTTTCAAACAAGAGGAATGCATTTTGCAGCATTTTTCAAATTCAATTAAATTCAATCCGGAAAAAGTTGGATTGCAATCATTTAACTAAAATGAATTTCCAGACGACCTCGAGGAACTTCAGCACGCTAATATCGTCATTTGAGGACTGCGGCTTTACAAGACAGAGCTTCCACAACACGGTTGATTGAACATGCTTGGTTGGAATTTTACAACTATGGCAACGATATATCGCAAATACGCTCATTTTTTCGTGCTGCTCGGCTTGAATTGTGTAACGGCAGATCAAATTGCGATGGTGAATGGAATCGTGTTGTGTTCTCTGACGAGTCCCGATCCTGTCTTTGGGTCCGCGATGGTCGCAGAAGATAAAACGATTACGTGAAATTTAAAAGTTGCTGTGGAACGGCATACGGCTTTTACACGGGGGTGACGGTATGGGATGCAATAACATACGGTAGCAGGTCATCTCTAGTTTTTACTGACAAAAATTTGAATCCAAATGATTACATGGGAAATGTACAGCCTGTTGCACAGTCATGCCTACGAGGGTTAATTCAACCCTGTTTTCAACAAGACAACGCACGACCTCATACAGCAATGGTTACTACACGGTTCTTACAAGAAAATAAGGTGACTCTGCTTCCATGGTCTTCACGCTCCCCACATGTGTCACCAATCGAACATGTGTGGGATATGATAGCAATGGACTGGGGGATTCACCCATTTGCGTCCAGATAATTTTTTTTAAGAAACGCTGAAATCTTAATATTGAGGAAGACATGTTTTGACAAAAACTCAACTTTGTCACATCAACCCCTTAAGGGTGGTGATAACAACCCTTATATTTTAAATGGGGAACATGGGCCAAGTGTTACATCATTTGAAAGCTCTTTCTTTTCTGAATTCAGCACAATAAGTTTCTTGGAAGTTTTAACTAATTTAAAAATTATTAACAGTTGAAGATGCAAAAACGCATTTCACTCATTCCGATAAGAAATGTGCCGATAGTCAATGTTTTGTTAGTTTGTAAACAAAAAAATGACTATGAGAACATTTCTTATCGGAATGAGAAAAATGTGGTTTATTATTTCAGTTTATCGGTATACTTGATAGTATTACCGAAAATTAATTTCACAATGGTGTATTCTGTAGAAGAAAGAGTTGAAATAATTACTCTTTTTTTCAAAAACGATGACAGTGCCAACCGTATCGCAAATTTGTTTAATGAACGACATCCGAACAGACTCGTCAACAGAAAATACATTTTGGAGTTCGTTGCAAAGTTTCGACAAAGTGGTTCAGTAGCCAACAAAACACGGGATCCTGAACGTGAATTTCCGGTTACAAATGAGACTACTGAGATTGAAGTTTTAGGAGAACTCAACTTTGAGCACGAGAAAATTGGCCACTGTTTCAAACATCAAAAGAAGAACTATTTAGCGAATATTGAAGCATCATAAATTTCACCCGTATAAAATCATCTTGTACAACAACTGAATGAAGATGATTTTGATCGGCGGCTGGAGTTTTGTGAAGTTATGACAGCACGAATAGCTGATAACGCGAACTTTCTGTTCAATATCTGTTTTTTCAAACGAGTGTACGTTTTTATTAAACTCTACAGTCAATCGTCATAATTGTCGTTACTGGGCAGATAATAATCCAAGAAATTTTCACGAAGTCCACACTCAAACTCCACAGAAATTGAATGTCTGGACTGGCATTTTTGGAGACCGTTTAATCGGACCAATTTTTCTTGATCGCAATTTGAGTGGCGAAACGTATTTGGAGTTACTAGAAGATATCGTTTACCCTCTACTAATTGACATTGTTGAAAATGATAATCGCTATCAAGAAAATCAATTAGTGTTTCAACAAGATGGACCTCCTCCGCATTTATCACAACGTGCCAGGGAGTTTTTGAACAGAGAGTTTCCAGAGCAATGGATTGGGCGTAGAGGTGCTATTGAGTGGCCCCATAGATCACCGGATTTAACTCCTTTAGACTTCTTTCTATGGGGTCACTTAAAGAGCAGAATTTTCGCAACAGAACCGAAGTCTCTGGAAGAATTACGACGACGCGTTGTCGAAGAATGCCGTCTAATGACTCCACAAATGCTCCAGAATGTCAGAGCTCGTTTTGAACAAAATTTGTACTTTTGTATGGAAGCTGGTGGTCAACAATTTGAACACTTACTTAACTGAATAAACATTTTTGAACGTTTGGTTTTTTTAAATTTTTTTTTAAACGAAAAGTGACTAATTAGTGCATTTCTTATCACAATGAATGAAATACGTTCTACCAACTCCAACTGTGAATAATTTTTAAACAAGTTGATAAAACTTCCAAAAAAATTAGTGTGCTGAATTCAGAAAAGAAAGAGCTTTCAAACGATGTAACACTCGACCCATGTTCCCTATTTAAAATATAAGGGTTGTTATCACCACCCTTAGGGGGTTGATGTGACAAAGTTGAGTTTTATGTCAAAACATGTCCCCCTCAATATTAAAATTGACGTGTTTCAGCGTTTCTTAAAAAAAAAATTCTCTGGACGCAAATAGTTCTGTTTCGTTTTCAATGCGCCAGCCTATTATATATATATATATATATATATATATATATATATATATATATATATATATATATATATATATATATATATATATATATATATATATGTGTTATAGTTGTTTTATATCACCAAAATAATGGACGTTAACCTTGTCTATAATTTGAATAACTATTAGAATTTACAACAATGTCATGATGTAAGCCGACCTTGAGATGTTCTGCTTCATTTCATGATACGGAGCATAATTTTGGACAATTCGATTAAGTCCTTCATGCTTTGGGCTAATTGAAAAAAAAAATATCTACAACAAAAACTAGATAGAAAATAACGAACTACAATAACAACCAAGTCACCAGGTGACCAACCAGAATATTCGGTTAAAATAGTGGATCCAGCCTGAAATTAAATTGACAACTATCTTTTACTTTCGTTTTAATTATTTCCGCTAAATAAATTTGTGTTAAAAATAGATCTGAACAATTAATTAATAATTGTATTTTCTGTTATTGCGAATGTCACGTCTTTAGTGACCTTGCTGGTTTTAAGCGAGCTTAGAAAACCATCCAACCACTGGTAGGATATGCTAATTTGTATGTCAAAATTGCTCTAATTTCACTATCTACTTAAAACTTTCAGATTTTTTCAAACGATATTTTAGCTTTAATATTATTCACTTATTTACCAACATAACCCTCCAAGAAACCTGGGACATTCTTAAAAACTAGCATACTATTTCAACTAACACCCTATCACTATTAGAACGCTGCACGTCTATTTTCTCTTTTGAAAACAGATTATATAAATAAGTCCAAGGCGTCCAAATAGGTTCTTCACTTTCTCTCGGTCTAGCCAATATTTTCATGGAAAATTCCAAACGCAAGTCCTGACTTCTACTCACCTCAAACCAACCAGCTGGCTTTAAGGCTCAGAAGAAAAATAACGGGATCAAAGGGCAGCCCTAAAAATACCTCTAAATATAAGATTTATCGGGGAACAAAATGGCATGGTGATAAACAGTCCTGTTTAAATGCTCAACCTATTAAATTACCTTGAGTTAATCTTGTAACTATTATCAAACTTTTCATGCTAATTTGCTGTTAATACCTAATTAACGTAAAGCTGTATTACCTAACGACTTTACGGCTAATTAGGAGTAAAAACCAATTAAAGTTTATCTTAATATGTCATAAATCGTTATAAATTTAATAAAAGTTACACCAAAAAGATAAGACATTAGAAGCACCTTGAGCAATGGGGGAGTGGTAAGTTTAATTGGCTTATAGGGGAACAAAAGGCCTGATTTAGCAAATAATGGTACCGAATTTGCATATGAATTTTTTTGAAGTATTTTTAGTCCAAAATGTTACCTGCAAATTGGCTTTCCTAAAAATGTTATCTAGACCCCTTCGCGGATCAAATGTAGGCAAACAAAGTTTTGTTCCGCTTTCTCTTTTCTAAAGGTCGTTGATCCCCTACCATTTCTTTGTTGTCTGTTTGCTAATTAATTTCTCCACTAGGCAAGCAGTGTATCCCTTATATTCAGCCACGTTCTTAATATACCGCAATTCTTTGCTATGTCTATTTTCACTTATAGGAAAATGTATTCACCTATATGAAAATAAATTTGCTAGGTAATCCAAAAGATAAGGAAAAATTTGGGGATCTATGACATACGTTTTAAAGATTATTATCTTGAATACGTCTAGAGAACTAAAAAATCTATTGAGATTTGATTTTAAGAACAATTAGCACAACTAAGATACGGTACTATAGATTGCGTGGCCAAACATATTTTGGATAATAATCACCACGTACATAAAGGGAACCTAAAATCAGCCAAAAATATTGGACACCCAGGACAGCTAACCACTTTTCAAAGTAAATTTGAGAAATGAAATAAAGGTGCGTGTTGACAATGGAGAGAGGTATATGACCATTAAATCTGTCAAGGGTGTGCCTGGTATTGTCGCTGTTGTTCAACGAAGAAACTAAATAATTCTTCGATAAACTTGACAATATTCTACACTAATATTGCTTCTCTTTCGCCAACTTTGATAATATTGTAGTAGTCTTTCAGGCCAGCCCACCTGCCTGTATCGTATTGACAGAAACCTTGCTCACACCTAGCTTGCCCGATTCGACTGTAACTGTGCCAGGTTACCACCTCCTGCGGTGTGATCATGTGGGCAGACGTGGTGATGGTGTTTGTGTGTATCTGAGGAAATTATCCCTTCCTGACTATTCAGTTTCTCAGCTCGACATTGCTGTCCACTCCATGTAATCCCTGTAGCTAGCTAAGGTTAGCTGGAACCAATTTCGTGTTCCATCTGACAGTGGTCTCCAGACCTCCCAGTTCTTCCCCGCAAGCGGACCAGCAACTTGTGGATGTCATCAGAGCGAATTCAATGTTGGAGAACCTCATTATCCTGGGTGACTTCAACATTCAATGGACAGCTTACGATTGCGGCAATACTCCGCATTCTGATTTTGTGGAGATGCTTCTGGAAAATAATTTTACTCAGCCCATATAGTAACATACTCACCTCAGATCTAAGCAGATTACCTGTCTGCTTGATCTGGTGTTATATACTGGTGAAAACCTGATCATTCAGCGAATATCAGGCTATTATAGGCACTTTTGAGCACATATCTATCATCGCTAATGTGCAGGTGGTGAGGAATCGTCGCGAATCCTGTTCACATTGCACTTCGGTCAGGCCTGACTAGGTGAGGCTCTGGTTTCCCATAACTGGAATATGTTGAACCATATGAGCGTTAATGAGCAGTGGGGACATTTTAGTTCAATTTTACAGAATTATGTATATACAATAAATATATTCGCATCCAATTGCCGCAATAATAATAACCTTGATTGGACCAGCACACCTTATCTCGAGTTTGTTTCAAACGAAGATTATGGGGAAGATTCAGACGTAGTGACATTCAGGAATATCGTTATTCTCAAATAAATTGAGGCACGATATTAGACCAGCCATGAAATCATATGAGTTTAGATTGTTGGAGAATCCAAAAGGTCTTTATTCTTATATTAGAAAAAAGTTATCCTCCCGTGTATCTACCCCTCTTCTCAGAACGCCCGCTGGATACATAGCTGATAACACACAGACTGCAGCTGGTGTATTTGCTGAACACTTCTACCGCGTCTATGCTGGCACCAACACCGTAAATACACCACCACCTTTATTTCATCGTATATGACTCTTTGTTGGACATCGTGATCACCCCTGGCTCTTGCAGAAGCAGAATTGAATAATCTAAAGGCTGAGTCTACACCCGGGGCTGACTGCATATCGCCTAGAATTCTGAGAACTTTTGCAACACAGCTTTCTTATCCAATTTTAATTATATTTAGAACATCATTTCGACTGAGTGCTGTGCCTGCTGAATGGCTATATGCCTCCGTTACTACTGTACATAAGCGTGTATCCAAGCTGAATTCTTACACAATTACAGACCTATCAGTCTCACCTGTGTGGTGTGCAGAGTTATGCAACGTATTGTGGCCAAATACTTGTCCACTTCCTCATCAAGCATGAAATCAAACCTACAACTTAGCGTAGCTTTACCTCGGGCAGATATGTCATCACGAATGTACCAGCAGCCATCAACAAGTGAACTCGACTACTTGACTCTAAGCTTCCTGCTGATGAGTTCTACCTGGACTCCAGTCAGGTTTTCGACAGATTAACGCACCACTTACTGCTATACAAACTAGAACAAAGCAGAATTCGTGTCCGACTGCCTGGGTGGGTGCAGGCATTTCTGACTGGTCGCAGATTCTCTGTTAGGGTGGGGGCGAGTCATTATGGATGGATTCCTGTTTCTGGTGGAGTGCCTCAAGGTTCGGAGCTATCACCCGTCCTGTTTATGATTCACACTGCAGATTTACCTGGTTCACTCTGCAGTACTTATGGTGCCTATGCTGACGACTGTAAGTTGTTTGGGTGTCCGACTACATCGGGTGATATGCTCCAGCGAGATTTGGATGCGGTCATGACCGGGACGGGAGTTTGGAAAATCCCTCTGAATGTTGCTAAGTGTAAGTTGTTGCATGATGATCGCAACAACCCTCGGCTGGTTTACCGCCTGGGATAGGATGTCGTCGCCCCGGTTGAGTCGACACCGACCTGGGTGTTGCCGTGATGTAGGAGCTGGCATGGACCACCCAAGCGACTGCAGCGGCAAAGAAGGCGAACAGTATCCTACACATGTTCAAGAAGTGTTATTTCTTTGAACATCACCTGAGTTCTCTACGGGATATCTGCTTGGTCTCCAGCACTGGTTATGGGCATCAATAACTTAGTACGATCTCAACGCGCTCCAATACGACGGCGGCAGCAGATTAGGTATCTCATCTACGAGCAAAGGCTTTCTCACTTGGAGCTGCCCTTCTTTTCTGCCAGACGTAGAACGTCCGATCTTGTGTATACGTTCAAACTAACGCATGGTCTATGCCACGGACCTAGTCCTGCATTTGTGACCCTGGACACTGTTTAAATACTTCGAGGACACTGGTTCAGGCTAAGAAAGGAACTGTTCCGTACCTCCTATAGGCAGAGCTTATTTGCTAATCGGTCTTTTGATGCTTGGAACACTCTGCCGGAAAACATTGCTAAGACACTTGCCTGGGACCAGCGTGGAGGGACCGAGTGCAGTGTGTTTTTTTTCTGACATAATCAGTTACACTCTACAAACATTTTATATTACAATATAGGCTCTGCCTTTGTAAATAAATGTGAATAAATAAATAAATAATAGAAAATTTTATATATATATATATATATATATATATATATATATATATATATATATATATATATATCACTAAATATAGTGACAATAAAAGTTGTATAAATTGAACACCCCTGACTATTTATAGTTTATTGATTGACCACTTTACATAATATGCTGACAAAAACGTGGGAATAAAGATGACAGAATCGGATAGAGGGACTTTTCGGTAAACAAGCAGGAAAGTTTGTTTGTTTGAACAACCCTCAAGTGTCTAAGGTCGAGTATCTGCACAGAATATAAACACAGTTGCAGTCGTCAAATGTTTATAATTTTTCATCCTCTAATGGCGCCACTTAGTGAAACGATCGTAGGTTTTTAAAAATGTGATTTGGGTTTTCTAATTGTACTTATCAGTGCTGATCACGGGTTCTAATCTTTACTTACTTCATGCATGCCCAGTTTCACAAAGCCCGATTAAATATTTAACAGCCGGTTAGTTAATCATTGCTTCAGACCACCAATCACAGACAAGGATTCAGGTTTTTGCCATGATAACCAAATATTTTGAAGCTGTGATTGGTTATATAAAGCAATGATTAACTAACCGGCCGTTAAATACCTAATCGAGCTTTGTGAAACTGAACATCAGTACTTCTATCTTTGGTCCTTCAAGGCGAATCTTTGAAACACCCCAAACTACAGTGAAAAGGACCTTAGATCCTCTAGGAAAATACTCTTCACGAGATTAGAAACGTCATCGTGATCAAGTTAGAAGTTTCTAAATTTAGCCCGAACAATCCGCTGACTGACGATTTGCACTTTATGTCCAAAGACTATGCAGTACGTTTTACAAAAATAATCTCTCCTTGGTATTGGCAGGGAAGCTAATTTTTTTTATTTTTTATTTCAACAACAAACCACGAGAGCTCACAGCCTACATACTATCCTACCATGGGTGTCGACAAGAAGGAAAGAAGCAACTTGTTAATTCTGGACTTGAAAGTTTGGAGGTTAAAAGCAAAAACATGTGCCGGCAAAGAATTCCATAACTTGGAAGTCCTCTGGACAAAAGAGAGGACATAACAAGATGTTCTATGTCTGGTGACCTGGACATTAAAAGGGTGCATTCTCTCTATTCCCCTGGTAGATATGTTGGGGGCAGCAGGTGTAGGAACTATGGAAGAAATCTCCTCTGAGCAGTGCCCGTGCAGATATCTATAAAAGAGAGAGGTCACCAACGGCACGTCGGTGGGCAAGGGATGGCAGCCTCTGGGTGAGGGTAGGGTCACCGATGAGACGTATAGCTCTCTTTTGAATGGAGTCCAGGATAGCGAGTGTAGAAGCGGCAGCGGCACCCCAGATGTGGGAGCAGTATTCGAGGTTTGGTCTTATTTGTGAAATATATAAGGTATAGAGAATAGCTGGTGCAAAGTATTTGCGAGCCCGGAGGAGGCTCGCAAATACTTATATAATACTTATATAATATAAATCGTTCCAAATAATAGGTAAGTCATTGGTAGGTATTTCTATTAAGTATAATTTTCTAATTTTGACAATACCCATTTTGCTTCTCCGATGTAAAACAGCGATCATAAATTATTCTTTATAGCTGTAATTAAAAGGGAAAGCAATAAATAGACAATCTCAATTTTCCACGCATTATTTCGATATCTGGCTATAACTTGCCGTTTCTAATTAATGACAATAATTAAAACCAAATATCAGATATTAATTTCACGCACGAGTTCCGTTACAATTGGAGGTAATAAAACTATTGTATCGGTTGACCTAATTCATAAAGCGTGATTTTGAGATATTTTATCACAGCAGGTATATAAATTTAGCGGTCATTAACATTTTCGTTGGCTTTTACTAACCTTCGAAGGAGCTTAATCTGCAAGACAAAGAGGAGATTTTGAAAGTGGCACGCCATTTAGAATGGACATATAAAGGAAAAAAGCGTGCACACAAAAAGAAAGCAAACGGCAAACAGCGATGACTCACGGTCTGGATGTGTGGACTTTGCGGACAGCGTTGGTCTTTAATATACAGTGTTGCCAAGTCGACAAGTGTCTTCTCTGTATAGAATGTTTCAGCCTATTTTACATGGAAGTTACTATGCATTTAAAAACATTTTCGACTTCAACACGATCAAGAAAAAAACACTACAATACTAGAACTTTCTGGAATCATCCGTTCGACTTTATATAATCAGCGAAACGCACACTGATACGTCATTTGCAAGTTCTATACAGAGTGCAATATTAAATAGCTAACAATATTTTAGGAGTGTTATATTCATTCTTTGATATTGTTATTTTGCTAAATATGGACAAATTTTTAAAAAGATCGCTCTAAGTTGGAAGCATCTACCTCCTAGAGTGGCAAGAATACAAATAATAAGTTCGGGATGCAGCAAGTGCGTTATAGCAGTGAATTTTTATTAGAATTGTACACTATTAGTACGGCATATTACTAAAATTAATACTCTAAATTTAAACAGATCTTGAAGATCGGTTTTACAGTTCCTAATACGCGCTCATTTAAAGATTTTTTTAAAGTGTTACCATCGATCGCTCACTATTATCATAAAAAAAACATTAAATGCCCAAAACTCAATTTTATATAAAGCTCTAAAATGAAAATTTCTTATAGCTAGGTACACTGTAGGTCTCTTTAAAAGAAACTTAACAAATTTCATCAAAGTTACAAAAGGTTTCCAGAAGAAAATAATTAATATTAGGAAAATGAATATAGCTGCCAAATTATAAACGTGGCAGGTGTTTTTCCTTATGAATCGCCTGGACGGTTTCGTATTAGCCGGTTTTTCCAACAACAAAATTTTTAAAAATAAATTCTTTGTTAGTGAATTTTCTTAATAAAAAAATGTCTGAAACAAAAAGTTATGCGCTAGATACACATTTCGACAACGACGTTGTCCTCAACAGTAGCTGTCGCTAAACTGTTTAACGACAGCTAGTGATGAAGACAACTTCGTCGTCGAAATATGTATCTACCTGGCGCATGACTCCCTGCTATTGTTTTGTGATTTTTGGGATGAGTCTGCTTTTTGTTTCAGTTTCCAGCCACAGTGGCGAACCTCAGTCTTTAAAAAGACGTCTAAAATTATAATTTTAAACTTAACGGTGACAAAGTTATCAAGACGTTTCAAAGAAAAATGAGATCTTGGTCCAAACGTAAAGAACTTGGACAGTTATATTTACGAAATATTAAAGTTAGTGAAACTAAACAAAATGTTACATGTATCGGGGAGAATTAAACCCAGGCCGCCCGCTGGCACGCTAGCATTCTGCCATTGAACCATGGACGCTAGCTAATGAATTGTTTGCTTACGTAATAGTTGTAGAGACGGCAACTTGCTGCTCCAGCAAATTTTATCTTACATCCTAAAAGTAAATGTAAGTGAACAGCTAATTGATTGCAACTTGATAATTCGCCGATCTCTGAAACACATTTGACTGTTTCGATCTTAGATAACGTCTTATTTTTAAGTTTCAAGATTAAAAAAAAAACAAACTGCTTGAAAATCATCTTCACAGACACCTGAGTTGATTTCTTTCATGCTTTCGAATTTTCCCATATTCTTATAATATGACACTTATGAATGAAGTACATGACGTCCTTGCATTTGCAAAAATTTCATTTTTAGTGCGCCATCTCTTACAAAACGACTGATTTATAAATAATTCCGACAGTCGCTACTTTCAGCAGCCATTTTGATGAAATAATTAAGGAATGTCATGTATTACGTTTCAGTTTGAACTACCTTTTTATTTAGAATCCAAAAAGGCCTGAAATTTAGAAAACTTACTCTTGGATATCTATTCTAGGCGACGAGTGTTTTTGAGTAAATTATGTGACAAAAAATTATCAAATCATGGTTTGGCAAAAACGTCATATTGTTGCGTTTTCGCCGGGTTCTGGATAAGTGAGACTTTAAATTTTAACAAAACAACTTTATTTACACTCTAAATATGGATACAATAAAATTTCTAGAATTTTTCTCTCACAAAACACTTAATTTACTGTCTACAATTACTAATCTCCACACAAGTCTCTACACTGGTACTACAGTAGCTACTCTCTTAACACTTTACACTGCTTCTTCAAGTCACTACCACATTCTCTTACTGAGCTGAACTAACTCGGGCTGGCTTGCTTTCGCTTTTATATACTCGCCGTACCTTCCCCTCCTTTCTAGAGCATTCCATTCCAGAACGTTCCAGGACCTTCTTTTACTAGAAGGTTCTGTGAATACAGATCGGTCCCGTGTGTATACAGGGGGATGTGTATACAGGATGATCCAAATGTGGTCACCACTCCTATGCTACACAAGAGATGTTTCTCGAACTATAAGATCTCTCTGCGTATACAGGGTGTAAGGGTTCTCTGCGTATACAGGGTGTATATACAGGGTGTTCGGAATGTGCAGACCTCAGTTATCCGTTCCGACGGGGCACAAGTTGGTAACTTCGTTATTTCTGGTCCTAGAGGGTTGAGACTTCGCCTGAGGGGGGTCACCCCAGACACCCCCAGGGGGTGGGGAGGCGGTGTTGCCAGATTGTGCAAAAATTCCCAGATGTTGGGGAAATTCTGGAGATGTGGCAACACCGCACCTACGTCCATTGAAGTGCTTTGTAACACTGCCCCCCTCCTTAAGACTGTTCGTCCCGAACAGTATTTACCGGCCGCCAACTTGGGGGTTCGTTGCCCCGATAGGGACTCAACCTCTCTATGTGAACAACTTTGGGTTTAGTTCTTGGAGACAGCTGGATTCTGTAGACTAGGTCGTTGATTTTCTTAGTCACCAAGTATGGCCCTTCCCATGGTTTCTGAAGTTTGGGACTGAGGCCCTTTCTCCTTGTTGGTTGGTACAGCCACACTGCATCACCTTCCTTGAATGTATGGGGTGTTGCTCTGCGATCCAAGCGCATCTTCATCCGGTCACTGCTTAAGAGGAGCCTATCTCTGACACATCTGTGTATAGTGCGCAGTTTTCCTTCTAGGTCGGCGACATACTCAGGTAACGTAGCTAGGTCCGCTATGTCCTCGTTCGGTGGTGGTCTCGTCATGTCGATTGGTAACCGCATCTCTCTGCCGGTCAACATCATGGATGGAGTGTAGCCGGTAGATTCATGCTGAGAGCTTCTGTAAGCTAGGAGGAACAGAGGTATCAACTTGTCCCAGGTTCTCTGATTCTCGTCGACAAACATAGCAAGATACTGATTGATGGTCCTGTTATGCCGTTCTACCATGCCGTCTGATTGAGGGTGGAGTGGCGTTGTTCTCGTTTTCTTTATGCCTAGCAAGTCCATTAGGCTCTTCCAGACCTCTGATTCGAAATTCCGGCCCTGGTCGGTGTGAATCTCCAAGGGTACGCCATGCCGTGATATGACATTTTCCATCAGGGCTTCTGCTACGGTCGTTGCCTCTTGGTTGGGGATCGGCGCAACTTCAGGCCATTTCGAGAAGTAGTCCATCGCCACCATTATGTATCTGTTCCCAGACTCTGTGATGGGAAAAGGTCCTGCGATGTCTACGGCAACTCTCTCCCACGGTGTACCTGAGATGTACTGCATCATTTTTCCTCTGGATCGGGTCTTTGGTCCTTTCTTTGAAGCACATTGGTCACACCTTTTGCACCATTCTTCCACGCTTCTTCGGCAGTTTATCCAATAGAAGCGGTCTCTCACTCTGGCAAGAGTCCTGTTGACCCCAAAGTGGCCTCCACTTCTACTATTGTGTAGCTCTTGAAGAACACTGCTTATGCACTCACTTGGCACGACGGTCTGGTATATACAGTCTCTACCATCGGCAGTTTCCCATTTTCGAGTGATCATGTCATTCTTTAGACACAATGAGTCCCATTGTAGCCAGTATCCTTTAACCTCCGCCCCAAACCGGGACACATCGTGTCACTCAGGTCTTTTCCCCTTTTGTAGCCATTCTCTAATATTTTTCAAGTCTGGATCTGTCTTCTGTGCGTCTCTGATGTATTCAAGATTTACGTCTAGATCGGTGTTATTCTTCTGTCCTGCCACCAGTTGTTTGATCTGATGAGTTACTTTGTCGATCTCTTTGTTCTCTTGTCGCTCGCAAAATTTACATTCATGCACTGAACATGGTCTTCTCGACAGGCTGTCTGCATTGGCGTGACTTCTTCCTCTTCGATGTTCAATCCGGAAGTCGTAGCTCTGCAGTTTCTCTATCCATCGTGCTATCTGTCCTTCAGGATTTCTAAAGTTCAGAAGCCATTGCAGAGCAGAGTGATCTGACCTCACGCGGAATGTTCTTCCGTACAGGAAGCTGTGGAAATGTTCGATGGATCTTACAACTGCCAGCAGTTCTTTCCGGGTTACACAGTAATTTTTTTCTGCTTTTCCGAACGTTTTGCTGAAGTAGCCTATCACAACTTCTTCTCCGGCTTGGAGCTGCGAGAGTACTGCCCCAATGCCATACTGGGAAGCATCAGTGTCCAGTATGAACAGTCCTTCGTTCTGAGGATAAGCCAGTATAGGAGCAGTGAGAAGACGATGTTTGAGTTCTCTAAAAGACTCTTGGCAATCTGGTGACCAGATGAACTCGACCTTATTTTCAGTCAGGCTATGCAGAGGTTTCGCAATGCTGCTGAAGTACTTCACAAAGCGTCGGTAGTAGCTGCAAAGTCCCAGAAAACTTCTGACCTCATGTTTGTTCCTCGGCACAGGCCAGTCTCTTACTGCCTTTATTTTCTCTGGATCAGTTTCTATCCCTTTCTCAGAAACGACATGTCCGAGGAAACTCACTCTCTTCTGGAAGAGGACGCATTTCTTGGGATTAAGTTGCAGATTGGCACCTCTCAGCCTGGAGAAAACTTGCTTCAGATTCGACAGGTGTTCATCGAAAGTCCTTCCAATCACCATGACATCATCGAGATACACCAGGCATGTTTCCCATGTCAGTCCTCTCAGCACTAACTCCATTAGTCGCTCGAAGGTGGCAGGTGCATTACATAAGCCGAATGGCATGACCTTGAATTGGTACAACCCATTCCCGGTTGAAAAAGCAGTCTTCTCCTTATCGTCTTTATGGAGTTCTACTTGCCAGTAGCCACTTTTCAGGTCTAATGTAGAGAACCACTTTGATCCGGCCAAAGTGTTCAAAGTGTCGTCGATCCGGGGCAGGGGATAACTGTCTTTCTTGGTGACATCATTCAGCTTCCTATAGTCCACGCAAAATCTCATAGTGCCGTCTTTCTTGGTGACCAAAACTACTGGGGACGACCAAGGACTATTAGATTCCTCGATCACACCATCTTCCAGCATTTCGTTAACCATCGCCTTGATTTCTGATTGCTTGGCAAAAGGCAGTCTTCTCGGCGGCTGTCTAATTGGTCTTGCGTCGCCAGTATTAATTCTGTGTTGCACTAGACTCGTACGACCTGTGATTTTATCTTGAGCGAAAATATCGGCCTCCTCCAATACGAACTTCACTGCCATCTCCATCTCCATATTGTTCAATTGGCCCCATGAATTCTTGAACCGCTCTACTAATTCTACTGGCAGTCTTCTGTCTAATGCAGTGGGTGTCACGTTTTTGGACAACGTCACTCGGTCAATGGGTTCGCAAGTGGCGATAACCTCACCTTTCTTCAATGTGACCCTGTTAGTTTGCACGTTAGCCACTCTTATGGGTATTGTCCTCTTCGGGTCTACTAAGCATCGTGCGACGAGGGCACCATCATGTCTATCTTTTAGGGGCTCCGCTATGAGAGCAGACATACCATCAAGTTTCTTCTCTAGCCTGGCTCTGACAATCTTCTCACTGTTACCAGGAATCCGTGTATCCTCGTCGACAATAAGTCTCACCCTGAGATTAGCTTCGCCTGCTGTTGGAGATAAATACAACTCTTCGTTGCCGATTCTCAAAATCTTATTTTGGAAGTCCACTGAAAAGACATCAAACTCTTCCATTATATCCAAGCCCAGAATAAATTCGTCGACGATTTCTGCGACGACAGCCTTGGCCTGCAGCTCAGTACTGCCCAGCTTAATGTAAACAATGGCCTCTCCATGCACGGGTATCCTATCTCCTTTCGCTGTCTCCAACACAGGCTGTTTGTTGGTCGTGAGTGCCGGCATGTTTGGCAACATGTCTGGACGTACAACGGATCTAGTGGCACCAGTATCGATGGTGAAACTGCATTGTCTTCCGTCCATGCTGCCAGGTATAACGAGGCTCTCGTGGTAGCGTCGGATAGTGGAGACCTTTACTTTGGGGCCTTGGGACTCGCACGCCAGCTGCCGCCCCCTTACACTGGCGTCAGGTCGTTTCCCTGACGCCGCTCACTGTTGGTGTATTCTTGTCTTCTGCGAGCCACCTGTTGGGTTTGTGAGCACTGTCTACTTATGTGCCCTTTCCTACCACACTTGTAACATTCTATGTCTGACCAATCTGCTTTCGTTTTACGTGCTCCGACCGTTGCAGTGAGCTTGCTTATGGCTTCCTTTATAAACTTTATTTCTTGCCTAAGTTCCCCAGTCGTGTCTGAAAGGTCCTCTTTCTCCTTCACTTCGCGCAGCCTGTTGCGGCGAGGTTGAGATGCATTCTTCGCTGCTTCAAATTCCAAGCCATAAATTACGCAGTCCGTAAGTGTTTTGAACCTTCCGAGCCTTAAAGCTTGTTGCATTTCATTATCAAGTACCCCATCGATGAAGGTCTGGACGGTTATCTGGTTGACAAATTCTTCTGGGGCTTGGGGATATGCCAGTCGCACAAGTTTCTCCACTTCGGCACTAAATTCTTGCAGCGTCTCATTTGGCTTCTGGACCCTTGACTTTAGTTGTGTCTGGTAGACCTGGCTCATGTACTTGTTACCATATCTCAAATCTAGGGCCTGTATCACTGTTAAGTAGTTTTGCTGTTTCGACTCCGGGATGTTCTGGAGGATCTCTAGGGCTTTACCTCTAAGCGAGAGAATTAGAGCAGTTGCTGCCTGTTGTTCGCTCCACCCATTGCTGAGAGCTGCCGCCTCAAACTGCCTCCTGTACATGGGCCACGATGTTTCTCCGTCAAAAGTCGGCGGCTTCAAGGTTCCATGAGGCTGCTGCACGATTGGTATACCTTCTTCCGGACGATTTTGAACTGGGGACATTCCAGTAACTCCTCTTGGTTGAGTTCTGTCAGTCTGGCCCATCACCTGCTCTGTCAGTTCTCTATGTCTGACTTCTGTGCCTTTCATCATCATCTTCATTTGTTCTTTCAACCCCTCCACTTCTTCCCATCGTTTGTTCCAATCCTTTACATTTTCTGTTACATTTTCTACTTTACTGTTCACATTTTCTATTTGTTCGTTGATCAGTTCAATTTCCTCTTTTACATCGACTCTCATATTGTGAAACATACTTCGGAGGTCTTCTTTGTCTTCTAGTCGTCGTTTTTCGTCTTCTTCGCGTTGCTTCTTGAGTTCTTCTTTATCTTCAAGACGCCTCTGTTCCTCCTCTTGTCGTCTTCTCTCGTCTTCTTCGCGCCGTCTTCTTTCATCTTCTTGTCGCCGTTGTTCGTCTTCTTCGCGTTGCCTCTTGAGGTCTTCTTTATCTTCTTGCCGCCGTCGTTCCTCTTCTTCGCGCCGTCTTCTTTCTTCTTCTTGTCGTCGTTGTTCGTCTTCTTTGCGTCGTCTTCTTTCATCTTCTTGTCGCTGTTGTTCGTCTTCTTCGCGTTGCCTCTTGAGGTCTTCTTTATCTTCTTGCCGCCGTCGTTCGTCTTCTTCGCGCCGTCTTCTTTCTTCTTCTTGTCGTCGTTGTTCGTCTTCTTCGCGTTGCTTTTTTAGTAAGTCCATCAACTCTTTGATTTCAGCCATCTTGTCGTAGTCAGTCGATCTGGTGTTTACCATTTACAGCTAGCTTGCTTGTTCACTTCTTCACTCACTTATCCCACACTTCTGACACCAAATTGTTGCGTTTTCGCCGGGTTCTGGATAAGTGAGACTTTAAATTTTAACAAAACAACTTTATTTACACTCTAAATATGGATACAATAAAATTTCTAGAATTTTTCTCTCACAAAACACTTAATTTACTGTCTACAATTACTAATCTCCACACAAGTCTCTACACTGGTACTACAGTAGCTACTCTCTTAACACTTTACACTGCTTCTTCAAGTCACTACCACATTCTCTTACTGAGCTGAACTAACTCGGGCTGGCTTGCTTTCGCTTTTATATACTCGCCGTACCTTCCCCTCCTTTCTAGAGCATTCCATTCCAGAACGTTCCAGGACCTTCTTTTACTAGAAGGTTCTGTGAATACAGATCGGTCCCGTGTGTATACAGGGGGATGTGTATACAGGATGATCCAAATGTGGTCACCACTCCTATGCTACACAAGAGATGTTTCTCGAACTATAAGATCTCTCTGCGTATACAGGGTGTAAGGGTTCTCTGCGTATACAGGGTGTATATACAGGGTGTTCGGAATGTGCAGACCTCAGTTATCCGTTCCGACGGGGCACAAGTTGGTAACTTCGTTATTTCTGGTCCTAGAGGGTTGAGACTTCGCCTGAGGGGGGTCACCCCAGACACCCCCAGGGGGTGGGGAGGCGGTGTTGCCAGATTGTGCAAAAATTCCCAGATGTTGGGGGAAATTCTGGAGATGTGGCAACACCGCACCTACGTCTATTGAAGTGCTTTGTAACAATATTTTCTTTATAAAAGCGATAGTTCCTTAAAAATTTCTTCATTGCCTTCTTTAAACCCTTATCTTCCCACTATATACTGTATTTTCAGTCCAAAATTTTAATTGGAGCCGTTTATCAAGCCAGAAATATAGTGTATTTTAAACATTTGAATGAATCCCCACTTGAAAAACAATCACTTCACAAGTTTTTAATTCCATGTGATCTATCATTCTTAAATCTTAATAGTTGACAAACGATTTAATCGGTTTTCGGGATTTTAGTGACCGAGATTTCTCGATCGCTAGTTCGGGTAGTATGTTTTAGGCGTGTTATTTGTACTGTTCTATTATCGTTGATTCTGTCATTGTCAGGCATTGCACTTTAACCACTTAAGTCGTTTCAATTAAAGCCTTTCAGACGTTATTTTAATTTTGAGAAAACTCCAAATTTTGTGAGCGAAATTACTTAAAATTCCGAACAGAGGTTTATTTTCACCATTTCTAGTTACATGTAAAGTGTTAAGTAATCTAACACTTTCAAAAATATTTATGTATATTTTTGTTAAAAAAATGTCCGTTATTGCTGATTTACGAACTCGTCCAAGAGATTAACAAAATGAAGATATGTGCTAAGTTTCGTTCAAATCGGTTAATATTTTTTTTAATTATCGTTCGGATACATATATATGCTTTTGCATTTGTATCTAAAAGTATTTGAGTGTCAAAACTATCTAACAAACTCATCCAAGCTCTTAACAAAGTGAAGAGATTTGCCAAATTTGGTTTCGATTGGTAAAGTATTTTTCGGGTTATCGGTTGGATACATATATAAAACTTTTTAACTGAGCTTGGATTTGCGTTCTAGGGGCCCTAATTCGCGGTAATTTTAAGAAATGTTCCAAAAATCTCACTATCGATACCTCTCTAATGGTGAATTTTCGTAATGAAAATTCACTAAAAAGTAAACATCTCGTAAACCAAGCCTTCTCAAGAAAAATTTCAAACGTTGAATTATTTCTGACATGCTGCCATTTTAATTATCGTAATAAGATCAATGTCACCCTAATGTACTATACAGGGGGAGAGTAAAAATTAAGATCCGTTTTATTTTTTAGTCGCCCCAGTATAATACACGGAGGTGGTATCGATGTTGTTATGTTCATTTAAAATGGAAGCATGTCAGCAATAATTTAACGCTGAAAAATGGCATACATTTACAAAATATTCCGTAAACCAAGTTTTGCGAAGAAAACTTTTAAATGTCTAGTATCAGAATGTGGACTATACCTACAATATAAAAGAGACCAAAGACTAAACGAGTCTACATTCGCAACTCGACTACCGACCGACCCTAATAAACTATTAAAATAATTGAAAACATGTGGGCTTTACGAAAAAATCAATGCTAATGACAATAAAGTAGGGTTACACATTTAAGTTAAACAGAACGGTGTATAATAATTTAAAGTCAATTGTTTAAGATAGTTTACTTATGTTTATAGTTTATATATAGGGTGGCGCATTGAAAACGAAACAGACCGATTTGCGTCCAGAGAAATATTTTTTTTAAGAAACGCTTAAACGCGTCAATTTTAATATTGAGGGAGACATGTTTTGACATAAAACTCAACTTTGTCACATCAACCCCTTAAGGGTGGTGATAACAACCCTTATATTTTAAATAGGGAACATGGGTCGAGTGTTAGATCATTTGAAAGCTCTTTCTTTTCTGAATTCAGCACACTAATTTTATTGACAGTTTTATCAACTTGTTTAAAAATTGTTCACAGTTGAAGATGCAAAAAGGCATTTTACTCATTCCGATAAGAAATGTGCTGATAGTCAATGTTTTGTTGGTTTGTAAACAAAAAATTGACTATCAGCACATTTCTTATCGGAATGAGAGAAATGCGGTTTATTATTTCAGTTTATCGGTCGGTTTGATACTTGATAGTACTACCGAAAATTAATTTCACAATGGTGTATTCTGTAGAAGAAAGAGTTGAAATAATTACTCTTTTTTTCAAAAACGATAACTGTGCCAACCGTACCACAAATTTGTTTAATGAACGACATCCGAACAGACATGTTAACAGAAAATACATTTTGGAGTTAGTTGCAAAGTTTCGACAAAGTGGTTCAGTAGCCAACAAAAAACGGGATCCTGATCGTGAATTTCCGGTTAGAAATGAGACTACTGAGATTGAAGTATTAGGACAAATTGCTACAGACCCAACTTTGAGCACGAGAAAATTGGCCACTGTTTCAAACATCAAAAGAACTATTCAGCGAAAATTGAAGCATCATGAATTTCACCCGTATAAAATTCATCTTGTACAACAACTGAATGAAGATGATTTTGATAGGCGGCTGGACTTTTGTGAAGTTATGACTGCACGAATAGCTGATAACGGGAACTTTCTGTTCAATATCTGTTTCTCAGACGAGTGTACGTTTTTATTAAACTCTACAGTCAATCGCCATAATTGTCGTTATTGGGCAGATAATAATCAAAGAATTTTTCACGAAGTCCACACTCAAACTCCACAGAAATTGAATGTCTGGACTGGCATTTTTGGAGACCGTTTAATCTGACCAATTTTTCTTGATGGCAATTTGAAAGGCGAAACGTATTTAGAGTTACTAGAAGATATCGCTTACCCTCTACTAATTGACATTGTTGAAAATGATGATCGCTATCAAGAAAATCAATTAGTGTTTCAACAAGATGTAGCTCCTCCGCATCTTTCACAACGTGTTAGGGAGTTTTTGAGCAGAGAGTTTCCAGAGCAATGGATTGGGCGTAGAGGTGCTATTGAGTGGCCCCCTAGATTACCGGATTTAACTCCTTCAGACTTCTTTCTATGGAGCCAGTTAAAGAGTAAAATTTTCGCAACAGAACCGGAGTCTCTGGTAGAATTACGGCGACGCATTGTTGAAGAATGCCGTCTAATAACTCCACAAATGCTCCAGAATGTCAGAGCTCGTTTCGAACAAAATGTGTACTTTTGTATGGAAGCTGGTGGTCAACAATTTGAACACTTACTTAACTGAATAAATATTTTTGAACGTTTGGTTTTGTTTCTTAGTTTTTTTAACGAAAAATTGACTAATTAGTGCATTTCTTCACAATAATTTTTAAACGAGTTTATAAAACGTCCAAAAAAATTTGTGTGCTGAATTCAGAAAAGAAAGAGCTTTCAAATGATGTAACACTCTACCCATGTTCCCTATTTAAAATATAAGGGTTGTTTTCACCACCCTTGAGGGATTGATGTGACAAAGTTGAGTTTTATGTCAAAACATGTCCCCCCCCCCCAATATTAAAATTGACGTGTTTCAGCGTTTCTTAAAAAAAATCTCTGGACGCAAATCGGTCTGTTTCGTTTTCAATGCGCCAGCCTGTATGCGAGTGAGTGTGTGTATTTAATTCTACTGTGTCAATGTCCTACGCGGTCGAGACACATTACTACACACACACACACACATATATATATATATATATATATATATATATATATATATATATATATATATATATATATATATATATATATATATATATATATATATATACTACTGGTCGCCCACTAAATCTCCACCGTACGTTTCACTTAATATTTTCCCATCAGGGCTCTCCATTTAATATTGGTTTACTGTGAAACAAAAATATGTGAACTTTATTGTACATTATGTAAATAAATATATACGCTATTATTATCACTATCAAATATATCTCTCTGTTTAGAACGAACGTATTTTTCCTCAGATGAAGCTAACTTTGCTAGTAAGTCTAATAATGTGTTGTGGTGCATTGGGTTTTCCATATATATATATATATATATATATATATATATATATATATATATATATATATATATATATATATATATATATATATATATATACACTGGATCGTCATAATAATCTTCCAGCCAAACTAAAACAAGTACCTGTTAAAAGAAACATATTCGAACTACTTTAACTTTAGCTGAAGGATACAAAAAAAACTACCTTATTTGTAGCAAAAGTACATGTAAACAGTGTCCAAACCTTGGACTTCTCAAATATGTACGCCAAATCTACAACTACTTCTACAAAGCTGGCAACAGTGCGCGCAGACCCAGTGGACTGGTCATGAATTCTGCGAATTGTCTTTGAACTCACCTAGAACACTCAAACTGAGCCCGCTTCCTGATCTAGTCCTCTGCTGGTGCACTTGCCTTGTCTCGTTTTGCACATGTATGTCCTTCTCCGGTTTCATCTTGCCAGAGCTGTCAACACTGTTTACCTTACTGTCTTAGGACACTGAACTTAAACAACATATGTGTTTATGATGCATGTAGACTTAGAAATTGCGACATTTGCAACATCGAGATTATTTACGAATATTTGCGCTGCGTGTGTCAGTTGTTTTCGCAATTTTTTCATGAGGCGCCTGTTATATACATCGCACGTTTGGCCTGTGTGCGGTCGTATGTTGTCGGTCAGTCGTTTTTGGAAAACCAGAACACGCATGTCGTAACATGTTTATGGAGTTGATACTTGATAAGTACCAAGTTGGGACATCTGGAATGTAGGAGAAGATACTTTGATTAATTTATTGTATAAGTGAAAATATGTAGTGATTTTATGACTCGGCAACTCTAAAGCAACAAGTAGTGATTCCAATAAATAATTTCAATATTTACTGAAAGACGCCTAATATTAAGAATGCATTTATACAGACTGTGCGCATTTTATCTATTATTTTCAAAATATAAGACATTTGCAAATGACCACACGGACGGCTTTTAGAAAAAAATGTATAGAAACATGCTTAGAACCCCCTTTGGATGCATAAACCACAAGACAAATTTCTTGCAAACAACCCACACAGGACCAGCAATGGAGAGGTGCCGGGCGGAGAGGAAGAAAAAGGAAGCATAAACGAAAAATTGAAAAAGAAAATAGCTTAGCCGTACATATAAAAGCTGCCTGTATCCTACATGTCCACTAACCTTCTTGGGAGTTGTTCCCAACACAAATTTTCTTGTGGTTAAATCATTGAGGGTGATTGTATGCATGCAGAAGGAGAAGAACCCCCCCCCCCAGTCGAAGCATACCAGCCACCCGTCCCATACCGGAATCCAACCACCCGTCCCATACCGGAATCCAACCACCCGTCCCATACCGGAATCCAACCACCCGTCTCATACCGGAATCCAACCTCACAAAAACACGCGGGTGTAGATAAAGCTAAGTGAAATTGCAATAAGTTTAAAAGTGCAAACTACGAAAAAGTAATGTTAAGCAAAAAGAAGTAAGAACCAAAATGGAAAAATAGTAAGTAGATCAAAAAGGAAGCAATAAAGGGATATAACAGAATAACAGGTTTCATGTAAAATATGATAGCATTAGAAAAGCTTTTAACTTGCGTTCTCTTATGTAAGGCTAGATGCATTCTCGCAAAAATTAGAACCGTAGACCGGTTTCGCTCTAATTAGAGCTCGTCAGTACGGCATACTAATTGCAGCGAAAATACACCTATAAAATAATACGGCTATGGTGGCCAGCCTTTCAACACTAAGTGAGTGGTGAACGTGCCGCCACCTAGTTGCGGAACCAAGTAGTATAGTATATACCACTTGGTTCCGCAACAAGGTGGCGGCACGTTCACCATTCTCTTAGCGCTGCGTTCTGTTGCAAACTAGTGTTTAAAATGTGTGCTTCTAAACTAACTCCAATTCTTTTCGATATCTTATAATATTGGGGCATTTATTCTGTCGTTCTGCAAAAAGCCCGTAATTAACAAAGCAGACAAGTCCGATGTGGACAACTATATTGTCCAAATAGCATTCTAGATCAGTTTTGTCTAACTAGAGTTATGTTATCAATATAAAGCTGTGTATCAAGTGATATCCAATACGGTTTGGTCAAAACCAATCCAGCTGTCGAAGAGCTATGAATCCTCGTATGTCGCAAAGCACCTAAACTTTAGAATACCTTTTGGTATTTAATATTACATATTTCTAGAGCCATGTTGTGTAATGTAAAACACCCATTTGTCCCACAATGCTTTAATATACGAGAGCTCAAGAGGATCCACCTTTCTAGAGCAATTTCCTAAAAAATATAAGAATGAAAAGCTATAGGCTAACTATGACATTTTCATCGTCAACTGCTTAAATTGATGCAGGTTTCAACACGAAGTCTTCTCGCCACAAAATACTGGACGAGAGGCTTATGTGGTGATTATTGAAGATGATACTAGACATGTCAAAACCAGGAGTAGACGATCTCCACACCATATTGTATATTACATATGGATATCCAAACTGATTATGGTGAAACTGGCCATAAACAGAAAGAAGTTCGTGCGAGCTTTTTGGTATTATCGTTTTGAAATAATTCTGGCTAAGATTTCTTAGAAAGCGTCTTAGAAAATGATGTAGAGTGTTCTTTTTGGAACAGTTCTGTCAAACTTAATCTGGAAACTGTTGAAGAAAATTGTTCATTGACGATTAGCTTAAAACAGTTATCTAGCTAGATTTTCCAGGAAATCGTTCCCAAAATGGACAGTAGAATCGGTTTGAAATAAGTTTGTCACATCCCGACAGGAAATTGTTCTAAAAAATCGTTCAGTGTGATCATTTTAAAACAATATTTTCAATATTTGCCTGAGAAATGTTGTTTTACCCAGTTCTGCCACAGTTTGTCAGGAAAGCGTTCCCAATAAACAAAATTAAACAGACATCAAAATAGGCACTAAAGCCGAAAAATAACTGAACTATAGGTTTAGTTCAAAAGACAAAAATTAATTGAAATGAAATATTATTATATGCTCTACCTACTTATCTGTTTGAACTCTGTGCCAAGCCAATTAGGTAGTAGGTAGGTAGGCTAGGTCTACTCCCGCCACATCGCATATTTGGGTATTTCATTAGAATTATAACCCGTTATTAATCAAGCTGTTTATATCGCCAAGTATTATTGTGTTTCGGCCTTGGCACCGACTTCAAACAGATAAGTATTGAATTATTTTTTTTTACCTTGTAAGCATTCTGAAAAATTGTCTTGTGCAATTGAGAAGACCTTTTTAAAGTTTGTCTGGAAAGTGTTCTCAAAAATCGTCTAGTATCATTTTTGTGAAGCAATTTTTTAGAATTGTTCTCAAAAACGGACTAGTATCACCGCTCTGAAATAATCTTGTCAAAGTTTATCTGGAAAATGTTTTCGAAAGCTCTCCAGTATTTAGATAATTTTTTTAAGTTTATCTGAAAATTGTTCTCGGTATTGTCAGTTATTATTATGGGAGATAACTGCTCTCGATAATTGACCAACAATAAACGCTTCACATTCTCAAATACCACTACATATAATGCCGCATGTAGGCTATAATCGAGTTAAAGTTTGTAACCTGTGGCAGAAACCACAACCCAGAAACTGTTTAAGATTACAATGGCGAGAAACTTCAGCAGAACTACCTTTCCAAATTTGAAAATAAAAAGACATTGGCAAAGGCAGGATACTAGCTATCGCAGTAATTTTAATACTTATGACCAGATCTAATGAAGTTAATTTTTAATGTGTCAGAATTACACATAACTAAATTAGGGTTGTATGCCTGTATTATTTCCCGTGTGAAAGAAACTGTGCATTTTGTATATCTGTTTATAAAGGATGAAACACAGGGTCATTATGATGATTCCATGAATAAGGCCGTCTGCTATGTTCTTGTATTTTTGAATATTCACGCCTAACATCTCTGAGCCAACATTGTTTATTATTACCTCTCTTAACACCTACAACGACCGCCAGGAGGCACAGGTAACCGACAATGGCACCATGAGACAAGTATTTAAGCGGCAACAATAGAGAAAAGTAGCTAGATCGAATTCAAGACTCTTCATCCAGCGGCCAGTAAGCATCGTAGCAAGACCGACTTCCCGTGAGCGATAGTCATACCACAACATAATAGTTTATTATGCTGTCGTCATACGAAACTTAACATCGTCATCCAGAGGTCAGGAAGCATCATGGAAAGATCGCCTAGTAGTTGTAGTAGCAGTAGGCCACAATGGGCCCTTTTTGCCAACCCCAGCAACCCAGCAACCATGCTCTACTCTTCCTCGGTTCCGTCGCCAAACCGCCTCGACCTCGAGATGAAGGCCGTGACGGTCTTTAATTGGACGGTACTTACCTGAGTCCTCGATCCGAACAATTCTGCTCGAAGACTCCCAAAAGCCTCGCATTCACATAGGTAGTGGTAGGACGTTTTTTCATCCTCGCCGCATTCCTGGCAAATGGGATCCCTCTCTACGCCTATCAATGTGAGGTGTCTTCTAAGGGCGCAGTGGCCTGTCAGCACCCCCAAGGATGCGGCGATGCGTAGGTCGACTCCTTTCGAGTAGCCAGACAGCTTTATCTCTGTCCGGCCCCTCCACGAAGTCCCTCGCCTGCCTACAGCCACCAACCGACCCCCAGTGCCTCTCCATTGCTTCCTCGGTCCACCTGTCTAAAGCGACAGAGACTGTCTTCCTACTTATGCATATCGCAGGCTCCGGTCCACAGAACGGCCGCCGGGAACCGAGTCTTGCGAGATTATTCGCCACCTCATTCCCCGCTATGCCACAGTGTCCCGGAACCCACACCAGTTGCACCTCCTTCGCCCTGGCTAGTCCACTGAGGGCGTCAGCGCACTCTTGAACCAGTGTTGACCTGATTCTGGACGCGCAAACTGCCCGGAGCACCGCCTGGCTATCGATGTACACACATTTCTCGGGACTCCTCGTCACATCCTGTCTATTGGCCACAGACAGGATAGCATACACCTCTGTTTCGAATGCCGTGGTCTATGCGTCAAGAGCATAGCTCTCGCGCACCCCCAGGCACTCGATGTATATTCCTGCCCCGGAGGATTGTTGGTCCTCCAGCCGGGATCCGTCGGTGAAACAGACCAGGCTTGCGCGCTGGAATGCAACCTCATTTTCTCTCCACTGATCCCTACTGGGGATCCTGAGGGTGTATGACCTAGTCAACCTAATATCGTCCTCGGCATCCCGCACCGTTATGGCGGAAATCGGAATTTCCTTTTCCACCTCCTTGGCGACTCTTGCATGCCCTATTACTGCTCCCTCTCCGCACCAGTTTCCTGAGTCACGCATTCTAAGATGCGACGCCATAGCCTCCCTTCTTATGCAGATGGGAAGCGGTTGCAGCATCAACAGGACCTCTAGCGCGGCTGAGGGTGTCGTCCTCATAGCGCCTGTGTTACCCAGGATTGCCAGCCTTTGGAGTTTGGCCAGCTTCCTGCTGGTAGTTCACACCACACCACCAGACCAACGCCCCATAGAGGATTCTCGGCCTGACGATCGCAGTGTAGATCCAATGAAGGATCCGAGGATTAAGTCCCCAGGTCCTCCCTATCACACGACGCAGCTGCCAGAGGGTCGCTACTCCCTTCCTCACTACTCGTTCTATTTGCAACCCCCATGTTAGTTTGGGGTCCAAGATCGCCTAACTCGCAACCCAGAGTCAACAATCCTTTATCATCAAGCACCAGTCCACATCGTAACGGGATCGACTGACCCGTGATAAGTGGTCACAATTTCACACTACCTATTTTCTTCACAATTTGGCGGTCAGTGAGTATCGTTGTACCAAGAGCTAGTCTTTCAGGAAGCGGCTGATCCATGACGATAAGTTAACCATGTGTTTGTTATTGCCTATACCAACTGCTTGGATCATGTGCAAGCGGCATCAAGACAACTTTAGCCCCTCGCACGACGCCCCCAGATACCATCAACAACGTGCTGTCACAGCAACCACCTACATTTGTAAATCGCATTACGTATTTCTTCGATCAAAATTCTACCATTAGATTTATGTGTACCTTTGTAATATTAAAAATGTTGTTTGATCGCCAGGTGTGTTATTATAATTCGGCACCCCCAAAGAACAATTCCTTTGGTTTTTAAGTTACGTAAACGAAGTAATTTGAACCATCATTCCAGTCTTTCGAAACTATGCAATCTAATCCACTTATTTCTAACTCAAACATTTTGGTCCTGTCGACCCAATCTGAATGAACCACCGCCTATGTCAAGTTTTCAGTTTTTTTGTAGCTTTTCTCCGACATGCTATTCAATTATTTGTTTTTTGGTTTACTTTATAGAAAATAGAGAATAACATACAAGTGATAACTAGGACAACAGTACTAACAAAATTTTCAGTGGGCAGTGTTATTACGATGAGAGTCGGTTTCGTTTCTGTTGCAGATAATCATGTCAACTGAAATGTTGGCGGATACTTACATACAAAGTTTATAATGCTGATTTGTATACGTAAAACATGGCTAACTAATTATATGTTATGAGGTGCAACATAAGAAAAGAGAAACTAAGTCCAGCACATTTGAAGAAACAGCAAATTAGCTAGAAATTGCCTTTCAATAAATTAAATCGAAATTATCACGTTCAATATTAAAAAAACATGTGCATACCTCAGCTTTGATTTGTCTCAGCAACGTAACAACTGTAGTAAAACCAGATAACAATTATCATGAGACTGGTTTAAAGAATTAGAGAAGACTTTGTATTTTCTGTTAAGTATACCGTTAAAAACATGAGCTGAGTAACAGCGAATGAGTCGTAATTCTCTGAACATTTCCTGTAATGAATTGTTGTATATTTCACGTAATAAGACGCCTGGTATTTTTTTTTTGTTCCCTCAGGGCTCGTCCGCGGCCTTGCCGCCCCGATAGCACCGCAACCCTTGGTTGATTGTGCATACCCCTAGTCTTACTCCACCCATTCCAAAATCACTGTGCCTTGAACTAGTCTGCACAGCGATTGGTAGGGTGAAGTTTTATATTGCTCTGTCTCCGGTCTAGAGTGACCGTAGATCAGTTGTCTTTTCCGGTCCAGAGCTATACACTCGCACAAGATGTGCTGGGCTGATTCCTCCCCCTCGCCGCAGAGTCTGCATGCGAGGTCCCCTTCGAACCGCCCCATTTTATGCAGGTGTTTCTTGACGGCCATGTGTCCCGTCAAGAGACCTGTTGTGTTTCTGAGCTGTCCTCTGCTAAGGTTTAGCAGCTCCACAGCTCTCTTTGAACTGGGTCCGTCAATTATTGACTTCCCATGTCTGAGCCCTGGACAGTCCGCCCAGTACACCTTGTGTTGGTTTCTGACCCAGGACTTAATGGCTCCCCTGGCAGTGCTCTTTGACACGCCCAGAGCCGGTTCTGGTCCCATAAATGGTTCTGCTGACCCTCTCTTCGCGAGACTGTCAGCTTCTTCATTGCCTTTGACCCCCGAGTGACCCGGCACCCAGATGAGGGTCACCTCATTCTGCCCAGCCAGGTCGCTCGTCTCGTCTCGGCACTCACTCACCAGCCAGGAATTTACCCGTGGGCTACTTAGTGCCTTAAGGGCTGCCTGGCTGTCTGTGGCTATGAGGATCCGCTTGTTGGTGTAGCCCATCCTCTTGTTCTCCCGCACACAGTGCAGGATGGCGTACATCTCGGCCTGAAACACCGTTGCATGGGCTCCGAGGGAAATACTGTGACTTACCCTCGGTCCTTCCGAGTAAACACCTGCCCCCGTCCCACGCTCCCCGCCAGATCCGTCCGTGAACCAGACGAGCGCGTCCCGTGGTATGCCCGGCGTCTCCTCCCGCCATGCCCCGCGATCAGGGATTTCCACTGTGAAGTTGTTTTCCCTGCACATTCGCGGGCTCGCGAAGTCTGACCTCATTTCAAGCATGGGTTCCTTCACGATCTCCTGAATTTTGCAGTGGCCCCTGAAGCCTGGGTTGATCTTCAGTCTACCATTGCAGGCTAGTCTGTATAGTCCTAGCCTGGCCTCTCCCATAATAACTAAGTGTAGGGGGGGTAGATCCAGCAACACCTCCATGGCGGCTGTTGGGGTTGAAGACATGGCCCCTGTGATGCCTAGGCAAGCCATCCTTTGGATCTTGCCTAGTTTTTGTTTGGCACTGGATTGTGTCACCTTAGGCCACCAGACCAGTGCCGCATATGTTAACGATGGTCTGACCACCCTTGTGTACAGCCAGTGGGCCATACTAGGTCTTAGTCCCCACGTTTTTCCATATAGCCGCCTAGTGACGGCTAAGGTCATGACTGCCTTACGCAGTATTTTTCCAATGTGACCATTCCAGGTTAGCTTAGAGTCCAATACGACCCCAAGATATTTTACCTCCCTGGCCATTGGAACGCTCCTACCGTATAGAGTGAGAGTTCTGTGGCTTTCACACTTCCTCCTCCTCGTAAACGGCACGACGGTTGCTTTCTCGGGGCTCACCCCGAGCCCTTGATCAACCGTCCACCCTTCCACCACTTTCAGTGCAGTCTGCATACGCTCCCACACTGCCTGTGTGACCTTTCCTCGGACTATGATGACAATGTCGTCCGCATAGCCCTGTACCTCATACCCCCCTCCCGAGAGCCTCCCCAGCAGGCCGTCCACGACTAGACACCAGAGCAAGGGAGACAGAACGCTCCCCTGCGGACACCCCGCCGGCAGAGTCCCTCCCGCGAGTGAGGTGAACACCGCCCTGTCGCTGAGCATGGAACCGATCCACCTGCAGCAGGTCTCCTCTATTCCACGCTCCCGGGCAGCTGCCAGAACCGAGCCGAACGAGGTGTTGCTAAAGGCCCCCTCTATGTCTAGGAAGGCCCCCAGCGCCACCTCCTTGTTCTCCAGCGTATTCTCCAGTTTCAGCACCAGTTGGTGCAGTGCTGTTTCTGTTGAGAATCCTGCTCTGTATGCATATTGTCCGCAGTGTAGAGGATATGCTTCCAGTACACCGCCCATAATGTGCCGGTCGAGCAGTTTTTCCACTGTTTTCAGCAAGAAGGACATGAGACTTATTGGCCTCAGGGACTTTGCCTGGTCTGTTGGACGCCCAGGTTTAGGAAAAAATACAACCCTGGCCAGTCTCCATGCCCTCGGAATGTACCCCAGAGCCAGGCTGGCCCTCATAATGAGGGTAAGCACCGGCGCCAGTATATCTATCCCCTGTTGGAGCATGATGGGCATTATTCCATCAAATCCCGGCGATTTGTATGGCTTAAAGCTGTTAATGGCCCATCTGATTTTGCTCCAGGTAACCACCTCTTTAGCGACTGTCCAGTCTACTCTAGATGCCCGCCTATAAGGCGCCTCTATTTCTGAGTGTTCCCAGTCCGGAGGTGATTGGTTTATTATGTTACAGCCGGGGAAGTGCGTCTGGAGTAAAATTTCCAGAGTTTCCTCCCCCGAGCTTGTAAAGCCTCCCGTGGGTGTTCTAAGGGAGCCTATGTTAGTCTGAGGGCCCTTAGACAGGATCTTGTGTAGTCGAGCACTCTCGGACGTGTTTTCCACTTCTTCGCAGTGCCTCCTCCACGACTCCTTCTTGGCGTCCCTCAGTCTTTTGTTATAGGTCGATAGGGCCTGTCTATATTCATCCCATGCTCCCGACCTTTTGGCCGCGTTAAACAGCTTACGAACCTGCGTCCTCCTTTGCCTGAGGTCCTCGTTCCACCATGGGACGTTCCTGGTGGACACCCTCATTTTCAGGGGGCAGTTGGCGTTATAGGCCGAGGTAATTGCGTCTCGCAATTGGACTGCTGCAATCTCGAGGTCTATTGAATCCCTTATGGCACTCTCAACCCCCCGCAGTTCCACAGCTAGGTCTGCCCTGTAGGCTTCCCAGTCCGCCTTGCGGGGGTCCCGGTACCATACCGTTTCTCTTTCGACTTTGGCGATTTCAAACCGGATGTATCTGTGGTCTGAGCTACTCACTTCCCCAGACACAGCCCAGCTTTTAACAAAGTCACCCAGAAACTGGGTGGAAACTGTTAGGTCTAAAACTTCCTCACGCCGTGTTGTGACGAATGTCGGTTTATTACCTCTATTCAATATGTCTAAATTAAATTTCATAAAGAATTGTAAAAGTGCCTCACCCCTAGAGTTTGTGTCCGAGCTACCCCACAACTCATGGTGCGCATTCGCATCCATGCCGATGATGGTCTGCCATCCACCTGCTCTGCTACCCACCATCAGCTGCTCCAATTCGTTGGGTGGAGGAGGGTCCGTGCTGTCCCCTGGCAGATAGGCTGACGCGACAGTAATGTCCCTCAGCCCATCCGCTCCTCCACATCGGATTTTGATCGTTGCCAGGTCCCTGGAACAGAAATTCATTAGAGGGAGAAACTCTATCCCTTACCTGACAAAAATGCAGGCCCTCGGATTCTCGCTGGATCTGCTGTAGATGAGCTTTCCAGTAGCTCCGCCGAGTCCCTTGATCTCTCCTTTGTAGGAGTACGGTTCCTGGATGAGGGCCACATCCGTGTTCCTCAGAGCCATTAGTAGTCCGGCCGTGGCTGCCCTACTGTGTTGGAGGTTGACCTGAAGGAACCTAAGTCCCGTTAACCCTTAGTTGCTTCCCCAGTGGGCGGAAGCTAACCCTTCCCATGCCCCAGAATGCCTTGAAGGAGGTTCCTTCAAGGGCTCTGTAAGATGTCGGGTCGATCAAGAAGGCGAGCGTCTGTCCTTTCTCCTCTGCCTTCCTGCTTAGAACCGACCAGTGTTGCGTCCCCAGTTCAGGGTTCTGGATCTTAAGTCTGCTGATCACCGTCTCCTGTGGGACGGTGTCAGGGATCCGTACGAGGACCTTGCGTCTCTTTGGGAGTTCCTTGGGCTCGACGGCTGTCAAGTCCGCCCCCTCCCAAATCTGACCGAGGCCCCCGATCGTTTTCCGCAGCCAGTCCCGCGACTGCGGGCCGGCACAGGTTGTCCAGAGGATGCCCCCCGTCAGGCGCGTCCGGTGAAACTGAGGCGGGCTCTCCCCTTCCTGAAGAGAGTCCACTGCAGCTACCACTGCAGCCTGGATCAGGTCCGCCTTCCCCTGGTCTAGCGTGACCTCAGGATGGCGTCTGTCAATCACCGCCATCCCGAGGCCCTCCGCAGCCTCCCTGTAAGAGCCAGTCTGCGCCGGTGTTCCGGCCTTGGTTCCTTTGGGAGGTCTGTCTGTAGTAGGCGTGCTAGAGCCAGAGCGCGGCGTCTTCCGACTCGCACACTCTCCTCTTGCGCCTTTACAGGCACCCTGGCCCTTTTGGAACGTCTGTCTGTAGTGGGCGTGCTAGAGTTCGAGCGCGTCCTCTTCTGACCCGCACTCCCCTCTTGCGCCTTTACAGGTTTCTCGACCGTCCAGGTCCCGGCCGCCATTTTTTGCGCCCTCCGGAGCTTCTTTCTTTGCGCCCCGGAAAGACGCTTGGACTGCCGGGGCAGTCCCTCTACTCTAACAGTAGAGTCCTCACTGGTGGAGGGCCCCCCGGAGTCCGCGGAGCTCGCCGCCCTCCGGTGGGACCCAGCCTCCAGCTTGGGTGTCGGGGACAGGTCTCTGGCCGAAGCTACCCCCTGATCCCTCGTATTTACGCCGGTCGTGGGACCTCCAGAGTCCGCTGCCGCCCCCTGGCTCGTCTCCGTTTCCGGGATAGACTCAAGGCACAAGTCTGTAGCCGGAGCCACTCCTCGAGCCTCATTGGTTTTGAATGTGTTTATTATCTTCATGTTGTTCCCACGAGAATGGGGGAAATACTGTCCACACCATCAGAACCCCCTGTGTGGTGCAAGGCGGGTTACTCTGGAGGGTTGCCTGGTACTCCAGAGGTTCCGTTCACGACACCATCGCCCTGGTGCCATCCATCCATAGGCACGGGTCACGTGACACCGTAGATTGGGGGAGTTTAGTTCGACCTCCTTGTCTAGATCCGTCATGTTTAGTTATTAGCAGGGTCACCTCGTGCAGGATGCGGATTTTTACCGCGCATGACGGTCTTGGGGAAAGCTTCATCGGGAGTTTATGTTGTTATTTCCACTTCCTCAGCTTGCCCCCTGGAGTCCTTTGGCCCGCGACTCCTTAACCCCACGCCTGGTATTACTCAAAGTATATATATATATATATATATATATATATATATATATATTCATATATATATATATATATATATATATATATATATATATATATATATATATATATAAATATATATATATATATATATATATATATACACTTTATTTGTTTACTTTTTGTGATTTTTTTATTGGTTTGCGCAAGCCAATAAAAAATTACAAAAAGTACAGCAAACAAATAAAGTGTATATTTAAAAGTGATTACACTGTAGTGCAACATTACAAAAGATATATATATATATATATATATATATATATATATATATATATATATATATATATATATATATATATATATACATACAGGTGATTCATAAGTGGTGACCAAAAATGAAACCCCATGTTCTTTGAACAATTTTAGAGAGGGTATGTCCTATAAAAATTTTTCCTATAATGCTTCATTAAAAAGATACAGGGTGTTGAAGTCGAATTTAAAAAAATTAAATTTCCCAATTTTTTAAAAAGTAGCACATATATTTTGCTGAAACTTCGCATGTGTAGGCTGTTATGGAAGGCGCGTATTCTACCATAACAATTGAACCGGCTTATCCAGCAGTGGCGCGCGTACCCACATGTCATTGGTTATGCCTCAAGAAAAAAGCGGGTACGCCAATGATGTTTTTTTTATTTTTTATTTTTTTATTCTTACCTTCATTCGTCAACAAAATGACTCTCTTGATAATTTTCTGTACGACGCTTATTTTACGAGTAAGCAATGAATCAGTTAAGTGTTTTAGAGCACAGTTCATGATTTTAACCAGTCGTTGTTTGGTAGAAAATCGCAATGATACACTTTTATCAGGCTTATAGTAATTTATTTATTACAATAAATGTTCAAAAATGCCTCCATTGGCATGAATACACGCACGATCAGTTGTTGTAGCTGCTCTGGTGTATTTATTTGTTCACTGTAGACCAGTCGCTTAAAATCACCCCAAAGATAGAAGTCAAGTGGGTTTAAGTCCGGTGACCTTGCAGGCCAATGTATTGGTCCAGTTCTGCCAATTTATCTTTCATTGTAATGTTCATGTAGCCATGTAACAACGTTTCGACTATGATGCGCTGGTGCACCGTCATGCTGGTACCACATTATACCTCTTGTTGCTAGTGGAATGTCATCTAAAATGTTTTCTACACGGTTTTCTAGGAGTGCTAAGAAGAGATTAGGGAATAAGGTATTTTGATTGTTCATTTCCAACATCCATTCGCAAAAGACTCGTCGATGCACATTATCTCCAGGTAGAAGGAAATGAACATTCTGTCAATGATATGGATGTATAGCTTCTCGATGTAAAATTCTCTAAACAAAGCTTTGAGAATATTGTAACTTCGTGGCAATCCTCCGAGTACTTGTAGAAGGTTGATCCATCACTGCATCCACCACTCTCTCTTCGTCTTCAAGTTGATGTTGTCTTCTACCATTAGCTCTAGCGTTAGGACGTTGTCCAATACCGCACTGCCGAAGTCTTGAAAACCATCGAGAAAAAACCCTTGGTGTAGGTTGACGGCGAGTGGGAAACCTACGTTGATATTCCCGACAAGCAGCTAGAGCATTTCCATCAGCATATCCGTAGATAAAAATTATAACTGCATACTCTTCTGAGGTGTACTCCATTATAAGAAGTAAAAGAGTAGAACATTTTGCAATTTTATAAAATTTACCACTTACACCTATTCAAAATAATAACTTGTTAACCTAAACGTCAAGTGACACTTAATGACAACTTTGGCAAACCAGACTACTACTTACTAAAATACAACAAAGATAATCGTCGTAAAAAAATTATCAAGACATTAAATTTTCCATATCAAAAAGATGTCGTGCGTGTATTCAGGCCAATGGAGGCATAAAAGTGTATCACTGCGATTTTCTACCAAACAACGACTGGTTAAAAATCATGAACTGTGCTCTAAAACACTTACCTGATTCATTGCTTACTCGACAAATAAGCGTCGTACAGAAAATTATCAAGAGTCATTTTGTTCACGAATGAAAGTAAGATTCAAAAAATAAAAAAAATATCATTGGCGTACCCGTTTTTTTCTTGAGGGATAACCAATGACATGTGGGTCCGCGCGCCACTGCTGGATTAGCCGATTCATTTGTTATGGTAGAATACGCGCCTTCCATAACAGCCTACACATGCGAAGTTTCCACAAAATATATATACTACTTTTTAAAAAATTGGGAAATTTTATTTTTTGAAAATCAACACCATGTCTCTTTTTAATGAAGCATTATAGAAAAAAAAATTATAGAACATACCCTCCCTAAAATTGTTCAAAGAACATGGTGTTTCATTTTTGGTCGGCACTTATGAATCACCCTGTATCTATATATATATATATATATATATATATATATATATATATATATATATATATATATATATATATATATATATATATATATATATATATATATATATATATATATATATATATATATATATATATATATATATATAGGCTGTCCCAGTTTATAGTAGCAGGACTTTAACAGTCAACAGTAAAGATCATCCCAAGACAACAATAAAAACATATAAACATAACCTTTAATTTGCTTCCTAACGGAGATACGGGGTGTTGAAATTTAATATTTTTGAACAATCATTTGCAATATCTTTGGAACGGAGTGAGATATTTACATGCAATTCCGTACACGTTCTATGTAGATTTAGGTTTCGATCGTATTATTCGGTGGTATTCTTGTCCCAAATGATATACTGGGTGTTACTGCTCCGCGTTCCGTAGACTATTTGAAATAATATAACTTCTTTCACGTACACCACTGACGTTTTATAATACCCCTTTCTCAAAGAACAATCTCATAGAAACATTTTTGGTTCCCGTAGTTTTATGTTATCTTGAGCGGTTATCGAAATATTACTAGTTTTTTGAAGCAAATTATGTTTTTTTTGTAACTTCAACAGGGTGTTGAAAGTTTTAGAAAAAAAGTTACAAAAAATTTCAACACCCTGTATTTCCCTTAGGAAGTAGTAGCAGAACTTAAGCAGTCAAAAGAACAGATCATTTTGAGGAAAAAAAGTTCATATAAACATAACCTGTAATTAGCTTCCTAAGGGAGATACGGAGTGTTGAAGTTAAAAAAAAAAACATAACTGCTTCAAAAAACTAGTCATATTTCGATAACCGCTCAAGATAGCATAAAACTACAGGGAACCAAAAATGTTTCTAAGATATTGTTCTTTGAAAAAGGGGTATTACAAAAGGTCAGTGGTGTACGTGAAAGAAGTTATATTATTTCAAATAGTCTACGGAACCCGGAAAAGTAACACGCAGTATGTAATTTGAAACAAGAATACCACCGAATAACAATCTTAGTCTACGTAGAACGTGTACGGAATTGCATGCAAATATCTCACTCCGTTCCACAGATATTGTAAAAGATTGTTCAAAAATATAAAATGTCAACAGCCTGTATCTCCGTTAGGAAGCAAATTAGAGGTCATCTTTGTACGAACTTTTTGTTTGGAATTATCTGTTCTATTGACTGTTAAAGTCCTGCTACTATAAACTAAGACACCCTATATATATATATATATATATATATATATATATATATATATATATATATATATATATATATATATATATATCAGAAAAAAAGCTGGAATCTAGAGCATTTAGAAGAATATTCAAGTTGTAGTGCATCCTTCTGTATTTCGTGTTTCCATACAGCTAGTAATTTTTCACATGCATTGTTACACTGCCTAAAAATAAAATTTAAAAAAACCAATCTGGTTTTGTGAACCTGCTTGTAAATGCTGGAATCAGAATGGACTTTAAAAAAAGCACATTCGTATTTCCTTATCCTGATTTAATTTTTAATGAAATCATTATGCAAGCAGCAAAACTTTTTTCAATACTTCTTAAAATTAAAGCTAGGTTACTTCTACCTTAGTTTCTTATCCAGGCAGCAACAAAAACTATTGCAACTTTAAGATTAAAGAAAGGAAATAAATACCGCAAATATAGATACGAAAAAGCAAAACATGCAGTTAGTATTGAAAAGTTTAATGTGGGACATGTGAGTCAAAAATAAAGAATTTAAATGTAATATCAAAAATAATAAATATAAAGAGTGAAGTCAGATCAAGCAGGCAAAAATGTGAAACAATTCCTAACAATAACAAGGAAAAAAATACAATGCTAAAAATTGTACGGATAATGCACTTTTTTTAATTAATCGTCATTAACTAGTCTTGACCTTTAAACTAACGACGCCAATAACTTGTTTATGGCACTTGTAGTTTTATAAAATTTACTAGACACCGATATGAATCACGGTATAAAAATCATGGAAGCTACATATATAAAATTATCGTTATTGCTTCCGTAATTGTAGTTACGAAAGTAATAATTTTACCAGTATTAATCTTATCAAAATTTACGTGACCTCTGACCAACAAAATTTAATTGGCACTAAAAATAATGATGACAAGAGTATTATGTGTTTCTATAAACAGGAAGACGACATTGTAAATTTAACATGGACTTATTTCACCACACAAGGCGAATTCATTAAAACACTGTCAGACGCAATAAGAGCACTTTATGATTTTTCTTTTAAAATGTAAATTTCTAAAATGTTATTTATTTTGCGGAATGCCCAACAAAACTAATTAATTACGGGAGCACAACCTAAACTTGCATTAATATACAATTCACAGAAAAAAAATTATACAGCACAGCGGGATATAAGAAAGTTTTTTATTTTGAAAATAAAGGAATTATACCTAAATACTCAACGATATAATAATTTAAGTCATAGCTGTAAGCACCCGTATAAATGTATTTTCTTTCTTCAACGTCTATTTTCGCGACTATAGCCAGTCACCGACGTCAGGAATCAGTTTTAGAGACCAACCTGCAACATGCTTCGTCCTGGGGTTTCCTTTCCCTCATGCATGCAAACAACCACTCTCAGTCCATAAACCACAAGAAAAATTTCTTGGGAACAACCCTAAAGAAAGTTACTGGATCTGGAGCGAATAAAGGGTATAAAGGCAGCTTTTTCAGGGTGGCGCATTGAAAACGAAACAGGCCGATTTGCGTCCAGAGACTTTTTTAAGAAACGCTGAAACATGTCAATTTTAATATTGAGGGAGACATGTTTTGACATAAAACTCAACTTTGTCACATCAACCCCTTAAGGGTGGTGATAACAACCCTTATATTTTAAATAGGGAACATGGGTCGAGTGTTACATCATATGAAAGCTCTTTCTTTTCTAAACTTAGCACACTAATATTTTTGGAAGTTTTATCAATTAGTTTAAAAAATATTTACAGTTGGAGTTGCCAGAACGTATTTCATTCATTGTGATAAGAAATGCACTAATTAGTCAATTTTTCGTCAAAGAAACTAAAAAAACAAAACCAAACGTTCAAACATGTTTACTCAGTTAAGTAAGTGTTCAAATTGTTGACCACCAGCCTCCATACAAAAGAACAAATTTTGTTCAAAACGAGCTCTGACATTCTGGAACATTTGTGGAGTTATTAGACGGCATTCTTCAACAATGCGTCGTCGTAATTCTTCCTGAGACTCCGGTTCTGTCGCATAAATTCTAGTCTTTACATGGCCCCATAGGAAGAAGTCTAAAGGAGTTAAATCCGGTGATCTAGGGGGTCACTCGAAAGCACATCTACGCCCAATCCATTGTCCTGGAAACTATCTGTACAAAAACTTCCTAACACGTTGTGAAAAATGCGGAGCAGATCCATCTTGTTGAAACACTAATTAATTTTCTTGACAGCGATCATCATTTTCAACAACGTCAATTAGTAGAAGGTACACGATATCTTCTAGTAACTCCAAATACGTTTCGCCACTCAAATTGCCATCAACAAAAATTAGTCCGTTTAAACGGTCCCCAAAAATGCCAGTCCAGACATTCAATTTCTGTGGAGTTTGAGTGTGGACTTCGTGAAAATTTCTTGGATTATTATCTGCCCAATAACGACAATTATGGCGATTGATTGTAGAGTTTAATAAAAACGTACCCTCGTCTAAAAAACAGATATTGAACAGAAAGTTCCCGTTATCAGCTATTCGTGCAGTCATAACTCCAGCCGCCGATCAAAATCATCTTCATTCAGTTGTTTTACAAGATGAATTTTATACGGGTGAAATTTATAATGCTTCAATTTTCGCTGAATAGTTCTTCTTTTGATGGTTGAGTTAGTGGCCAATTTTTTCGTGCTCAAAGTTGGGTCTGCAGCAATTTGTCCTAAAACTTCAATCTCAGTAGTCTCATTTCTAACCGGAAATTCACGTTTTTTGTTGGCTACTGAACCACTTTGTCGAAACTTTGCAGCTAACTCCAAAATGTATTTTCTGTTAACATGTCTGTACGGATGTCGTTTATTAAACAAGTTTGCGGTACGGTTGGCACAGTCATCGTTTCTCAAAAAAAAAAAAAGAGTAATTATTTCAACTCTTTCTTCTACAGAATACACCATTGTGAAATTAATTTTTGGTAGTACTATCAAGTATCAACCCGACCGATAAACTGAAATAGTAAACCGTATTTCACTCATTCCGATAAGAAATGTTCTGATAGTCAATTTTTTGTTTACAAACCAACAAAATATTTACTATCAGCACATTTATATAAGTGAAATGCGTTTTTGCATCTTAAACTGTGAATAATTTTTAAACGAGTTGATAAAACTTCCAAAAAAATTAGTGTGCTGAATTCAGAAAAGAAAGAGATATCAAATGATCTAACACTCGCCCCATGTTCCCTATTTAAAATATAAGGGTTGTTATCACCAGCCTTAAGGAGTTGATGTGACAAAGTTGAGTTTTATGTCAAAACATGTCCCCCTGGATATTAAAATTGACGTGTTTCAGCGTTTCTTAAAAAAAATAATTTTCTCTGGACGCAAATCGGTCTGTTTCGTTTTCAATGCGCCACCCTATATAGGTCCGGCTAAGCTATTTTTTCTTTGTCATTTTTCGTTTATACTTCCGTTTTGTCGTCTTCCCCGCCCAACACCCTATTTACTCCTAGTCCTGTAACTTTCTTGGGGATTGTTTGCAAGAAATTGTTGTTGTTGTAAACATATTTTTAGAAAAAAACTATTTTTCTAATAGCCCTGGACTCATCTGCAAATTTACCCACGAAACTTAAGGCCTAGATGAATTTTGAACATCATTAGAAAGAGTAACCGTAACTCATTACAGCACATCATTAAGCTATACTGATGACAATCAAAGTCTCGGGTCTTGACTTGGAGATAGATGAGGAGAGGTATCCTCTTATCCCGTTACCTTGATGGGGCCATCAAAGTACTACAAAGTAATGCGGTTAAGGTATCCAGTCTCAGAAAACATTGTAGGCTGTACGATAGTCACCATCTCGGTGCGTATCTAGGTAATATGTTGGCAGGACAGCTCTAATTAACATGAAACTTTATACATGGAGACTGTGTACAACCAACCAACCATTTCTTAAATCGCTGTGACATTACATAGTTACGCACCGAAAAAGCGCCTCCGTCGAACAGCTCACAGTGGCCTCTTTTGCAAATACGAAACGGGTATTCACGTCACATAAGTGGTAAATTCTATGGCAGACAAACACGATGATGTCCTTTTAGCATAATCCTACTTCTTGCTTTAGGACAACATAAAAACTTTGGAAATCGACCAAAATATATTCGGGGCATCCACAGTACTATGCATATTGCCCTAGAGAGAGAGAAACCTAATTAAGTATAGAGGTGCGGGTATTCATGACACATAAGTGAGAAATTCTAGCGCAAACAGGCAGCATGGTGTCTTCTTAGCATAGTCATACTTACTGCTTTAGGACAACAACAAAAAAACATATGGAAATTAACCAAAATACATTCAGAGCATGCACAATACCATGAGTAATTCCGTAGGGATAAAAAACCTAATGGAATAAGGGTGCGGAAATTTATGTCACTCAAGTTACAAGTTCTATCGGCGGAGAAATCTAATGAAATAAGGGTGCGGGTATTCAAGTCACGTAAGTGACAAATTCAACCGCAAGCAGACAGCGTGGTGTCCTTTTAGCATAATCCTACTTTTGCTCTAGGACAACAGAAAACATTTGGAAATCGACCAAAATATACTCGGAGCATCCACAGTACCATGAATAATGCTGTAGGTATAAAAACCTAATGGAACAAGTGTGCGGGTATTTGTGTCACATAATTATATCGCAAGCAGGCACCATGGTGTCATTTTAGCATAATCCTACTATTGCTTTAGGACCACAAAAAACAATAGAAAAGGTTCGATTATGATGAGATCACGGCTTTAAGACTATAGAAAATTTCCTTTATATGATCGGGAACTAAGCCCCAGAAATCCTTATCCACGATTAATTTCAATTTTCTCTGTTTACATATGTATATATACATATATATATGTATATATATATATATATATATATATATATATATATATATATATATATATATATATATATATATATATATATATATATATATATATATATATATATATATATATATATATAGTGGCGCATTGAAAACGAAACAGACCGATTTGCGTCCAGAGAATTTTTTTTTAAGAAACGCTGAAACACGTCAATTTTAATATTGAGGGGGACATGTTTTGACATATAACTCAACTTTGTCACATCAACCCCTTAAGGGTGGTGATAACAACCCTTATATTTTAAATAGGGAACATGGGTCGAGTGTTACATCATTTGAAAGCTCTTTCTTTTCTGAATTCAGCACACTAATTTTTTTGGAAGTTTTATCAACTCGTTTAAAAATTATTCACAGTTGAAAATGCAAAAACGCATTTCACTCATTCGGATAAGAAATTTTTGTTGGTTTGTAAACAAAAAATTTACTATTAGAACAATGCTTATCGGAATGAGAGAAACGCGGTTTATTATTTCAGTTTATCGGTCGGTTTGATACTTGATAGTACTACCGAAAATTAATTTCACAATGGTGTATTCTGTAGAAGAAAGAGTTGAAATAATTACTCTTTTTTCAAAAACGATGACTGTGCCTACCGTACCGCAAATTTGTTTAATGAACGATATGCGAACAGACATGTTAACAGAAAATACATTTTGGAGTTAGTTGCAAAATTTCGACAAAGTGGTTCAGTGGCTAACAAAAAACAGGATCCTAAACGTGAATTTCCGGTTAGATATGAGACTACTGAGATTGAAGTTTTAGGACAAACTGCTGCAGACCCAACTTTGAGCACCAGAAAATTGGCCACTATTTCAAACATCAAAAGAAGAACTATTCAGCGAATATTGAAGCATCATAAATTTCACCCGTATAAAATTCATCTTGTACAACAACTGAATGAAGATGATTTTGATCGTCGGCTGGAGTTTTGTGAAGTTATGACTGCACGAATAGCTGATAACGGGAACTTTCTGTCCAATATCTGTTTTTCAGACGAGTGTACGTTTTATTAAACTCTACAGTTAATCGTCAAGAAATTTTCACGAAGTCCACACTCAAACTCCACAGAAATTGAATGACTGGACTGGAATTTTTGGAGACCGTTTGATCGGACCAATTTTTCTTGATGGCAATTTGAGTAGCGAAACGTATTTGGAGTTACTAGAAGATATCGTTTACCCTCTACTAATTGACGTTGTTGAAAATGGTGATCGCTATCAAGAAAAGCAATTAGTCTTGCAACAAAATTTTTCACAGCGTTTTAGGGAGTTTTTGAACAGAGAGTTTCCAGGACAATGGATTGGGCGTAGAGGTGCTATTAAGTGGCCCCCTATATCACCGGATTTAACTCCTTTATGCTTCTTTCTATGGGGCCATTTAAGGAGTAGAATTTTCGCAACAGAACCGAAGTCTCTGGAAGAATTACGACGACGCATTGTTGAAGAATGCCATCTAATAACTCCACAAATGCTCCAGAATGTCAGAGCTCGTTTTGAACAAAATTTGTACTTTTGTATGGAAGCTGGTGGTCAACAATTTGAACAGCTTACTTAACGGAATAAACATTTTTGAACGTTTGGTTTAGTTTTTTTTAACGAAAAATTAACTAATTAGTGCATTTCCTATCATAATGAATAAAATACGTTCTTGCAACTCCAACTGTGAATAATTTTTTAACGAGTTGATAAAACTTCAAAAAATTAGTGCGCTGAATTCAGAAAAGAAAGAGCTTTCAAATGATGTAACACTCGCCCCATGTTCCCTATTTAAAATATAAGCGTTGTTATCACCACCCTTAAGGGGTTGATGTGACAAAGTTGAGTTTTATGTCAAAAACATGAGAGCAAAATTAAAATTGACGTGTTTCAGCGTTTCTTAAAAAAAATTTCTCTGGACGCAAATCGGTCTGTTTCGTTTTCAATGCGCCACCCTGTATATATATATATATATATATATATATATATATATATATATATATATATATATATATATATATATATATATATATATATATATAGTAAATGTCTTGGATAGGTTCCTTACCTAGGAAAATCCGACGAGTAAATCCTGGAAAACATCACATTTGTTATAGGAAAATGTTTGTATCTTGGAAAATAACTAAGTTATTGAAACCAATGTCGGTACGCAAGTTGGTCTTACATAACGTATAGCACAAAATCCATATCTCTAAGTTAAAAGTACACTTGGAGAACCCAAATCACAGCACATCCTTTTAAAGATCTGACTATCGTTTAGCACAAAGTTAGCACAAGGTTAGCATCATGAGATCTAACTTAAAAGAAAAACTTTATAAGCTAAAAAAATAGGTTCAGCAAACAAAATCTATTACATATTAGGAACACGGTTAAGTTTCTTTAACACAAAAAGGTCAAGAAGTACCAAAAAAATTAAATTGGAAATTTTATGGATTTCAAAAACAACAAGGTGACGATTGGAATCGTCAAAACTGAAACTTGTGGTATCTTGGGCTTCACACCCTGCTCAGCAAACTAATGTGCTTTTCTCTAACAATTTTGCCTTTACTGCATTATTCTTATTTTATTTCAGGGTGCTTCTTATTTCTATTAGCTTCATTACCGTAGAAGTGGACGAACTATTACAAATTGGCAATTATTTAAGCGAAACATAGTGCTGATAGAAAACACAAACACCAATAGTAATAAGAAAATTCAGGACGCAGCAAGTGCGTTATGGTAGTGAATTTTCATAAAAATGTTTTTAATAACAAATATGTGTGTTTTTTTTAAGAAAGCAGTCATCAAATTTGGTTACCAGTATAATCTATATATTAGAAACAATGTGCCATGTTTCGTCAAAATAACTTTATTGTGTGAAAATGTACAAAATTTTCCAAAAGTAAACTTAAAGTGTTCCCGAAAAAACACGTTTCTTGGTCAACCTTATAGGTTAATAGCAAATTGAGCTGTTCAAATATGAAACATTTGATCAAAATTCGCTACCATAACGCACTTGCTGCGTCTAGAATTTCTTTTCTTACAAACATGCATTATATCTCGATGGAAAATGCAAAAATGCAATAACATAAGGCGTGTTTGATTAAAAAAAAAAGGAAATTTGTATCACCAATGACTTATGGGCCATCCTGTGATTGTAGAAATATTATTTTAAGATGTAGCTCAAGACACCCTATAATTAATAGATACAAATTTTTTTCATATCTTATATAATAACGGATATATTGAGCTTTATTGATTTTTTACGAAAATTCGACAAAAATTATATACCATTAAACGATAAACTCTATAGCTAAGGCTACTTCCAAGCATCAGAGAAAGGGTCTATTTGAAATGAATTTTCTGCAAATATTTTAGTAAAATGAAGGACAATGACGGTTGAAATTAAGACTTTAGGGTTTGTAAAACATTCTTCTTGAGACATTTTATTTCTATAACCCGTATTAGATTCAAGTTATTTGCCTAAATGTTGCCAATTTTGACATTTTAAATTGCCACTTTGACGTTTTGAGGAAAACCCCAATTTAATTTTCTTAAAATGCCTATAACTTTTTTGTCTTTTGACTTACATAGCTAAATTCTGGTAGGTGGCTTACTTATAAGGATATAAACCGGCGTACCAAATTTGGTTGCCCTTACTTTGTTAATTCCGGAGATATAATTTTTTTTTGAAAGAAAACACAAAATTTTCCGGGAAAACCGAGGCAGATTTTCCTGCTTAACGAACTCATCCAAGCCATTTGCAAAAGGAATTTTTTCACCAAATTTAATCAAAATCGGCCCATTATTTTTTGAGTTATCGGTGTGATACATATATATATAAATATATATATATATATATATATATATATATATATATATATATATATATATATATATATATATGTATATGTATATGTATATGTATATGTATATATATATATATATATATATATATATATATATATATATATATATATATATATATATATATATATATATATATATATATATATAAAAACATATAAAAATTGAAACTGACCCCGGATATGTTTTCTGGGGGGCCTAATTAGCGCTCATTTGAAGAAATTTTTTCAAAATTCAAAAGTCGAGATCTCCTCATTAGTGAATTTTTTTAAAGAAAATTCACTAAAACAGCATAAATGCAAATTTGATTAAAACACACTCCTTTAAATTTATAAATAAACATGAAAACGTTAATGCTAAGGAACGTGAATATTATCACATTTACAGGTTAAATACAACAATCAATGTTTGAATATTGATTAATTCAGTTTATACGCTACATTCCTGTCATCGTTCGTAGTCGATTTGCCGTAAATTTCATCTACAAAGATAAGTTGAATAATAGGAAATATTTAACAATGATTTCCTATGATGCATTGTTTTTTTTTTATTTGTCAGTAGAAAGTGGTTACAGATGTAAAAGTCATCTTTAAATACACCTACACACAGAACTTTTCAAAATATACTATCACTTCCACATCGCCAATACGTGTGGAGGTATGGCATCCGCGAAAAAAAAATCATTTTTTTTCGCTTAAACGTCATAAAAATTGTCAAAATGTATAGAAAAGATGATTTGGGAACGACAATTTTTTTGTCTGTCGGTCTGTAGCCACGATAATTTTAGAACGAATTGACACATCGTCTTCAAAACTGGTATACAGTTAGCACCCGACAAATGAACGGTTCGGCTAAAATCACTTCAGGGGGTAAGGGATGATTTGGTCAAAATTGACAGTTTTTCGTTAAAACTCGAATAATATAACGTTTTAGCGTTTGTTTATTAGAAAACTTTCAATTTCATCTAACACCTGGTATTCTGTGCTGAAATTAAATTAGGGGCTGAATGTGTGGGGTGGAATATCGGTAACAGAAATTTCAAAATCTTGTTTTTGCGAAAACGGCGTAGAAAGCCAGTTAGCACCCGATAAAGGAACGCTTCGAATTGTTTTGGGGTCAGATCGACTCAGGGCGGTAGGGGATAAATGAGGGATGATTTATTGAAAATTGACATTTTTCGGTTCAAACTCGTGTAATGGAATGTTTCAGAACTTTATGTGTACAGGAATACGGATATTTTCTTTATGGTGAAGTCTTGGACCCTAAATTCATTTCATGAGAATGTCTTTTTGAGGAGAGTAGATTATCACAGCTATGTGGAAGTTATGAATCAATTTTCAGCACTATTTTTGATTTGATTACATAATAATATCGTTCCCACGGCAATTTTTATAATGAAACGTGCCAAGTTACCACTTTTTGTTAATAGCTTCGATGACTTTCGTGGACTGGTAAGTACAATTTGGAGAACCCAATTTATCACAATACAGTTTTTAGACCTGACGATCGTTTCGATAACAAAGTTAGCGTCGTCAGAGGGATGAATAAACTAAGCGTATAAATACTAGAACTACAATTTGTATGTTAGTTGCTAATCAGTTGCGAACAGCGTCTTCTACGAAGATATACAGACAGACCGCCACTGTTGAGTCTTAAATCCCTGTAATTAAAACTGCATACCTGCTTTGCTGCCGTTATCAAATATTACACACTTGAAAACGAAACAGACCGATTTGCGTCCAGAGACATTTTTTTTAAGAAACGCTGAAACACGTTAATTTTAATATTGAGGGGGACATGTTTTGACATAAAACTCAACTTTGTCACACCAACCCCTTAAGGGTGGTGATAACAACCCTTATATTTTAAATAGGTAACATGGGTCGAGTGTTACATCATTTGAAAGCTCTTTCTTTTCTGAATTCAGCACACAAATTTTTTTGGAAGTTTTATCAACACTTTTAAAAATTATTTACAGTTGAAAATGCAAAAACGCATTTCACTCATTCCGATAAGAAATGTGCTGATAGTCAATGTTTTGTTGGTTTGTAAACAAAAAATTGACTATCAGAACATTTCTTATCGGAATGAGAGAAATGCGGTTTATTATTTCAGTTTATCGGTCGGGTTGATACTTGATAGTACTACCGAAAATTAATTTCACAATGGTGTATTCTGTAGAAAAAAAGAGTTGAAATAATTACTCTTTTTTTTCAAAAACGATGACTGTGCCAACCGTACCGCAAATTTGTTTAATTAACGACATCCGAACAGACATGTTAACAGAAAATATATTTTGGAGTTAGTTGCAAAGTTTCGACAAAGTGGTTCAGTAGCCAACAAAAAACGGGATCCTGAACGTGGATTTCCGGTTAGAAATGAGACTACTTAGATTGAAGTTTTAGGACAAATTGCTGCAGACCCAACTTTGAGCACGACAAAATTGGCCACTGTTTCAAACATCAAAAGAAGAACTATTCAGAGAATATTGAAGCATCATAAATGTCACCCGTATAAAATTCATGTTGTACAACAACTGAATGAAGATGATTTTGATCGGTGGCTGGAGTTTTGTGAAGTTATGGCTGCACGAATAGCTGATAACGGGGACTTTCTGTTCAATATCTGTTTTTCAGACGAGTGTACGTTTTTATTAAACTCTGCAGTCAATCGTCATAATTGTCGTTATTGGGCAGATAATAATCCAAGAAATTTTCACGAAGTCCACACTCAAACTCCAGAGAAATTGAATGTCTGGACTGGCATTTTTGGAGACCGTTTAATCTGACCAATTTTTCTTGATGGCAATTTGAGTGGCGAAACGTACTTGGAGTTACTAGAAGATATCGTTTACCCTCTACTAATTGACAATTCAATTCAATTCAATGTTTAATCATACTAATTGACATTGTTGAAAATGATGATCGCTATCAAGAAAATCAATTAGTGTTTCAACAAGACGGAGCTCCTTCGCATTTTTCACAACGTGTTAGGGAGTTTTTGAACAGAGAGTTTCCAGAACAATTGATTGGGCGTAGAGGTGCTATCGAGTGGCCCGCTAGATCACCGGATTTAACTCCTTTATACTTCTTTCTATGGGGTCATTTAAAGAGCAGAATTTTCGCAACAGAACCGGAGTCTCGGGAAGAATTACGACAACGCATTGTTGAAGAATGCCGTCTAATAACTCCACAAATGCTCCAGAATGTCAGAGCTCGTTTTGAACAAAATTTGTACTTTTGTATGGAAGCTGGTGGTCAACAATTTGAACACTTGGTTAACTGAATAAACATTTTTGAACGTTTGGTTTTGTTTTTTAGTTTTTTTTTAACGGAAAAACTATGACTAATTAGTGCATTTCTTATCACAATGAATGAAATACGTTCTTGCAACTCCAACTGTGAATAATTTTTAAACGAGTTGATAAAACTTCCAAAAAAATTAGTGTGCTGAATTCAGAAAAGAAAGGGCTTTCAAATGATGTAACACTAGACCCATGGTCCCTATTTAAAATATAAGGGTTGTTATCACCACCCTTAAGGGGTTGATGTGACAAAGTTGAGTTTTATGTCAAAACATGTCCCCCTCAATATTAAAATTGACCTGTTTCAGCGTTTCTTTGAAAATATTCAATGCGCCACCCTATATATATATATATATATATATATATATATATATATATATATATATATACTTTCGTAAGCATCTAACTGACGCGACTGCCTGACATTTTCTAGTAACTTGAGATTTGCTTTATCTACATGATGATTATTATCCAAAATATGCTTAGTAATACATGATTTATCAACAATGCCATATCTCAGTAGCGCTAAATGTTCTTTAAATCTAGTTTCAATGCTTCTTTTAGTTTGCCCAAGATATTTAAGTTCACAATCCTTACAACCTTTTTCATAGATCACACAGTATTACAAAAGCTGGTATACAGTATGCAGTTTTAATTACAGCGGGGGTCTGTATGTATACCTTCGTATAAGACGCTGTTCGCAACTGCTTGGTAACTATCGTATAAATAGTAGATCTAGTCTTTATTCGCTTAGTTTATTCACCCATCTGATGACGCTAAATTTGTTGGAGAAACGATCGTCAGGTCGAAGAACCGTATTGTGATGGATTGGGTTCTCCAATTTGTTCGTATCAGTGCTCATCGCTTCACTCCTTGTTGGCCTGAGAAATTTAAGACAATTTTAGTAAAAATCGGTAAGCTACATTCAGGAAATTTTGTGCACCGATTAATTTTCTAGCCGGTGCGATAATTATACCAAATTTGAAGTTTTTAGTTTTAAGAAAATTTAAATTTATATATTATGTTCCACTTAAGTTATACCACGAGGATCTTTAAAACTAAAAGAGAAATATCTCTTGTATGTAGCTTCGGTTAAAGTACGAAAGTTTTTGTTCAGCCATTTCAGTATCTTTTTAGAAATAATGCACTTGCTGCGTCCAGACGTTGTGTTTCTATCATTAATTAGGGGGAAACAATTTTGAAAATTAATTTTATAGCGAAAAATCACTTCTTTCTTTAAATACCTGAATAATTTTACAAATATTTTTAAGTGTAAAATATTAAAAAACTTAATACTAAAATCGCAATTAAACAAGCTCCATGAAAACCCATTGAGTATAAACAGGTTTAAAAAATTAACTGCACCGGATTTTGTAACCGTTTTCTCTGTTATACACTAACAACATATGTTTTCATCTTCTTTCCTGGGAATCAATAACTGTCGAGGGAATCTATGACCAGTTATTATTATTGAGATAGCACTGGATATTTGGTCATTTTTATCAGGTAGATTATCTTGAACGAGGACTGCAACATATTTCCGATAGGGCGGTATCTTTTGTAAGAGGGTGAGGGAACAGATTTTCTTACTTTACAACTGGGTTTATAACCCCTTGTCACAGGAGAGTGTGTCTTTATTAGGGGTATAAAATAAGAACGTGCCTACCCCTTCCTAGAATGACAATAACAGAAACAATCTGGCAAAAATATTAATGTAGCCTGCTCAACTTTCTACGAGGACAGGGTGAGGATATACTGTACCAGTGCATGTCAAAAGTAATAGTAAAATGCATTTTTTCTGTTATTAGTATTTACAAAAAACATGCTTTTGATTTGGGCCCAACAATAGCAAAGGAAGAGGTAATGCACGCGGTAAAAATGTCAAAGTCTAATAAAGCTCCAGGACCCGACGAAATTCCAGCAGAAATAATTAAACTAATCACAGAAGATCAAATGGGCATATTGGTGGAACTTTTTAACACAATATACAACACAGGAATCATTCCCCGCGAATGGCTTAGATCGACCTTCATTTCATTACCAAAAAAGGTTAATGCAAAAGAATGTAGCGACCACCGAACCATCAGTCTAATGAATCACGCTCTCAAAATATTCCTAAAGATAATACACCAGAGAATTTTTAGGAAATTAGAACAAGATATTAGCGAAACCCAATTTGGGTTCTGAAATGCAATGGGAACAAGAGAAGCATTGTTTGCCGTCAATGTGTTGACTCAAAGATGCATGGACATCAATCAGCCGATGTATCTCTGTTTCCTTGACTACAACAAAGCATTTGATAGAGTCCGCCACAAACACCACATTCAGTTACTTAAAAGTAAAAATATAGACATGAAAGACATTATAATAATAAATAATTTATACTACAGCCAGACGGTTAATATCAAGGTGGACAATGAACTCTCAGGAGAAGTAAAAATACAACGTGGTGTAAGGCAAGGATGTGTACTATCGCCGCTATTATTTAATTTTTACTCGGAAGAAATCATTCAATGAGCGCTGGAAGAAACAACAATAAGAGTAAAAGTCAATGGAATACCCCTTAACAATATCCGGTATGCAGACGACACCATACTCATTGCCGAAACAATAGAAGATTTACAGAGCTTAGTAGATCAAGTAGTGACGAGTAGCGAGGAGAGCGGACTTACCTTAAATATCGAAAAGACCAAATTTATTACCATTACAAAATCAGTTCAGCAACAGGAAAACATATGAATCAACGGAGTACTAGTAGAGAAAGTCAGTAAGTACAGGTACCTGGGAACAACTGTCAATGAAAATAATGAGTATACTGAAGAAATTAAATCAAGAATTGGACAAGCCAGAACCATATTTAACAGAATGAGAAGCGTGTTATGCAGTAGAGATCTTAACTTACAACTTAAGAGTCAGAATATTGAGATGCTACGTTTTCTAGGTGTTGCTATATGGGATGGAATCATGGACGTTAAAGAAAGATATAAGTGATCGACTGGAGGCATTTGGGATGTGGTCATATAGAAGGATCTTGAGGATAAGTTGGGTAGACGCGGTAACAAATGAGCAGAGGTACTGGGAAGAATGGGAAAAGAAAGAGATATTGAATACAATTAAAATAAGGAAGCTGCAATATCTTTACCACGTGATGAGAGGAGAGAAATATGTATTGTTGCAGAATATTATGCAGGGAAAGATACGGGGAAAGAGAAGCAGAGGAAGAAGACGCATTTCCTGGCTAAATAACCTGAGAAAATGGTACAACTGTTGTTCCGTTTTGTTGTTCAGAGCTGCAGCATCAAAAGTGAGAGTAGCCATAATGATAGCCAACCTTCTAATAGGAGACGGCACTTGAAGAAGAAGAAAAACATGCTGCATTTTTTCTGTTATTAGTTATTTCCAAGAAAAATGCTGAAAGAGTCAACTCCGAATCTTAAACGTCACTTTTTTTGAGTAAAAATCTGCCTACTTATCCCAAGCCCCTCTGAGGGGTAACGACTATCACAAATTCACTATGTGAAAACAGGAACCTGTGATGAGAACTGATAAGTACACTTGGAGAACCCAAATCACCACAACACATTTTTAAGGAGCTTACGATCGTTTCACTAACCACGTTAGCATCATCAGAGGATGAAAAGATTCTAAACTAAATTAACAGCTACAAATGTATTTATATGATACCTAGATAGACGAACTAATTTAACCTTCGGTTTAGTTCGTCAGTCTGTTTATGTCAGATTTTATATGGGTGTTTCCTGTTTGCTGCAAGTGTTTTCGTAGTCTGTTTTTATATTCAATTAGTTGTTTTATTTCATTAGGTAGGTTGTCGTGTGATTTGTTAATCTTAATGAGTTTTGAATGTTTGTCTCTAGCTGCTTGGATAGCTTTGGTTAATTTTAATACTTCTTTTTCCAACTGATCAGTGCTATCTATGTTGGAGTTAATTATTATAGAGTTGTCTAGTGTTTTTCTAAATTCTTTCCAGTTGGTGTTTTTGTAACATGTTATGTAAGAGTTTGAGTTATTAGTAAGTTGTCTTGGGAGAACAATGAAGACTGGGTTGTGATCAGAAGATAATTCAGGAGAAGAAAACGGTTGTTCAGTGATGTTAATATTTTTATCAATAAATAGGTCAATTGTCGTCGGGGTTGTGTTATTAGTAGGAAAGTGTGTGTGAATCACTGGTTCCTCTACCTCTCGGTCATTCTCGACATGACAGATTCATGTACTAACAGGTATATATACTTAGGGGTATATTAATTTTATAACGTCTTAATTATTTACACCAACACTTTTTCATTCAAATTAGTTTTTTTTCTCATATTTTAAAGAAATGAAGGAAAATGACGGCTGAGACACAGATCTAGGAGCTTGTCAGTCATTTCGAGCCCTATTTTTATTAACTCATAAAGCGCTAATAGGTACTAAAGTACGACTACCAGGCTTATCAATTTTCAACTTTTTTTTAATCAGAGGCTTGTAATTCATTTGTCTTTTAACGTAGAGATCTGAATTTTGGTACAAAGGATACTCTTTATCACAAAAACCAGCGTCCCAAATTTGGTTGCCATAGCTTTTTAATTTTCGGAGATATGAATTTTTTTCGAAAGAAAACCCAAAATTTTCAGGGAAACGTCCGATCTTCCTGGCTTACGAACATACCTAAGCCATTTACAAAAGGAAGGTACTCACCAACTTTGATCAAAATCGGCCCATTATTTTTTGAGTTATCGGTGTGATACATTATATATATATATATATATATATATATATATATATATATATATATATATATATATATATATATATATATATATATATATATATATATATATATATATATATATATATATATATATTAAAACTGACCCCGGATATGCGTTTTAGGGGTCCTAGTTTGCGCTCATTTGAAGATTTTTTTTTCAAAATTCAAATGTCAGGATCTTCTCATCAGTGAATTTTTTAAAGAAAATTCATTAAAAACAAAAAGAAAATAAAGAAACCTCGCAAATGGGTTCACAATGCTCCACTCCGCGCAAAATTTTTTCAAAAATTTGAAAGTTGTGACCTCTCTAAAAGCCAAGTTTTCTTGAGAAAAATGCGCCAAAAAATCGGAATATGGGAAATTTGCCGCAGTCAAAAAATCATAACGCGTCCAGATTCTTTGACTCATTACCGCCGCGCACTTACTGTATGAGTACTTTCTATTTTCTTTACAAAGTGTATGTGTACTAAAACACATACGTCAAAGTAATGTAATAGTAATAAAAGTCAACACATTCAAACATAAAAAACAAAATAAAAACACTTTGCTGATATGAATGAATAAACAGTTTTCAACATATTTCAATCATACTCCTCCATTCAAGAGTCTATAATTAATCGAAGGTCTTATTTGCCTATAAAGATAAAAGGCGGTTGAACTATAGAAATATGAACCATTTACATACAGTGTTTTGTACGTAGCACCGCCACGAGTAAAGGCCTACGATACAAACCGGTGGCTTTTGTCTTGTAATAAACACATGTTTCTGACTTTATAGCTCCCATATTGTATAACTTCCTGTCTGATTATATAACAGTCGGCCCAAAAATGGAAATGTTGTATGTGCAGTGAACACTGTACACAGACACATGTTTGAAGCCCTAACAATTAATGACCAATTGTTATATACACAGGGTGGGAAAAATAAATGAGCACTGAGGAAACTGTTTCAAGAGATATTGAGTGGGTAGAACCACAGGATGATGTGATAGAATTACAGAAAAGTTGCCGGCCACTTCAATAAGACAAGACATTGCTGGAAGGACGTTAATAAACTTCCCTTTGTAAATAATTTGGACGAGTTTGTTAGCGAGTTCAATTAAGCCAATGCTGCTTTTTTTTAGATTAAATACATTGTAAACTTGATTGTTTGTAGCAAAGTGGAGGTTAGGACATTTTTTAAAACAGCTGGTGATTTCGTCTCCAGATCTCTGGAAATATCTGCCGAGAGGGCGTTCAACAGTTTAGGTGCTCTAGAAAAGCACGACGATCCATAACTGTTCGACAAGTTGACAGTTTGATCCTAAATCTGGCTAAAACAAGTTGCGGATGGAAGAGCGCAAATGGGAACTGACACAGCAATTTCAGATGCAGAATGTCGATAATTGATAGAAACGGTGAAACGCTTATAAATAAAAGAAACATATTTATGCAACAAGTTGAATTTTTTAAGATATGTCAAAGTGGATGATGATGTATCAAATATATAGGTACAGGGCAGTGGCGATTTCTCCTAGTGAGCTAGGTGTGCGCCGCACACCCTAAAATATAATTAAAATGTGCACAGTTAAATATGTGTTATTTCTTTTTCCCTTAGTCTTAATACACTACATATGTTATGACAATCGATTTAATTTACTTATTTGATTTCATAAATAGTCGGTTAATAGTGACTTGGAATGAAGTCGGCACCACGTCCTCATTCAGAAAATATGAGTAGGTCAATAGCAACTGGGAATGAATTCGGGTTAGGTGTGCGTTGTTATTTCCGAACAACTTCACTCGACAGAGCTGTATTGGTATACAATACAGTCCCCCACCCATGTGTTTAAAATAGTAAGGAAAGGTAAAAATACCGCTCAAGACAAATGAATGGAACGCCGGTTTAACAAACGTTGTGATAGCATTATTTACAAACATTACAACTACGCTTGCCTGGACCACAGTATTCTAGAATCAAAGACTATAATACATTTTAGTAAATTTTCTTAGAAAAAATTCACTAATGGGGAGATCTCGACTTTTGAATTTTGAAAAATTGTTTGCAAATGAGCGCGAACTAGGACCCCTAGAACCCATATCCGGGGTCAGTTTCAATTTTTATATATAAGAATTTAATTTGAGTCAAGTTTTAAAATATAGAAATTTTTGATTAAAATGAAGAAACTGATTTCAAGTACCATCCATATTTCTAGAAATTGTAATGGTACATAATGAGGTGAGGTAATTTTGGAGATAAGAAATCAGATGACAAAACTTTAGAACAATTGACATTTAGATTAAAATTTAGTCAAAATTGCATCATTTGCAGTCACAAGTTTAGACTTATTTGTAAGATGCTTTGTACTATTTATATAACAATAAACTATATATATATATATATATATATATATATATATATATATATATATATATATATATATATATATATATATATATATATATATATACATAGGTATCACACCGATAACTCAAAATATAATCGGCCGATTTTGTTAAAATTTGGCATGTACCTTCCTTCTGTAAATGTATTGGATAATTTCGTAAGTCAGGAAAATCGGACGAGGTTTTCCGGGAAAATTTTGAGTTTTTATTCGAAAAAAATTTGTATCTCAAAAAATAAAAAAGATAAGATAACTAAATTTGGTAGGTAGGTTTAAGATATAAAAATTAAACTACACACCAAAATTTAGATTTCTATGTTGCAAGATAAAAAAGTTATAATAAAATATTTTGTGCGAGATCATTTCTATGAAAATTCACTACCATAACGCACTTGCTGCATCCAGGATTTTTACACATTTTATTATTTGGTACCATATTAACATTGAACTACTTTTAATGATTACAGTTTTCATCCCGTTCCGGACAGTGCTAACGCTAACACAAATTTGTGTGAAGAGAAGAGCTTGATAATAATTCCATGTTCTTTTCGTGTTTTAAAGTTTTAAGTGACTTTTTAATTTGTTAGTGTTGCAGTGGGAAATTAATTTATATATCTACGTATCATTCCCATATAGGTCGAATATATATATATATATATATATATATATATATATATATATATATATATATATATATATATATATATATATATATATATATATATATATATATGTACATTTAGTGTTAATAATTTTTAAAACCACCACTAACAGCAACTCGTTACCGCACACCGGAACATTTTGGTCAGGAGACGCCACTGGTACAGGGTGTCAACTTTAAAACTCTTCACCATATCTCTGACTTGATATGTTATATTGAAATTCATCGAGACAGGTCCATTTTATAATCTAGGAAGACTGTTTTGTTGGTCACTTAATATAAGGGATGTTCAAAAAAAAAATTGGGTATTACCAACGACTTATGGGCTATACTGTGATTGTCAAAATAATCTTATAAGATGCAGCTGAAAACACCCTGTAATTAACATATACGATTGTTTCTCGTATCTGGTATAATAAACAATTATATTGAGCTTTACCGTAGAAATGCCTCACCCTGTATATATATATATATATATATATATATATATATATATATATATATATATATATATATATATATATATATATATATATATATATAAACTGAAACTGACCCCAGATATGTGTTCTAGGGCGCCTACTACGCGCTCGTTTGAAGAAATTTTTTCAAAATTCAAAAATAACGACCTCGTCATCAGTGATTTTTTTAAAGAACACTCACTAAAAGGAGAATGAGCGTTGGACTAGGGCGGCAGTTTAAAATTTTTGCCCCGCCTTGAAAAAATCCAAGATGCGCTAGGTAATAGCGTGACTGAGAAACCAAAAGGATGTTTGTGATTGTGTGTTTTCGTCTTGTAAAGGTTAACAAGTGTTTTTGCTATTAGTGAATTTTGGTAGAAAACAATAAATAATGGGGAGATCCCGAATTATAATTTTAAAGAAGTTCTTCAAATGAGCGCGAACTAGGATCCCTGGAACCACTATCCAGGGTCAGTTTCGGTTTTTATATCTTTTTGATGAAATTTGACAGATACCTTTCTTCTGTAAGTTGCTTGGATAAGTTCGTTAGCCAGGAAAATCGGACAAGGTTTCCCGGGAAAATTTTCGGTTTTCTCTCGGAAAAAATCTCCGAAAATAACAATGCGATGGCAAGGAAATTTGGTACATAGGTTTTACGTTACAAAAAATAAACTATGCACGAAAGTTAATTTTCATAGAAATCTGGCACCAAACATTTTTTATAACTTTCGTTTCTTGTAACATAGAAATCTAAATTTTGGTATATAGTTTAATTTGTATATCATAAACCTACACACACGCACAAATTTGGTTACTATGGCTCTTTTATTTTTCGAGAGAGATTTTCCTGGCTAACGAACTTATCCAAGCCACTTACAAAAGAAAGGTACAGACATGCGAAATTTAATCAAAATTGGCCGATTATTTTTTGAGTCATCGGTGTGATTATATATATATATATATATATATATATATATATATATATATATATATATATATATATATATATCTTTCGATTTTGCATGTGTTCACTTGCATTGTGGTTTCATATCGAAACCACTCGCAAAAATATATATATATATATATATATATATATATATATATATATATATATATATATATATATATATATATATATATATATATATATATATATATATATAAATGTTTGAACGCAGCAAGTGTTATGGTAGTGAAGCCACTTACAAAAGAAAGGTTCATGCCAAATTTTATAAAAATTGGCCCATTATTTTTTGAGTTATCGGTGTGATATATATAAAAATGTCTGGACGCCGTAAGTGCGTTATGGTAGTGAAGTTTCATTAAAATGTTTTTAATAGCAAATATGTTTTTCTTTAAGAAAGCAGGCATAAAATTTGGTTGCCAGTATAACCTATATAGTAGAAACAATGTGCCATGTTTCAAAAATAACTTTATTGTTTGAAAATGTACAAAACATTCCGAAAGTAAACTTAACGTGTCCCCGAAAAACTGGTTTCTTGGTCAACCTTATGGGTTAATAGCAAATTGAGCTATTCAAATTTGAAGCATTTAATTAAAATTCGCTACCATAACGCACTTGCTGCGTCCCGAATTTCTTTTCTTACAAACATGCATTATATTTCGATGGAAAATGCAAAAATGCACATAAGGCGTGTTCGATAAAAAAAAAGAAAATTTGTATCACCAACGACTTATGGGACACCTCCGATTATAGAAATATTTGTTTGAAATGTAGCTCAATACACCCTACAAGTAATGTATATAATTGTTTTTCGTATCTTAAAGGATATCTTGACCTTTATTGATCTTTAACGAAAAGTCGACAAAAATTATACCTATACCATTAAATGATAAACTCTACAGCTAAGACTACTGCCAAAGTATCAGAGAAAATGTCTATTTGAAATGAATTTTCTGGAAGCATTTTAGTAAAATAACGGACAATGACGGTTGAAACTAGTTAATTTGGTTTGGAAATAGCACTAAAAATCGTTAAAAAGTAAGGTTAAATGTTGTGCAAGCTGTCACTTCGACAACATAACAATACAGGCGATCTGTATTATTATCAATATAATGATCATTATTATTATGTCAGATCATTATCTTTAATCATAAAGTGCTCTTACAGCGACTGGCCCTGTTAATCTTTTGTTATGTTAATAAATATTAGACCTGTCTGTTTATATTTTAAATAACAATGAATGGTTGGGTCCACTTACGTTATGTCGCGTGCATATCACAATAGAACCAACAAATATATGATTTATTCTCTTTTACAATCAACACACTCTCGTATCTCTTATTAAAGTTGAAAATCACTTCACTCAAAAGCACATCTAAATTTCACTTAATAGCACGTTTACAATCTTACGCACGGATTACAATGGCATTTATGCAGTCACCGGACAAAACGTTCACAAATGTTTTGAGCTGGTTGTTTGAAATTTCCCACGTTTTTAAGCGAAGCGAAACAAGTGAACGTCTGGCGCGACTCGACACTGACTTGATCACAACAACAGTTCGTTGGAGACTGACGTGAACAGGCAAACTGCAAACGTTGAAGTTGAACAGTTGAAGCGCTGCATGGCACGGCCAACTAAAAAGGGATTCGATTCAAATTCAACTGTTTTACGTACAGAATTGGACTTCTGCTATCTTGTGTGTGTTTTATGTGCAAGTGCAATGTGCACTCTCGGTATTGGAAAGACGGTATGACATGAAGCTTTGATATTCGCAGGCCACTTTCGTTGTTGCCCACTGGACTTAATTTTTACTTCCACATCATCACAACTTGTGGAAGTATCGCATGGGCCACAAAAATTTCAAAGATTTGTTTCCTTAAACGTCGTAAAAAGTATCAAAACATACAGAAAACATGATTTGGAAACGAACATTTTTTTTTGGTCTGTTGGTCTGTCGGTTTGTCGCTCTGTATATCTGTCTGTTTGTAGCCACGATAACTTCAGAACGAATTGAGATATCGTCTTCAAATTTGGCATACACTTAGCACTCGACAAACGAACGGTTCGGATTGTTTTTTTGGTAAAATCGCTTTAGCGGGTAGGGGATGATTTGGTGAAAATTGACGTTCTCTCGTCAAAACTTGAGTAATATAACGTTTGAGGGTTTATTTATTAGAAAACTTTTAATTTCATCAAACGTATATATTCCCTAGTAACTGGAAAACTGCTCGAGTACAACCCGTCCCCAAGAAAGGATCCAAAGCGCTTCCTAGCAACTACAGGCCTATTTCTCTCCTCTCAGTCGTCTCTAAAGTGATGGAAAAGTATATACACGCCGAATTATTAAAATTTCTTGAAAAACACAGTCTAATCCACGACAGGCAGTATGGATTCCGTCAGCGCAGCATAACTGCCGACCTCCTTTCCTTTGTCACCCATTCTTGGAACAAGTCTATGGAACTACACGGTGAATCCCAGATTGTCTCTCTAGACATCCAAAGCATTTGACCAGGTCTGGCACGCAGCGCTGCTTAATAAACTTTCGGCCTATGGCCTACCACCAAAACTCTGTACCTGGACAGCAAATTTCCTCTCCAACCCGAGCATTTAAGTTGTCGTGGATGTCCATTCCTCTAAACTATATCCAATTACTACAGGAGTTCCTCAAAGTTCAGCTTTAGCCCCTACTTTGTTTCTTCTCCACATCAATGACCTTCTCTCTGGCAAATCCAACCCAGTTCACAGTTACGCGAACGACAGCACCCTGCACTCAAATATACAATATTCTAAGCCTGTCTCTTTAGCCCAATTATATGAGGATCGCAGACTCATGGAGGGTTCTGTCTCCGTGGATCTCCAAAAAATATTAGACTAAGGAAGTAGAAATCAATCCCACCAAATCACAGTCTTTCTTTCTTTTTCATAAGAGATACATCAGCCCTAGACCCATCACAATAAACAACTAAGTTATTCAAAGTAATGGGTCCTTTTTACTTGTTGGCATTTCTGTGAATCGAAATCTCAATTGGCACCAACATGTCACATCAATTGCAGGAGCGGCTGCTAAGAAATTAGGTTTCCTCTTCCGGGCTCGCAAATACTTTTCACCAGCTAATCTCTATACCTTATATACTTCACAAATAAGACCACACCTCGAATACTGCTCCCACATCTTGGGTGCTGCTGCCGATTCTACACTCGCTATCCTGGACTCTATTCAGAAGAGAGCTATACGTCTCATCGGTGACCCTACCCTCACCCAAAGGCTGCCATCCCTTGCCCACCGACGTGCCGTTGGTGATCTCTCTCTCTCTCTCTTTTATAGATATCTGCACGGGCACTGCTCAGAGGAGCTTTCTTCCATAGTTCCTCCACATGCTGCCCCCAACAGATATACCAGGAGAACAGAGCGAATGCACCATTTTACTGTCTAGGTCACCAGACATAGAACATCTTGTTATGCCCGCTCTTTTGTCCCGAGGACTTCCAAGTTGTGGAATTCCTTGCTGGCACATGTTTTTTCTTCTCCTCCGAACCTCCAAACCTTCAAGTCCAGAATTAACAAGTTGCCTCTTTCCTCCTTGTCGACACCCACGGTACGATATTATTTAGGGTGTAAGCCCTCGTGGTGTGTTGTTGAAATAAAAAAAATTAAAAAAAGTCTGCTATTTTGTGCTGAAATTAAATTAGGGGTTGAAAGTGTGGGGATGGAATATTGTTGATAAAAATTTCAATTTTTTTTTGCCAAAACGGCGTAAAAAGTCTCAAAACATATATGTTAACAAACTTTGTTAAACTTGAAAATAAACTTTATTATATCTTTTAAATTAATACATTCAACTATAAACCCTAGAATTAGTTCTCTGACCTCGAAACACACGTTGCTCCACGACACCCACGGTACGATAGTATTTAGGCTGTAAGCCCTCGTAGTGTGTTGTTGAATTAAAAAATATATTAAAAAAAACATCTGGTATTCTGTGCTGAAATTAAATTAGGGGTTGAAAGTGTGGGAATGGAATATAGTGGACAAAAATTTCGAATTTTTTTTTTCCAAAACGGCGTAAAAAGTCTGAAAACATATATGTTAACAAACTTTGTTAAACTTAAAAATAAACTTTATTATATCTTTTAAATCAATACATTCAACTCTAAACCCTAAAATTAGTTCTCTGACCTCGAATCACACGTTGCTCCACCGTCACTCACTCCCCACTCCTCATTTTACTCCCCTCTTGGCGCCTAGTTCAAATTAATAGTTAACACTCGCCCAATCCTGATTTTCCAGACTTCCACGGCTGGTTTCACTCACAACACTTCCAATAATCCTTTACTCTACTCACTAAACATTTTACGTTACCTGGCACTTAATAACTTAGGTAATCCCTCATACGAACTGGCTGTTTGATCCTTCTCTTATCTAGAACTTCCTTCTCTTCTCCTGCACCATGTTCTTGTTCTTCTGGAGATGCGCCCTCTTCGTCTGCTAACCCATCACTCCCAGTCTCCACGGAATTATCTGTACTGTACTCATCCCCATCATCATCATGGTTTTGTTAGATTTTAAACTGTGATACATGAGCTGTTGTCTCATAACTTAGACCTCTGTCTGTTTCCTTAATCCTTGAAACACGATATGTATCTCTAGGTAAACACTCGATCACTACCAGAGGTCCTCGATATTTACACTGAGTTTTTGTCGGTTGCCCTGTACATTCAGGGGCCCGCCTCATTACCACCAAGTGTCCCACATGATATTTTATTCCTGCGAATCTTTTTCGATCACTTCTGGATTTATATTGTTGTTCAGCCCTTTCCAAATTATGCACTACTTCGTCGCGTAATACAGCTGGAGGTGTATTTTCATCCTTACTTGCAACGTTTTTCACCACTATATTTACATATTCAGGAATATAACCATAGAGACACTGAAACGGCGTCTTCTCTGGTTCTCGGCATTATTCATTTGACTTTCGACAAATTTAATGCGTTGGTCCCACTGACATTCTTCCTTCATATTGGCTAATATAACTGGCACAAGACACCTATTCACTCGCTTCACCTGTCCATTGGCTTGTGGATGTCGGCTACTGTTCAAGGTATGATGAGTTCCACGTTTCGAGCAGTATTCCTGAAATGCGTTGGACGTAAAGGCTGCTTCACGATCGCTCACTATTTGGTTCATTAGTCCGTGCTCCAAAAGAAAACTGTCTAAAGCTCTTACAAATTTTGTTCTTCGCGGTTTATGTCTTTTTCTGAACTTTGTATAATGTCTATGATGTGGCTTAATTTTCTCACATGCCGACTGTGAAAGCGGCACTTGTAAATAGCCCTGCGCTAGATCCACGGTTGTAAACAATTTTCCGTCACTCAGGCACTCTAGTTGATCGTCGATATTTCTTGTGGGGTACACCTTTTTGACAGTTTGGTGATTGAGACGCCTATAATTCACCACTAGTCGTGATTTTCGATTTATCTTTGGCACTAGTAGCACAGGTGAGACATAAGCTGAAGTCGTCTCTGTAGCTATACCGACTCTTTTTCCACTCGGCAACATTCTCTTTAATTTTTTCTCGTTCACCAGCTGAGGTTTTATAAGGTTTTGCACGAACAAGGACACTGTTTATTTAGATCAAATCTGTACAACCTAATTCATCAGCACTTAACGCAAAACAGTCTCGGTATGTATTCAGCAAGGTCATCAACTTATCGCGATCAGCTGACGGGATAGAGGACTCGATGTTTACCAAACTCGGTGGGATCGGCGTTTTTCCGACATGTGCACGCTTCAGCATAGTCGTATGCCCAGAATTATTCGATATTCTGGTGATTTTGTCACCGCTCTTCAAGGTTATTTCTGAATCACCACTGTTCACTACGCCAACGACACAGTTACCAACGGATGTTTTTATCAATGTCATTGTGTTCGGTTGCATATTAACATCCTCTGCTACCAAAATTTTCACTGTATATTACTACATTCTGCAATGTCTGCATTCACGTTTTTGAACGGGAAGTCATCGTTTCGTGAAAATATCAATTCATCACTAATTCTCATATAGGCCACATCACTATTTTCTGTAAATGGTCGTCGTACGATTATATCCAGGTTTTGTGCATTGTTCGGCACTACATAAAACTTAATATTGTCCACAAACAATGTTCAACTTCGCACATACCACATTTTTGGTAGTCGGTCTATCGCTACCGAAAGCGTAAATGTTTATGTCATCGTCTTTATTATATTTCAAGTTGTTATTGATCACTGCACTAGCTCTAATGGTACAAATCGCATTGCCCAGGTCAATAAATGCTGTCAAAAGAAGTTTATCGTCCAATTTCACGTGTTTCAAGAATCTCTCGATTTTAGTATCGTCTTCTGAAGCTATTGTCAACATCGGTTTTTGCTGTTCATCACGCACTTTAGCTTCAAATTGAACACCTTTCGGGCATGCATCCCTTCTGTGCCCCTGTTCCTTGCATAGAAAACAATAATGTCTTTGGTTGTGGACACTTGGGCGCGTAATGTCCTAGAGACAGGCAATTATAATATTTAACATCCTTTAAAAGTGGGTGTAGCCACGTTGTAAGCTGCACTCCTTCCTTTCATCAGAGCACTAAGATTGTCTGATCGTGACCCCTTTCTCACCGCAGTAATGTTCTCGAATGACACAAGGTCTTTGTAAAGTTCGTCCTCGTTTAAATGCATTCTCGTAAGAATCATTGAGGCTAGTTCACGCGAAAATAGCCCGATCACAATTCGCTGTTTCGTTTCACTAAAACTAAGCTTCAAACATCTACACATTTTTGATTTTTCATAAAAGTAAGAATGTAAGGATTCCTTCGCACCTTGACTCTTAGCCGACATGGCCTTCCACTTGGATGTTAGGCTTTCTTCATGTACAAACGTTCTCACAAAAGCGTCTCTGAGCTGCTGCCAATTCTCGATATCCTGCTGCCTGCTCTCAAACCAAGGTCTCGCTGCCCCCTCAAGGTTTATGCGAGCTGTTTCATATATGAGTGCATCTGGCCACTTGTGAAGCATCGCTGTGCTCTCCAATGTCTTCAACCAACCGCTTGCCTGATGTATATTCTCTCCATTAAACGATCTGATTGTTTTGCTTAGATCTGGCATAACACTGAAGTTTGTTGTTGTTGTGACTGCCTCGTTCACTCTTCTGCCACCAGGTGGCGCGCCTGAAGTCACAGTTCTCTGCATCCATTCGTTTTGAATCATGTTTAACATGCGCGTGTTTTGTTGTATCGCCTCGCGTAATGTCAACATCATATCATCCCTCTCATGTACTGGCTCTGATTGGGTGCTGGCCACCGTGTCATTCTGTGCCGTCGCACTACACATCTCTATCAACGGACGTTCTTCCTCTGGACTCCATCCTTCCGCCATTTTGAAGTTTTTCCCACCTGGACTTTGCTAATCCTTCAACAGTTGATCCTCCGCACCTGGATCACTTCCACCAGATAGGTCACACACATAGGGCTGCCTTATGCATTAATCACTGTAATGCCACTGCTCACACTCTCTTGTCTGGCTCACCTGACTCAACACTTTTCTCGATTACCTAGGCACTTGCAGGTAATATCCCGCTACTGACGTGTTAACAAAGTTTGTTAAACTTAAAAATAAACTTTATTATATCTTTTAAATCAATACATTCAACTCTAAACCCTAAAATTAGTTCTCTGACCTCGAATCACACGTTGCTCCACCGTCACTAACTCCCCACTCCTCATTTTACTCCCCTCTTGGCGCGTAGTTCAAATTAATAGTTAACATATATAAAACTTGATTCTGGAACGAAAATTTTTTGTCTGTTGGTCTGTCGATCGGTCTGTCGGTATGTTGGCATATACGTTTGTCTGTTGATAGGCGCAATAACCTTCAAACGAATTCAGATATAATCTTCAAATTTGGTATCCAGTTAGCACCCGACAAAGGAACGCTTCGGATTGTTTTTGGGTAAGGTCACTTCAGGGGGTAGGGGATAAATAAGGGGTGATTTGGTGAAAATTGACATTTTTTAATAAAGCCAGAGTAACATAACGTTTCAAAAGTTTTTGGGTCCTTGAATACAAATATTTTGTTTGTGATCAAGTCATGGGCGCTAAATTCATTCCACGAGAATGTCTTTCTGAACAGAATAAATTATCACAGCTATGTGGAAGTTATGAGTCAATTTGCAGTACTGTTTTGTATATGTGTCTGGAGCAAATAAAGTATCGCATTCAACGTTGCCGAATCTTGAATACATATTTGTCGTCGAGAGCAATGTTCACAGTGCAGTGTGACCAGCTAGAATCATGAGCGCCCCTTGCAAGATTTAAATTTTGTGTCCATAAGATTCATTTTCTAGGAAGAGAAACAACACAATAATTTTAAAAGTGTAATTTAAGTTGTGTGTACATTTAAGAATGCGATTTTCAACCTGTGGTGCGCTCCTCTAGGGAGGGGGTGTTAGAGGGGAAACAAAAATTTCAAATTTTGTTTTGCTTGAACGCCATAAAAAGCGTCAAAACATATAGAAAACATGATTTGGGAATGAAATTTTTTTCTGTCTGTAGGTCTCTCGGTCTGTATGTCTGTTTCTAGCTACGATAACTTTATAACCAGTTGAGATACCGTCTTTAAATTTGGTATACAGGTAACAACCGACAAACGAACGGTTCGAGTTGATTTTGTAAAGATTTTTTTAAATCTGTGGGTCTATCGGCCTGTACCTTTATCTGTTAGTAGGCGCAATAACTTCTGAACGCATTGAGATTTCATCATCATCAAAGGAACGCTTCGAATTGTTTTTAGCTAACATCGATTCTGTGAGAGTAACCATCTAAATTCATTTCATGGGATTGTCTTTCTGAGGCGAGTAAATTATCACAGCTATGTGGAAGTTATGATTCAATTTGCAGCACTATTTCTTAGTGTGTGTAGCAAAATGGGTCAATCAGATGAACTTCTTTTTTTACTGTTAATTTTTGCAATAAATGAATCATTGCATTTGTTACCTCCTTTAAAGATTAGCTTTAAGTACAAGAACTATATATAGTGATTGACCTCAGGTGGATATATATCTCCTCAATGGTGAGGTCACAATTGCCTATAAGACCCTACCATAAAGTAGCTATCTATCAGATTGTCAAATTTATTAAGATTAGCAGCACTTTTTAGGAGGTTGACAGATCTGATAGATAGCTACTTTAGGGTAGGGTATTATAGGCAATTGTGACCTCACCATTGAACAGATCTATATGCACCTGAGGTCAATGACTATACACCACGGTTCTTGTACTTAAAGCTAATATTTGAAGGAGGTAATACTGGCTGGCATCCCTGGCGGGGATGCCAGTGTTACCTCCTTCAAACAGAAGCTTTAAGTAGAAGAACCGTGGTATATTCTGATTGACCTCAGGTGGATATAGATCTGCTTAATGGTGAGGTCACAATTGCCTATAACACCCTACCCTAAAGTAGCTATCTATCAGATTATCAAATTTATTAAGATTAGCAGCACTTTCTAGGAGATTGACAGATCCGAATATAGTTTGATACTCACGTTCTCTTCCTTTGTTTGCTTCGCACTGCCCAGAGTCCTATATTTATGGGCTCTCCAGACTAGTGCCAGGTTACATAGAAATTTAGATATCTAGATAATAGTTAGTAAGAATAAATTGTTTGTGCCGACGTCAAAAGGAAAGTAGATACTAGGGAGGAGTTTCTCTTCAATTAAACAGATATGTTAATGTAACAAAATATTGAATTTATTCATATAAATTAAATTTGGAATAGCGAATACAATGAAATAAAATGATGATGAATCTCAAATAAACATTGATTGCACACAAATAGAAATCAAATAAACAGCAAGAATTTCAAGAACAAGAAATTATTAGTTTACATACATATGCCAAAACAATAAGATAAAGATAGTTGCATATTACTAAAATGTTACTGTTAATTACTTAGGGTATCGCTCAAAAATAAACACAAGTGATTAGGTAAATTACTTGACGTTTGTCAATCAATTGCTAGGTTTTCTAGTGAATTAACTGGCCAGTTCTTTGAGTGAGGCTCCAAAAAAAGAATATATGATCCTACGAGAAATTTCTACATTAATTATGAAAATATAAAAGATATTAGAGTGTATAGATTAGATATTTTACAGACAAAGGTTGCTAATTATAATTTAAAAATAAATAAAAACTATGTGTTTAAATTTACAAAATTGACAAAATCTTAGAGATTAAACAGGAAATTTATAGTTATGCTGACAGCACCTCCCTGACATTGTTTAAGCACAAACTTGATTACGTGGTTTTGAAAGTTATCATTATTAAAACTTCAGATGTTAGATTTTGGCAAGAAAATTCTGCTGATTCAGAGAAAAGATTTGTTCAGACTCGCCAGTCTTCCGGTATTAGTCACCTGATGACCCTGTGAAGATGCTTTCTAGGTGGGATCAATTATGAGTGCCTGACACAGATTCCAGACTCCAATAAGAGCGGAAAAACTGGGGAAAACGACTGGGGCTTCCCATCAGAGATTATTGGACCGCTGAATGCCATTGCTCCAATACTACAAGACTATTTGACACCTATGTCGATGTTTTGAATTTACTTGATGGAAACTTTGCTAATCGCAATTAAACGTGAGTTTGCTTAAATAAAATTCACTACCAATTGACTTAAGGTTCGATAATAACCAGGAATTCTTTCTGATTACGACAAGAAATCAGCAATTCGGAACAAAGAACCACGAGTTAGTTCGCGTTTTTATGCTGAATACGATGCTTATTAAACTCAAAAATAACTTGAATTACTCCGAACAATCACTGACAATAATTACCAGTAGTACAGATAGCAGAAATAACATTACAACCCCGTTTTAAGATAATTTAATAGCCACCGAAACTGACGGGTGTTCACTCTATGAACGCTCAGCAGAGAGTCCTCGCTAATGTCTCGGGTTCTGCAACTCCTACTCGCTGCACGCAAAAATTTATACCGTGACCGTTGCTGGCTGTGCGCGAGCTCTCTCTAGCCTCCATTCTTCGAATAAGATAAAACGAGACCTCCAATCGGTGATAAAGTCACGACGTCTCACCTCCCGTGTCCACAGTTGAAGGTTTTGCCGGCGATTCTCTGCAACATTTCCAACGGTCTTTCTTGGGTGACATCACCGGAAAATTACAGACAAACAATATTTTATTCTCGAATATTCCTAACGTATATTTTAAATGCTAATTTCGTTCCTGGAAATATTTGTTCCGTAATAATGCGAGGTAGTTTACCATGGCAAACATATATTGAATTTTAACGTACAAATTAGAAATGCAGTAAAGGGGTTTACGGTACTTGAAGATTTAGCGACTTTTCATGAAAATAATTTTGAAATTAAAACATGAATTGCCTTACAGATATTGGATTATCGACTATTAGTTAAGTCTCTTACGGGTTTATTTTTAATTATTAAAGCAGTAACGAAACGTAATCGTTACACATTTTTGAATAGAGAATGAAGAGATCTTTCAAATGAGGTACCTGTTACAAATACTTCCTATTTAAACATTTGGGGGTTGTAACTGTAACTCGATGGGGGTTGAATGTAAGGGTGAAGTTTTCACGTTGCAGTATGTCATTTTTTAACATAAAATTGACGTGTTTCGGGATTTTTTTCAGAAATATGCACAATAACTGAAATACTAAATTTATTCCATTCGGCTGTACCACGATGAATGGATTCAACATTCAAAGGGCTCACTGTGGCACTAAACTTTATTTATTTATTTGTTTGTTTATTATTGTTGTTGTTATTGTCAAGTAATTAAATAAATAAATAAATTATTTTTTTAAAAGGTCGGGTGTCGTGGTCTACCATATATAAGTGAATTTTTCTAGGCAGATTCGCTAGTTATAAGCTCCTCTGAAATGTGCTTTTTTTCTTTTACCTTAGCGTCGGTCTATTTCCGCGACTATGGCCAATCACCAAAGCCAGAGAGTATTTTCACCTCACTAACCTGGAAAGGTTGCCGAACCCCTGTCTTTCTGTAAGGAGGGTAGGAATCTTTAACGTGCGCCCAACATCCCATGGACACGGGACCGACGGCTTTACGCCCCCTCCGAAGAGCAGGACGTGCAGACATTCAACTTGCTCGCATACAATGCCACAACCTCGGTTGACCTTAATTTTACAATATGTACTGATTCGCCAGACGTAAACCCCCTAGAGAATTCTAATTTATTACAGTTTGTACTGAAAAAGTGAAAGGGAAACCCTGGGAATCGAACCCAGTACCCTTCGGTCCAGAGGCACACGTTCTTACCCCTGGACCACCGAGGCTCCTGAAGTGTACTCATCATTGCTCTTTACAGATTCAAAATCGTACATCTATTCTACCTAAACCCAAGACTATGCTTATGTTTCATTACCTAACAGTGCTTCCTCCATATTTTATTTTCTCACGGTATTCTCATTGAAACACCTGTCAGTTGGTGGCTCATCTAAAGACTAATATAGGGTATAAAAACATAAAAGAAGACAAAATAAATAAAATAAAGTCCATCCCTTTACGAAAAAAGAATAGCGGTACATGCTAGTGTGTTATTAAAGTGATTAACACAGTTTCTGAAACTGGCATAATTAACATAATAACAGGACCTAGGCCGGCAAAAAAGCAACAATCGAAAGTGGCGTTTGCGATCTGTCTCGGCCGTTTAAAATATTCATAGACTCATTCAGTTCTGTGGTTACAACCAGTTCGTTCGTGCTTGTATAATGACAGTTATAATAATTAATATTTCAGACTTCCTTCCAAAGAATTAAATGACGTTGAACCGTGTTTCAACAGGCCGTGATACACCTAAAATTTTAATTTTATCTTTTTCATTTTAGTTACCATTGTAGTGATTTAGAGCGTGTCGGAACACCCGAATTTACCAGCGGTGGACTTAGGCCACCAAAGGGTTTTTCTTTTCAGAAGAGTAGGAGAAACCGCAAAGATTCATGTAGTTATTTCGATTTCGATTTCCTTTCATAGTGTCATCGTCACAATCTAAGAGCACGAAGTACAATTTGGATTTGTTTGGATTTATTTCATCACAATACAGATTTTGACCATGACGATCGTTTCGCTAACAAGTATAGCCTCATTAGAGGGATGAATAAATAGTTTATTCATCCCTCTAATGACGCTAACCTTGTTAGCGAAATGATCGTCAGATCTAAAAACTGTATTGTGATGAATTGGGTTCTCCAACGTCTACTTATCGCTGCTCATCAGAGTTTCCAATCTTCACTCATTATATATATATATTTATATATATATATATATATATATATATATATATATATATATATATATATATATATATATATATATATATATATATATATATATATAAAGTGTTCCCGAAAAAACTGGTTTCTTGGTCAACCTTATAGATTAATAGCAAATTGAGCTATTCAAATTTTAAGCATTTAATGAAAATTCGTTACGATAACGCACTTGCTGCCACCCGAATTTCTTTTCTTACAAAGATGTATTATATTTCGATGGAAAATGAAAAAATGCAATAACATAAGGCGTGTTCGATTAAAAAAAAATATAATTGAATCACCAACGACTTATGGGCCAGCCTGTAATTGGAGAAATATTTTTCAAGACGTAGCTCAAGAAAACCTATAATTAATGTATACCATTCTTTTTTCGTATGTTGTATAATAACGGATATATTGACTTTTTTGATTTTGTTGCGAAAATTCGACAAAAATTATATACCATTAAACGATAAACTCTATAGCCAAGCTACTTCCAAAGCATCAGAGAAATGGTCTATTTGAAATGAATTTTCTCGAAATATTTTAGTAAAATGAAGGACAATAACGATTGAAACTAAGACTTCAGGCTTTGTAAAACATTCTTCTTGAGAAATTTCCTTTCCATATCTCATATTAGTTTCAGGTTCTTTGCCAATTACCAATTTTGACGTTTTAAATCGCGGCCTTGACGTTTTGAGGAGAACCCAAATTTATTTTTCTTTAAATGCCTATAACTTTTTTATCTTTTAACCCACAGAGCTTTTCGGTAGGTAACTTACCTATAACGATATAAACCAGCGTACCAAATTTGGTGGCCCTTACTTTGTTAATTCCGGAGATATAAATTTTTCTAAAGAAAACACAAAATATTCCGGGAAAACCTTTGCGGATTTTCCTGACTAACGAACCTATCCAAGCCACTTGCAAAAGGAAGGTATTCACCAAATTTAATCAAAATCGGCCGATTAGTTTTTGAGTTATCGTTGTGATACACAGACATACACACACATATATATATATATATATATATATATATATATATATATATATATATATATATATATATATATATATATATATATATATATATATATATATAAACATATAAAAATTGAAACTGATCCCGAATATGTGTTCTGGGGGGCCTAATTAGCGCTCATTTGAAGAATTTTTTCAAAATTCAAAAGTCGGGATCTCCTCATTAGTGAATTTGTTTAAAGAAAATTCACTAAGAAGGCATATTTGATGTTAAAAACATTTTTATGAAAATTTACTACCATGACGCACTTGCTGCGTCCAGAGTTTCTAGCTTTGTACATAGTATTCCACCAAATTCATTAGCGTTAGAGAAGAATACATTACAATTATTAAACACCAGCTTAGTCCATATCTGTATCTGTCTGCTATAGCCAGAGTCCAATCTCGGTTGTTCCCATGGTCAGGTAGAAATGTGTTGTTTCCTAATGTCTGAACAGGTAGGCACATAATTGTATATGACGTAGAAAATGAACCTGCTCTTGTGATTGTGTATTCTTCTGTATTCCGTGTAGGTATGTTTCCTCCGTCAGTCACCTGGCTTCATATGTAATTTGGTAGATGGTCCATAGCTCTCTTTCAGATTCCCCTTGTTCGGCCATGTCAACAAATTAAGTCATGTCTTCAGCGCCTACGTTGATCGAAAGTAAAAGTGGAGTGAATACTAAGCAGCAGATGGTGTTTTGTTTTATTTGTTTTTATTTTTTTATAAGTTTTACGTGATGGGAGTGTAGTTGATTAGAAGATGTAAATGTCGAATAAATTATATACAGTGTGAATAAATATGAATATGTTATATATCATCTCAATCTTCAAAGACGGTTTCGTTCCTTTAATGAAACAAAGTGAATTTTCATTAGACTACTGGTCAAAAAATGATCCGGGTTGTTATTGACTCTGCTGAATGCAAAATACCTATTTGACGCAACCTAGGTGATAAGATGCCTCCAAGTCGAGGGAGGTGGGTTTGAAACCTAGTAGGAACCTGGATTATTCAATTTTTAAGGAAACACTGTAAAATTAACATCCACCGAAGATGTGGCCGTGTGTTTGGGCAAGCTGAATATCTACACATTCCGCCCTTCGGAGAGGACGCAAATATTTCGTTCTCGCGTACATGATATGTTGGGGGGGGTTTTGCCAGCATGCAGCATGATGAAGGTCAACTGTTACCTAGAATCGGTCATTGGCCACATTCCTGATAATAGGTCGAAGGTAATAAATACATAAGAAAATAAATAGCTACTTGATCTTTTTAGCGCTTTTTTTATAAATTATCGCTAATTATATATATAATTATATATATATATATATATATATATATATATATATATATATATATATATATATATATATATATCCGTATGTGCGAGGGTGTGTGTGTGTGTGTGTGTGTAGGGTGTATGTATACGAGAGGTAGCTGTTTTGAACTAAACTTGAAAATCGTTCCCAAATCATGTTTTCTGTATGCTTTGATACTTTTTACAACGTTTAAGCAAAAAAAAATAATTTTTTAAATCTGGACGCAGCAAGTCTGTTGTGGTAGTGAATTTTCATAGAAATAATGTGGCACTAAATATTTTTTATAACTTTTTTCCTGTAAGATAGAAATCTAAATTTTAACATGTAGTTTCTTTTTAATGTCATAAACTTGTGTACCATATTTTATTAGCCTAGCTTTGTTATTTTTGGAGATCAAATTTTTGTTTCGATTTTCCTAACGAACTTATCCAAGCCACTTACAAAAGGAAGTTACATGCCAAATTGTATCAAAATCGGCCCATTATTTTTTGAGGTATCGGTGTGACATACATATATACATACACATACATATATATATATATATATATATATATATATATATATATATATATATATATATATATATATATATATATATATATATATATACGGTGGCGCATTGAAAACGCAACAGACCGATTTGCGTCCAGAGAATTTTTTTTAAGAAACGTTTAAACACGTCAATTTTATTATTGAGGGGTACATGTTTTGACATAAAACTCAACTTTGTCACATCAACCCCTTAAGGGTGGTGATAACAACCCTTATATTTTAAATAGGGAACATGGGTCGAGTGTGGGGCCACTGCAAAATTCAGGAGATCGTGAAGGAACCCATGCTTGAAATGAGGTCAGACTTCGCGAGCCCGCGAATGTGCAGGGAAAACAACTTCACAGTGGAAATCCCTGATCGCGGGGCATGGCGGGAGGAGACACCGGGCATACCACGGGACGCGCTCGTCTGGTTCACGGACGGATCTGGCGGGGAGCGTGGGACGGGGGCAGGTGTTTACTCGGAAGGACCGAGGGTAAGTCACAGTATTTCCCTCGGAGCCCATGCAACGGTGTTTCAGGCCGAGATGTACGCCATCCTGCACTGTGTGCGGGAGAACAAGAGGAGGGGCTACACCAACAAGCGGATCCTCATAGCCACAGACAGCCAGGCAGCCCTTAAGGCACTAAGTAGCCCACGGGTAAATTCCTGGCTGGTGAGTGAGTGCCGAGACGAGACGAGCGACCTGGCTGGGCAGAATGAGGTGACCCTCATCTGGGTGCCGGGTCACTCGGGGGTCAAAGGCAATGAAGAAGCTGACAGTCTCGCAAAGAGGGAGTCAGCAGAACCATTTATGGGACCAGAACCGGCTCTGGGCGTGTCAAAGAGCACTGCCAGGGGAGCCATTAAGTCCTGGGTCAGAAACCAACACAAGGTGTACTGGGCGGACTGTCCAGGGCTCAGACATGGGAAGTCAATAATTGACGGACCCAGTTCAAAGAGAGCTGTGGAGCTGCTAAACCTTAGCAGAGGACAGCTCAGAAACACAACAGGTCTCTTGACGGGACACATGGCCGTCAAGAAACACCTACATAAAATGGGGCGGTTCGAAGGGGACCTCGCATGCAGACTCTGCGGCGAGGGGGAGGAATCAGCCCAGCACATCTTGTGCGAGTGTATAGCTCTGGACCGGAAAAGACAACTGATCTACGGTCACTCTAGACCGGAGACAGAGCAATATAAAACTTCACCCTACCAATCGCTGTGCAGACTAGTTCAAGGCACAGTGATTTTGGAATGGGTGGAGTAAGACTAGGGGTATGCACAATCAACCAAGGGTTGCGGTGCTATCGGGGCGGCAAGGCCGCGGACGAGCCCTGAGGGAACAAAAAAAAAAAAAAAATGGGTCGAGTGTTACATCGTTTGAGCTCTTTCTTTACTGAATTGAGCACATTAATTTTTTTTCAAGTTTTATCAACTCGTTTAAAAATTATTCACAGTTGGGGTTGCAAGAACGTATTTCATTCATAAGAAATGCACTAATTAGTCAATTTTTGTTAAAAAAAAACAAAACCAAACGTTACAAAATTTTCATTCAGTTAAGTAAGTGTTCAAATTGTTGACCACCAGCTTCCATACAAAAGTACAAATTTTGTTCAAAACGAGCTCTGACATTCTGGAGCATTTGTGGAGTTATTAGACGCTTCAACAATGGGTCGTCGTAATTCTTTACGGGTGAAATTTATGATGCTTCAATATTCGCTGAATAGTTCTTCTTTTGATGTTTGAAACAGTGGCCAATTTTCTCGTGCTCAAAGTTGGGTCTGCAGCAATTTGTCCTAAAACTTCAATCTCAGTAGTCTCATTTCTAACCGGAAATTCACGTTCAAGATCCCGTTTTTTGTTGGCTACTGAACCACTTTGTCGAAACTTTGCAACTAACTCCAAAATGTATTTTCTGTCAACATGTCTGTTCGGATGTCGTTCATTAAACAAATTTGCGGTACGGTTGGCACAGTTATCGTTTTTGAAAAAAAGAGTAATTATTTCAACTCTTTCTTCTACAGGATACACCATTGTGAAATTAATTTTCGGTAGTACTATTAAGTATCAAACCGACCGATAACTGAAATAATAAACCGCATTTCTCTCATTCCGATAAGAAATGTTCTGATAGTCAATGTTTTGTTTACAAACCAACGTTGTTATCACCACCCTTAAGGGGTTGATGCGACAAAGTTGAGTTTTATGTAAAAGTATGTCCCCCTCAATATTAAAATTGATGTGTTTAAACGTTTCCTAAAAAAAAATTCTCTGGACGCAAATCGGTCTGTTGCATTTTCAATGCACCACCCTGTATATATATATATATATATATATATATATATATATATATATATATATATATATATATATATATATATATGTATGTATATATGTATGTCACACTGATACCTCAAAAAATAATGGGCCGATTTTGATACAATTTGGCATGTACCTTCCTTTTGTAAGTGGCTTGGATAAGTTCGTTAGGAAAATCGAAACAAAAATTTTATCTCCAAAAATAAAAAGCTAGGGTAATAAAATATGGTACACAAGTTTATGACATTAAAAAGAAACTGGATGTTAAAATTTAGATTTCTATATTACAGGAAAAAAAGTTATAAAAAATATTTGGTGCCACATTATTTCTATGAAAATTCACTACCATAACAGACTTGCTTCGTCCAGATTAAAAAAAATTTTTTTTTGGTTAAACGTTGTAAAAAGTATCAAAGCATACAGAAAACATGATTTGGGAACGATTTTTTACTGTCGGTCTGTCTATATTTCTGTTTGTTTGCAGCTACGATAACTTTAAAACGAAGTGCGATATCGTCTTCAAATTTGGTATAGTTAGCACTCGACAAACGAACGGTCCAAATTGTTTTTGGGTAAAATCGCTTTAGCGGGTAGGGGATGAATGGAGGGATTTCGTGAAAATTGACATTTTTTCGTTAAAACTCCAGTAATATAACGTTTTTGGATTTATTTATTAGAAAACTTTTAATTTCATCAAACATCTGGTATTCTGGGCGGAAGTTAAATTGGGGGTTGAAAGTGTGGGGGTGGAACATTGTTGACAAAAATTTCAAATTTTTTTTGCTAAAACGCCGTAAAAAGTGTCAAAACATATAGAAAACTTGATTCTTGGACGACGATTTTTGTATGTCGGTCTGTATGTCGGCATGTACCTCTGTCTGTTTATAGGCGCAATAACTGTCTAACTAATTGAGATATCATCTTCAAATTTGGTGTCCAGTTAGCACCCGACAAATGAACGCGTCGAGTTGTTTTTGGGTAAGATCGCTTCAGGGGGTAGAGAATAAATATGGGGTGAAATTGACATTTTTTCAGTAAAACTCGAGTAACATAACGTTTCAAAAGTTTATGGGTACATGAATACAAATATTTTCTTTGTGGTTAAGTCATGGGCCCTAAATTCATTCCACGAGAATGTGTTTCTGACCAGAATAAATTATCACAGCTATGTAGAAGTTATAATTCTATTTGCAGCAATATTTTAAGTTATCTGTCAGAAGTACCTACTAAGATTCTTTGCTGATCACACAATTACATATTGTTTGTAGCTGTAAATATTAGTGTTTAAAAAAACTGTGTTAAACCTTGATTTGCAACCAGTATGTTAAAGTAGTACACATATTTTTCCATTAATTCGTCGCTTGCTTAATTAAGCGCAACCTGGAAGCTGTAAACATGGTCTCGATGGACTTGTTGCTTTAATAGTTACACTGGTCAGGTTTCCTGTTTAATAAATACTACAATTGTAAACTTAATTGCCTTTAACATTAAAAAACTTTCACGTATCGCTATCACCAACCGATGGATAAAACGTTCTGTGTTCTCAGTGGCGCTATTTATTCCTACCAAGTCTAATTGATGGTAATAAATTCCAGACTAATTGCAGAATCTCACTCTATTGCAGCGCTGTGTTGGCCGTTAATTATATTAAAATACATGCAACATCTATTAATAAAGTTGACATGCTAAGTCTTCCTAATTCTCATGGAATACGGGCACGTAGAGGACGACACGTCATCTGAACAGTTACGTAGTTAGATTTTCTAGGCTGATCTCGTTAAAGCAAAGGTTGCTGAGTCATTTACCTCAAAATATGTGCATACTCTATGCTTCTGTACAAAGTCTAATGGATCGCTGTTGCATTCTCACATTTTTGAAGTTATCATCGCAGTCTAAGGGCGATGTCGCCCGGGCGTCGCAACCATACACTAGGTCTCCAGCAGCTGCCTTCACATCATAAATTCGGCCAGGTTTTCCAGATGTTTTTCCCTTGGTTTAGCGTTTTCCTTTTTTTCCAGTATGTCCTTCAAATAATGCTGTTATTAGAAAGTTATTAGTGAATTATCTTTAAAAATTCACTAATGAGGAGATTCCGACTTTTGAATTTTGTAAAATTTTCTTTAAATGAGCGCGGACTAGGCCCCCTAGAACCTATATCCAGGGTCAGTTTCATCTTTTATAGGTTCATATATATATATATATATATATATATATATATATATATATATATATATATATATATATATATATATATATATATATATATATATATATATATATATATATATATATATTGTGATGCCCCGGCTAAGCAGAGTCCCGACGAAAAAGTTGCCAATCCGTCATTCGGGCGTGACCTAAATATTCTAAGTTAAAAAGTTAAATATCCTCGGGCGCCATCTTTATTCTCTATTAAATAGGACACGGTCAGATACCCGTGAGGACTTCTGCTAAGGCCTTCGTAGAACACCACAAAGTTACTTTTTCATAACAGCCTTGTCCTAGGGTAGCTCGAGTGGAGAAGAAAACTATAGCCAGGGGTCGAAAGTTATTATATCCCCTAGAGTTTTCGGGTGTTAAGTAGGCTTTAATTACATACTCCCGAATAATGGCTGTTTTCCTAGCTTACAAAGTTGGAAGCAGAAATATTATAAACAGGTAAATATCAATTACGATATACCTCCGCTAGTTACAATCCGTCACAGGATTCTAGCTTAAACATACCTAGACTAGTGCAACTATCTACAGGCAGTGCAGTGAAATGCAACTAATTTTATAAAAGCTTCTAATAATATTTAAAATATCTACAAACGAAAATGACAGCAATAAAAATCCATAAATTATGAAAATTAAAAATTCGTTACAGCTCATGTGATTAAAGAGAAAACATATCTCAGGTCAGATAACGTTATCTCTGATTTTCTGACATTCTTTCATAGTGGAAACGATACAAATACGTTAATATTTAAAAATACAATGATATTCGACTAGAATAATATTTGTGCTATTTATAACAAATAAAGCGTGATATTAGCATTAGCACAGCAATCAACAAGGCATGTTAAAGCAACGGCAAGCAGAAAGCGACATACACATGCATCAAATGGGAAATGGCCCCACTATAAATTCCGCCTCAGTCGGGGGGGGGTTCTATCTTCCCCTGGGCTTTATTCCCGCGATTTCCTTCAATACTACTCTGCTATGTGGGTACGCAAACGGTTACCACTCTCATGTGACTCTAACCTGCTAGCTAATAAGACCGGGTAACTTGTCTCCTATTTTTGTCGAACACCCTGTATAACTAACAGTCCTACCCAGCGGTTACGTACCATTCTAAGCAGCTCCATGCTTATTTCAAGGACATACGTCCCTCGGAACAAACGTGGGCGACCCAGTACAGCACAGGATGCCGGAGACATTAAATACCACCCCTTTAATCAGCACTGTCCGTGCTCCCGTTCCCCTTATATGGGTAAGAAACGTGACCAGCTTGTCACTTATCTAGGCTGGACACTCTAGCTAATCAACCACCTTGTCTAGCGATCACCTACCATTGAGAATAGCTCCATGCGTATCGCAAGGACATACGTCCCTCGAGACAAACGTGGTCCACCCTATATAGCACGCTATAATTCGCTAAACACCCTAGTTCCACTATAATACGGTATAATCATTTACCTTAAATGGGTAAACCCGTGACCAGTTTTGTCACTCAGATATACAGTACAGCCTGTATACACTTTAAACCCTAACACGCTGTTAATATTACACATAGAACAGCATTAATAAAATACCCAATTATCTATTTCAGTTTGCAATTATACTTTCCCAAGTTTCCGAAGCATAACTAACCTTGCAAACCACGATAGTAGAACACAGCCGTTATAGACTCTCGTTCTTTACTATCCAACAAATAACACGCTGCTTTCCACTACTACGTAGCACAGCGAAAGAAACTTCCCAGTTAATATACCTAACTGACGCTCAAACGATACTTGAAATTAACGTACAACCACCAGAAACCTCTTATCTCGGCCGCATGCTGAAGGCATCTCCCGGATGGCGTTCTATTCTATCTCTCGGTCGTCTATTTGCCATGCGCTCCGCGACGCACCAAAAATGAATCTCATTGCGCGTGACAGACAGGCGCTATGCCTTTCATCATACACAATCTACGTTCCACTTGTGAAGACTTTTCATACACTGAATTGTTTCTAAAATAAGTCGGATTTATTACCTAGCAAATATTCGTTATTTAAATCGCCTAAATGAATTATTCGCTATTCAAATAACCCTAATAAATTCGGACTTAATTACAATATATATAGATATATATATATATATATATATATATATATATATATATATATATATATATATATATATATATATATATATATATAACACCGATCACTCAAAAAATAATAGACCGATTTTGATCAAATTTGCTGAGTACATTCCTTTTGCAAGTGGCTCGGATAAGTTCGTTAGCCAGGAAAATCTGCCCAGATTTTCTCGGAAAATGTTGTGTTTTTTTATCGGAAAAAAATTATATCTCTGGAAATAACAAAGTAAGGGCAATCAAATTTGTTACGCTGGTTTTTGTTATAAAGAGTATCATATGCACCACAATTCAGATCTCTAAGTTAAAAGACAAAAAAGTTCATCATATAGTTGTCTGTTGATTGCACTTTTGGTCTTAACTTATCCAGTGCTTTTTACTGTTACACCCAACTAAAATGACTCTATTCTTGCAAAATCCATCCATAGCTTTTAACAACGTGTATTAAAAATCGAATAGCTCTGGGCCACATTATCTGTGTGCAGAAGGATGTCCCAGTCTGGGTTCCCTAAAATGTTTTTGGCTATACTGATATTTTCCTGAGTAAATATCCGTACTTGCTTTTTTCCTTCATTTTCGCTCATGACTTTACTCATTGGTCACGATAGTCTCTGGGCAAAGTGTTCACTGAAGGCTATCACAATATTGCCACTTTCATAAAGAGAAGCATTAGTAAATGTATTATCAATTGTTGCGGCTGTTTTGTCTGTCACCCATGTAGGGGAGGGGACATTATAGATAGCTTATGATTAAAGGTATTAAGCACATCAAAAAGTCTCCGAATTGTGGGGTTATTTCGATACATATATTTCGGTTAAAATCTTCACATAAAAATACCTGTTTTATTTTCTTGTTTCGGATTACTATTTCTAACATGTCCTGCAAAATAGTGATGAATTCGGTGAACTAGTCCATTGTTACATGAGGTCTCCTATAGACATTGACGACCACAATTTTTAATTCAGTTAGCTCTACGACACTGCACTCATATATTATTACCATGCTTTTCTGCCTTAACACTTCCAGCTCCACAAACTTGATTTTATTTTTTACATATATGTGAATTTTCATCAAATGCTTCAAATTTGAATAACTCAATTTTCTATAAATTTAGAAAGTTGAATTTTGGTGTGTAGTAAGGTCTTTCCAAAAGGAAACGTATTAACCAAATTTCATTAAAATAGCTTTGTAAACTTTTTTCGAAAGAAAACTCAAGATTTTCACGGAAAACCTTGTCCGATTTTCCATCGAAGTATAATACATGTTTGTAAGAAAAGAAATTCGGGACGCAGTCAGTGCGTTATGGTAGCGAATTTTCATTAAATGCTTCAAATTTAAATAGCCCAGTTTGCTATTAACATTTAAGGTTGGCCAAGAAATCAGTTTTTTCTGGAACATTTTAAGTGTACTTTCGGAAATTTTTGTACATTTTCAAACAATAAAGTTATTTTGACGAAACATGGCACATTGTTTTTACTATATAGCTTATACTAGTAACCAAATTTGATGCCTGTTTTTCTTAAAAAAACACACATATTTGCTATTAAAAACATTTTTAGGAAAATTCACTACAATAACACACTTGCTGCGCCTGGGACGTTTTCTAAATTCGAGAGTTGTGGCGTACGGGGTGCTCCTTTAAATATACTAAAAACATATTTGACGGGAAGAAAGCAATGTATCAAACTCACTGATGAGAAAGAGGGGGTTTTATATTCGGACTACGGAGTGACATGCGCGGGATGCCTCAAGTCAGTACCCTAGGCCCGCTGCTTTTCTTGATTTATACGAATGAGCTGCCTACTCTAACAGGAAACAGCGTTACACTATATGCCGATGATATATCTGTAGTAATCAGGGGTCCTTCTGCTGACGATGTGTAAAGTAGGATGGAGGATATTTTGATGAGGTTGGGTCACTGGCTCTGTGAGCATAGTATGAGACTTAATGTCAATAAAACGAAAATAGTAAACTTTTGATGCAGTAGTAGAGATAACTTGACAGTTAACATGCCGGCTGATAAACTTGCCTCTGAGCCACCACAAAGCTCATTGTGCTAGTACTAGACGAAAGACTTAACTGGAAGATTCATGTTTTGAAATCTGTCGCAGAGTAAGTTCCTACATAAATGCTTTAAAAATAATAACTCATGTTGTAGATAGGACCGCTTGCATTGCAGCCTACTATGCCTATGTGTATTCCTGAATGCGATATCGTGTTATATTTTGGGGCAATTCAACAGATGCACATTGTGTGTTTGAGGGGGTGAGAGCAATATTTAATCCAAAAAGTAGGGATTCCTGTAAGCAAATTTTTCAAGAAAACAATATTCTCACATTTCCATCAATATATCTACTTGAATGTGCTACTTATGTTAAAAAAATGAATTTTAAAGCTGGCAGGGTAACCCCTACATGACACGCGAAACATATTACATCTGACAAATGTTAGCACAAAACTTAGTTTAATACAAAATAATGTAAAATATTAAATAATATAGATCTACAACATTAAACAGTTATCGCAAAGAAAGTTTGAAGCACACTTAGACAAATGCTAGTACAAAGAGCTTACTATACAAAAAACAATTGTTGAATGACTATGTGAAAACTGTAACCTGTGATAAGCACTGATAAGCACACTTGGAGAACTCAAATAATCACAATACATATTTCAAAGACCTTACGATCGTTTTCATCCTCTGATCACGCTGACCTTGTCGGTGAAGCGATCGTAAGGTCTTTGAAATAGGTGTTGTGGGGATCTCGATTCTCCAAGTGTGATTAATTGTTGAATGATCGAAATTTATAAAAGCTGTGAATTTCTTCTGTAATATATAGTTATATTTACTGATGCCTATTTTATGTGTTTGGAATTGCATTAGACTAAACTTATCTGTGATATACTGTTGTGTAAATATAAAAATGGTTTTAAAGTGTAAATGTTCTAGTTTGTAATTTTGTGCTATACAGTGTAAAATGTTTTATATAGTTAAAGTTAGGACTTTTATATTATTTAATTTTGTATGTATTTCACGTGTTCTGTGCTCACCTGGGGCGATATGAACAAAAGTTGTCTATCTATCCCTCTCTCTCTCTCTTTATATATATATATATATATATATATATATATATATATATATATATATATATATATATATATATATATATATATATATATATATATATATATATATATATATAGGGTGGCGCATTGAAAATGAAACAGACCGATTTGCGTCCAGAGAATTTTTTTTTAAGAAACGCTGAAACACGTTAATTTTAATATTGAAGGGGACATGTTTTGAAATAAAACTCAACTTTGTCACATCAACCCCTAAAGGGTGGTGATAACAACCCTTATATTTTAAATAGGGAATATGGTTCGAGTGTTGCATTATTTGAAAGCTCTTTCTTTTCTGAATTCAGCACACTAATTTTTTTGGAAGTTTTATGAACTCGTTAACAAATTATTTACAGTTGAAGATGCAAAAACGCATTTCACTCATTCCGATAAGAAATGTGCTGATAGTCAATGTTTTGTTGGTTTGTAAACAACAACATTTCTTATCGGAATGAGAGAAATGCGGTTTATTATTGCACTTTATCGGTCGGTTTGATACTTGATAGTACTACCAAAAATTAATTTCACAAGGGTGTATTCTGTAGAAGAAAGAGTTGAAATAATTACTCTTTTTTTCAAAAACGATGAATGTGCCAACCGTACCGCAAATTTGTTTAATGAACGACATCCGAACAGACATGTTAACACAAAATACGTTTTGGAGTTAGGTTCAAAGTTTCGACAAAGTGGTTCAGTAGCCAACAAAAAACCCGATCCTGAACGTGAATTTCCGGTAACAAATGAGACTACTGAGATTGAAGTTTTGGGACAAATTGCTGCAGACCCAACTTTGAGCACGAGAAAATTGGCCACTGTTTCAAACCTCAAAAGAAGAACTATTCAGCGAATATTGAAGCATCATAAATTTCACCCATATAAAATTCATCTTGTACAACAACTGAATGAAGATAATTTTGATCGGCGGCTGAAGTTTTGTGATGTTATGACTGCACGAATAGCTGATAACGGGAACTTTCTGTTTAATATCTGTTTTTCAGAAGAGTGTACGTTTTTATTAAACTTTACAGTCAATAGTCATAATTGTCGTTATTGGGCAGATAATAATCCAAGAAATTTTCACGAAGTCCACATTCAAACTCCACAGAAATTGAATGTGTGGACTGTCATTTTTGGAGACCGTTTAATCGGGCCAATTTTTCTTAATGGCAATTTGAGTGGCAAAACGTATTTGGAGTTAGTAGAAGATATCGTTTATCCTCTACTAATTGACATTGTTGAAAATGATGATGGCTATCAAGAAAATGAATTAGTGTTTCAACAAGATGGAGCTCCTCCGCATATTTCACAACTTGTTAGGGAGTTTTTGAACAAAGAGTTTCCAGAGCATTGGATTGGGCTTAGAGGTGCTATTGAGTGGCACCCTAGATCACCGGATTTAACTACTTTAGGCTTCTTTCCATGGAGCCATTTAAAGAGTAGGATTTTCGCAACAGAACTGCAACAGAGTGTCTGGAAAAATTACGTCGACGCATTGTTAAAGAATGCCGTCTAATAACACCACAAATGCTCCAGAATGTAGCTCGTTTTGAACAAAATTTGTACTTTTGTATGGAAGCTTGTGGTCAACAATTTGAACACTTACTTAACTGAATAAACATTTTTGAACGTTTGGTTTTGTTTTTTTTTAACGAAAAATTGACTAACTAGTGCATTTCGTATCACAATGAATGAAATACGTTCTTGCAACTCCAACTGTAAATAATTTTTAAACGAGTTAATAAAACTTCAAAAAAATGAGTGTGGTGAATTCAGAAAAGAAAGAGCTTTCAAATGATGAAACACTCGACCCATTTTCCCGATTTAAAATATAAGGGTTGTTGTCACCACCCTTAAGGGGTTGATGTGACAAAGTTGAGTTTTATGTCAAAACATGTCCCCCTCAATATTAAAATTGACGTGTTTCAGCGTTTCTTAAAAAAAATTTCTCTGGACGCAAATCGGTCTGTTTCGTTTTCAATGCGCCACTCTCTCTCTCTCTCTCTCTCTCTCTCTCTCTCTCTATATATATATATATATATATATATATATATATATATATATATATATATATATATATATATATAACCTGACCAGACCTGACCCCGGATATGTGTTCTAGGGGGCCTCGTTCGCGCTCATTTTAGAAATTTTTTTCAAAATTCAAAAGTCGCGATCACAAATATAGTGTTAAAATGTATGATGATTCATTTTAAAAGCATTCTAAGTGTTATGCTTCTCTAATTTTAAGTTTTTCTAATACAAATAATTCGTTTCAAAGAACACTGTTTTAAAATAGTTGTCAAGGCCTCTTGTCATTCTTTGACATTTATTACTCTGAAGTGTTAGAGGGACATTCTTCTGAGAGATTAGAGATAAGATGTTTTGCATTACTAGAACTAACGCTGATCTCTCACCTACACACCGATAAAGACAGCCGCCTCCATGACCATTGTCTAGATTTACCTTTTCTTGCGGAAGCTTCCATAAGCGCCGGTGCTCACAAAGTCATGAGCTCCAAGAAACAGATTTAGTTAAAGCAGTTTGTAGGGTGGTCCGCTTACCTGAGATTATTCGGTTAAAGAACGGTTAT